>SJYX01014700.1:76761-105998 GCA_006410675.1 Oreotragus oreotragus
CTTCCAAAGAAATCCCAGGGCTGATCTCCTTCAGAATGGACTGGTTGGATCTCCTTGCAGTCCAAGGGACTCTCAAGAGTCTTCTCCAACACCACAGTTCAAAAGCATCAATTCTTCGGTGCTCAGCTTTCTTCACAGTCCAACTCTCACATCCATACATGACTACTGGAAAAACCATAGCCTTGACTAGACGGATCTTTGTTGGCCAAGTAATGCCTCTGCTTTTCAATATGCTATCTAGGTTGATCATAACTTTCCTTCCAAGGAGTAAGCGTCTTTTAATTTCATGGCTGCAGTCACCATCTGTAGTGATTTTGGAGCCCCCCAAAATAAAGTCTGACACTGTTTCCACTGTTTCCCCATCTAAAGCATCCCTCTAAATCTCTTAGGTTTAATCATCTTCAATTGTTTTCCAGTGAGAAAATTTATGGCCTTATTTGCTTTTCATATTTTACAATTTATAAAAAAAAAATGTGAAATATTTCTATTGTATCCATTTAAAGGCACAAAATTAGCCCTAGCCCTCCCTATTGCCCTTTCCTTTGCCTTCTTCCTTTCCCTTCTCCTCTCACTCTATGAAAAGAGAAAAGAAAATACATTTAAGATTGAACTGAGTGTTTAGGAAGAAAGTAGTACTCTGAGTTCAGCATACTTGCAGTGGTGCATGCTAACTCACTTTAGTCATGTCTGACTCTTTGCAACCCTGTGGACTGTAGCCACCAGACTCCTCTTTCCATGAGATTCTCCTGGCAAGAATACAGGAGTAGGTTGCCGTGACCTCCTCCAGGGGATCTTCCTATTGGCAATGGTAATTTTTCTTTTAATTTGTATTGGAGTCTTAGTTGATTTTCAATATTGTGCTACTTTCTCCTGTACAAAAAAGTGATTCAATTATATATAAACTTGAATCAACTCTTTTTTTTTTTTAAGATTATTTTTCCATGTAGGTCATTGCAGGGTACTGAGAAGAGTTCCCAGTACTGTACAGTATATACTGTGCCATATATATTATTAAATAGGTCCTTATTGGTTATCAATATTTTATATATAGTATTACACACACACACACACGCACACACACAGAGTATTGTGTATATGTTAATTCCAATCTCCAATTTTCTCCTCCCTCCCACTTTCTCCTTTGGTAACCATAAATTTGTTTTCTATATCTGTGACTCCATTTTTTTGGTAAATAATTTCATTTCTGCCATTTCTTTTTCTTTCTTTTCTTTAGATTCTGCATTTAAGCAATATCATATGATATTTGTCTGACTTACTTCACTCAGTATGAATCTCTAGCTCCATCTATATTGTCACAAAGGGCATTACTTCATTCATTTTATGGCTGAGTAATATTCCACTGTATATGTGAACCACAACATCTTTATCCATTCTTCTTTCGATGGACATTTCAGTTGCTTCCATGTCCTGGCTACTATTAATAGTGCTGCAATGAACATGCATGTATAATTTTGAATTATTTTTTGTCAAGATATATGTCCAGGATCAGGATTGCAGGGTCATATGGTAGCTCTATTTTTAGTTTTATAAGGTAGCTCCATACTGTTCTCCGTAGTGGCTGTACCAATTTATATCCATACCAGCAGTGTAGGAAGGTTTCTATTTCTCCTAAACCCTCTCCAGCATTTATTGTTTATAGATTTTTTTTATGATGTCCATTCTGATTGATGTGAGGTGATTCCTCATTGCAGTTTTGATTTGCATTTCTTTAGTAACTAGTGATGCATCTTTTCATGTGTCTGTTGGCCTATCTGTATGTCTTCTATGGAGAAACATCTATGTAGACCTTGCATGCATTTCTTGATTGGGTTGTTTGCTTCATATTGAGTTGCATGAGCAGTTTGTATATTTTGGAGTTTAATCCTTTGATGGCTGATTTGTTTGCAAATACTTTCTTTCTCATTCTGTGGATTGTTTTTTTTTTTAATTTTATTTGTGATTTTCTTTGATGTGTTAAAGCTTTCAAGCTTAATTAGATTCTATTTGTTTATACTTATTTTTATTTTCATTACTCTAGGAGGTGGATCCGGAGAAGGCAATGGCACCCCACTCCAGTACTCTTGCCTGGAAAATCCCATGGATGGAGGAGCCTGGTGGGCTACAGTCCATGGGGTCGCTAAGAGTCGGACACAACTGAAGCTACTTTCACTTTTCACTTTTATGCACTGGAGAAGGAAATGGCAACCCACTCCAGTGTTCTTGCCTGGAGAATCCGAGGGATGGAGGAGCCTGGTGGGCTGCCGTCTATGGGGTCACACAGGGTCAGACACGACTGAAGCTACTTAGCAACAGCAGCAGCAGGAGGTGGATCACAAAAGATCTTTCTGTGAATTATGCTAGGAATTTTTTATTGATCTGCTTAATCTAACAATATTTAGTGCCAGGTTAGGTAATATACTACCCACATGAGATTTTTTTTAAACATAAATATGAATAAAAATACTCTTGGGTGAGCAATATTTTGTTTTAATTTTAATTATAGTGCCCTATCAATAAGATTAAGTGTTCTTGTGAGAGTAATAGTTAGATCACGACAATTAACTTATTTCAAGTGAACTATAAAAGCTCTTGTTTGATTTCTGTTTTTATTTCTTCTCTATGGTAAATGACTCATACCAGAATACAAACAGATAAAATGAAAAAGGTAATAATGTTCACATGAAATTAAATGAAAGTAGTAGCAATAGTACCTTATTCTATTAGCAGACATTATTACATAGTTAAATAACTTCTTACAGGGAGCATGCTTTTCTGAGACAAGAATATGCTGGGTGAATTCTGTGTTGTATTTACTGAGATGTTCACTATGTAGTAGTTATATTTATATATTAATTTATCTATCAAGTGGTCATTTTAGACATTAAAATAAACTTTATTCTTAGTCATCTCTGTGCTAACAATTAATTCATCATACAAATATCCCCATGATACACTTTTTTGTGTGTGTGATAAGTCAATTCAGTTCAGTTCAGTCACTCAGTCGTGTCTGACTCTTTGCAACCCCATGGACTGCAGCATGCCAGGCCTCCCTGTTCATCATCAACTCCTGGAGTTTACTCAAACTCATGCCGATTGAGTTGGTGATGCCATCCAACCATCTCATCCTCTGTCATCCCCTTCTCCTCCTGCCTTCAATCTTTCCCAGCATCAGGGTCCTTTCCAATGAGTCAGTTCTTCACATCAGATGGCCAAAGTATTGGAGTTTCAGCTTCAATATTAGTCCTTCCAATGAACATTCAGGACTGATTTCCTTTAGGATGGACTGGTTAGATCTCCTTGTGATAAGTAAATTGACTTATTTCTTGAAACAGTTTTTGGTTCATAGCAAAACTGAGAGAAAGGTACAGAGAGTCTCCTATACGCCTTATATCAGAAGTACATAGCCTTCCCCATTACCTGCATCCCCCACTAGATTGTGGTACATTTGTTAAAACTGATGAATCTTCACTGACACATCATAATTACATGAAGTCCATAGTTTATACTGTAGTGTACTTTTGGTGTTATAATTTCTGTGGCTTTGACAAATATACATTATATCATATTTCTGCCATTGTAGTAGCATAGAGAGCAGTTTCACCACCCTAAGAATCTTCTGTTCTTGGCCTATTCATCCTTTATTCACCCCAAACACCTGACAACCACTGATCTTTTTATTATGTCTATGCTGCTGCTGCTGCTGCTAAGTCGCTACAGTTGTGTCCGACTCTGTGCGACCTCATAGACGGTGGCCCACAAGGCTTCCCCGTCCCTGAGATTCTCCAGGCAAGAACACTGGAGTGGATTGCCATCTCCTTCTCCAATGCATGAAAGTGAAGTTTCTCAGTCATGTCTGACTCTTTGCGACCCCATGGACTGCAGCCTACCAGGCTCCTCCATACATGGGATTTTCCAGGCAAGGGTACTGGAGTAGAGTGCGATTGCCTTCTCAATTTTGCCTTATCAAGAATGTCATATAGTTGGAATCCTACATTATATAGGTTTTTATTACTGGCTTCTTTCACTTAATATGCAAGTAAATATATAGTGTGTAATATACATGTAAGTTTCCTCCATGTCTTTCTGAGGCTTAATAGCTCACTCTTTTTAATGTTTAATAATATTCTATTGATTGGATGTAGCATAGGCTATTTGTCCATTTACCTACTGAGGGACAGCTCAGTTGCTTCCAAGTTATGGCAATTATGAATAAAATAGCTGTAATCAATATATGGCAGAAAGTGAAGAAGAACTAAAAAGTCTCTTGATGAAAGTGAAAGAGGAAAGTGAAAAAGTTGGCTTAAAGCTCAACATTCAGAAAATGAAGATCATGGCATTTGGCCCCATCACTTCATAGGAAATAGATGGGGAAACAGTGGAAACAGTGACAAACTTTATTTTAGGGGGCTCCAAAATCACTGCAGATGGTGACTGCAACCATGAAATTAGAAGATGCTTATTCCTTGGAAGAAAAGTTATGACAAACCTAGATAGCATATTGAAAAGCAGAGACATTACTTGGCCAACAAAGGTCCGTCTAGTCAAGGCTATGGTTTTTCCAGTAGTCATATATGGATGTGAGAGTTGGACTGTGAAGAAAGCTGGGTGCTGAAGAATTGATGCTTTTGAAGTGTGGTGTTGGAGAAGACTCTTTAGAGTCCCTTGGACTGCAAGGAGATCTACCCAGTCCATTCTAAAGGAGATCAACCCTGGGATTTCTTTGGAAGGAATGATGCTAAAGCTGAAACTCCAGTACTTTGGCCACCTCATGTGAAGAGTTGACTCACTGGAAAAGACTCTGATGCTGCGAGGGATTGGAGGCAGGAGGAGAAGGGGATGACAGAGGATGAGATGGATGGACATGAGTTTGAGTGAACTCCAGGAGATGGTGATAGACAGGGAGGCCTGGTATGCTGTGATTCATGGAGTCACAAAGAGTCGGACATGACTGAATGACTGAACTGAACTGAACTGAATCATCTTATTAACACTTTCAGGTGTGCAAAAGTCTTCAACTCCCTCAAGTACAAGAGCATGATTGCTATATAGTATGACAGGAGTATGTATAGTTATGTAAGAAACCACCAAACAATTTTGCAAAGTGGCTGTGCCCTTTTGCATTTTCACAAGCAATGAATGGGAGTTCCTATTGTTCCACATCTTTCTCATCACTTGATACTGTTAATGTTGCAGATTTTGACCAATAAAATAGGTGTGTAGAGGTGTCTCATTGTTTTATTAATAATTTGCATTTCCCTTGTGACATATGATACAGTGCATATTTTTGTACACTAATTTGTCATTTCTGTATCTTTGGTGAGGTGTCATTGGCCCCTTTTCTAATTGCCTGGTGTTCAGTGTTCTCCTTCCTCTTGTGCTAGGCTGGTGTGTCTGTCTTAGTCTGCCCAGGCTGTCATAATGAAATACCAGTGTCTGGATAGCTTAAACAACAGACATTTATTGTCTCACATTCTGAAGACTGAAACTCCAAGATCATGGCATCTAGCAATGTTGTTCTCTGCTGAGACTTCTCTTAAAGGCTTGTAGACTGCTCTCTTCTTATGTCCCCTCACTGCCTTTTCTCTCCATGGATGCAGAGAGAGGGATTTCTGATATTTCTTAGTTTTCTTATAAGATCACTGTGAGTACTTAGTAGCTTCAGTAATGTCCAATTCTTTGTGACTCTATGGACTGTATAGCCTGCCAGATAAGGACACTAGTTGTATTGAATGAGGACCCCACACTTAAAACTGACCTCATTTAACCTTAATTACCACCTCAAAGACCCTATCTTCAAATATAGTCACATTGGGGATCAGACCTTAGACAGATTAAACTGGTAGTGGGGGACATAATTCAATTCATAAGAGTTACTAATACAGACAAGTTTTATACCTTCTGAATCTACTGATGCTTGATATGACCTACAGTAGTACTGGAAAGCTGTAGACTTGGTTGAACCTAAGTTAGATCCTCTGGGAGAAGGTTTAGCAGATTTATGTTTATATCAAGCAATAGTGATGAACACTAAATCATGCTTGTTCCACTGGTTGTCAGAACAATTAGCATCTCAACTAAATGAGATGTTTATTATGTATGGAAACTCTGCTAAAATAGTTTCTGGGATTTTTAAGTTAATCTTGACAACAATCCAGGAAGATCATCCTATTGTTATCAGTAATATTCAGATGAGGAAGCCAAGCCTGTAAAATATTTCAATCCTTGCAAAAACCTACATGTTAGGGTGTTGTACAACCATCATTTTATTAAAATAATGAGTTTATATATTCCAGTGCAATAATCCCCTAAACAATTTAGAACATCTAATACATCTAAACTTTAGCTACATGTGTCCCAGAGATAAACAGAGTTGCCATGCCTTTGCCTTTATTACTTNCAAAAACCTACATGTTAGGGTGTTGTACAACCATCATTTTATTAAAATAATGAGTTTATATATTCCAGTGCAATAATCCCCTAAACAATTTAGAACATCTAATACATCTAAACTTTAGCTACATGTGTCCCAGAGATAAACAGAGTTGCCATGCCTTTGCCTTTATTACTTGACATGTTGATGATTTCCAACACTTGAGTCACTGGGTCAGTGTTACTGGTTTACTAATAATATTGAATATTACCACCACTAATAAGTGACTCCTGTTTTATTGGTGCTTATATATCAGCATATTCTCACATTAACTATTCAAAATAGAGGGATTATGGCTAGTATATAAAATAACAAACTATGGCTTCAAAATATCAAGCAACTGGGACTTCTCTAGTAGTCCAGTGCTTAAGATTTCACCATCCAATGCATGGGATACAGATTGTAGAGCTGGTTGTAGAGCTAAGATCTCACATGCCTCTTAGCCAAAAACAACAAAATACAAAACAGAAGCAATATTATAACAAATTCAATAGAAACTTTAAAAATGGTCCACCTCAAAAAAATCTTTAAAAAAAGGTATCAAGCAAAGAGTTCCATATCATACAAAAAAATTATGTGTAAGACATGGATTATTCAAGTTCTCCCTTTCCTTTATCAAATATATGTTGAATATATACAATATATACAATTCCCCTGGATGATTGGCACAGAAGAAAAGGTCTCCATGGCTAAAGTATAGTGAAGATAAAGTGGGAAGAAGGATGGAAGCAGGGAGGAGGCAGAGCCCAAATACAGACTTTCACATCTGATGGTGAAGAATTTGTTTGATATTTTGATTGCAAAGGAAAGTCAATAAATAATTTAAATGGGGCAATGTTAAAGTCAGATTTAAGCACTTAAATTATCATGCTGCAGACTGATTGGAGAGTGATCTCTCTGGGGCAGAAATAATATAAAGAAACCATTAAATGTGCAATATGTGGACTCAAATAACGGACATCTGGACTGTAACAGTAAAGACCTTGGGTAGTACATTCTCAAGATACTTTGGAACTAGAATCTGGAATCTGTTCTGTAGATTGCAACATGGAGTGCATGAAAGGGAGGAATTAATAGAGATACTTCGGGTTTATGCTGAGCACTTAGGGTACTCTTGCCTGGAAAATCCCACAGACAGAGGAGCCTGGTAGGCTGCAGTCCATGGGGTCGCTAAGAGTCGGGCATGACTGAGCGACTTCCCTTTCACTTTTCACTTTCATGCACTGGAGAAGGAAATGACAACCCACTACAGTGTTCTTGCCTGGAGAATCCCAGGAACGGAGAAGCCTGGTGGGCTGCCGTCTGTGGGGTCGCACAGAGTCGGACACGACTAGAGCGACTTAGCAGCAAGCAACAGCAGCAGGGAAATTAAATGACATTCAATGAGAAGGGGAAGCCTTAGAAAGGGACAAGAGTTTGTGGAAAAATAGGATTTGGATCAGATATGTACATTTAAGCTCACTGTTGTTCAGTCACTAAGCTGAGTTCAACTGTTTGTGACTCCATGGACCGCAGCACCCCTAGGCTTCCCTGTCCTTTGCTGTCTCTGGGACTTGACGCAAATTCATGTCCATTGAATCAGTGATGCTGTCTAGACCATTATATTTGTTAAACTGACTATTGTGAATGCCAGTTCCTAAATGAGATCAAAGCTCAAGATGCAAATGATTGTTTCAAACTCTGTCACTAAGTAGAATCACTGAGGGACAGAATGAGGAACAGATGACAGGAAAAGAATGCAGCCCAAGAACATTTGACTCTATAGAGTTGATCTGAGATGGAGAAACCAGCAGAGGAAAAAGAAATCTCCACTGAGAAATGACCCGAGTCAGGAGAGACGGAGTCATTGTTTCTAAGGGATAGGGGGATTTCAAGAAGTGATGATTTTGTAACGTGTTACTGAGAGAGTTGAAGAAAAGGGAAACGAAGAAGTGATGATTATGTTTGGTGAGATACAGCTGCAGATGAATTGTTTTGAAGGCAATTTCAGTAATGCAGTTGGTTTTAAGTGCAGTTTGGACAATAATAGATAGAGACAAGGGTGGGGCAGCAAATACAGTGAAAGCTGCCCAGAGTTTTTCCATGTAAGAAATCTACATTTGATAGTACCAATTGGCAAATTTTTGGAAATGTCCCCCTCAAGTTAAACTGTGTTTACTGTTTTGAATAATATGGAGATTGTTAATCAATATCTGGTATCAGTTCAATGGCCTATTATCTCACAGTGGTTTTCTGGTTGGAAATTAACACCATAAGAATAGTGTAAATCTATTAAATATTTCTATATATTAGAAAGTTTCATTTTTTTTAGGACTGTATAGCCACCTCTAGACCAATTGCTGCTATGACACTATCTTAATATTGCCTTCTTCACTGACAGACAAGTTATATACAGAATAGATAACCATATAACATTGATTTGTTAATTAAATCTAAAGCAAATCAGCTGTCTCAAAGAATTTAAAAAAAACAGCTGATAAAAGAATATTATGTCTTGGGTGTGGTGTGTATGAGATGGGGTTTGAGACTCAATACACAGCAAATAGTAAATTAAGGAAAGCCAGTGATTGAGAAGTAAATCTTTGAGTCCTTCATCCCCCCATCTCCAAAATAAATAAACAAGTGTGTGTGTGTGTGTGTGTGTGCGTGCACACACACATGTGCACATAGGTTATCTACATGTCGGTATGTGTCCAGGTTTGGATTTCTTAAAAGCAAATCTTGAGACATGGATTTGAGGCCAAATAATTTTGATGAAAGGCAATTCCAAAAAGCACTGTGAGAAGAGGGGAAAGTGAGACCTGGAGTGGAGATGGTAAACAGCTAAGAGTGCACAAATTACCACTATGAGAAATTGTGGTTCAGTGCCTCTGGCAATTCTCTAAGATAAACAGTGGAATTTGCCTCAGCATTTTCTCACTGAGGAGTGAGGAATCTGGAAGATTTGTCAACTATCTCCTGCCTCTGAGTGGTTGCTCTGTCCACTGCTGGTCAGATAAGATGTAGAAGCATACCTTTTCCAAGAAGCTGCATGCAGCCTAGAGAAAAGGCTCCGGGATAGGGAGAGACACTGGCTAGAATCACCTAGCACATCTACCGCTCACAGTATATGGTGGGCTTTTAAGGATAAAAAAGACCAAAATTGACTTTTCTAAATTTTTAGAGACTTCAAAATTGGGAAGCACTGGATATACTGCTTTCATAGGATATCGAGACACAGAAATCCATTGTGGAGGTTTATGCTCTACAAGATAAATGATGGCTTCCCAGGTGGTGCTAGTGGTAAAGAGCCCACCTGCCAGTGCAGAAGATGCAAGGGTCTCAGGCTGGATCCCTGGATCAGGAAGATCCCCTCGAGGAGGAAATGCAACCCACTCCGGTATTCTTGCCTGGGGAAATCCCATAGACAGAGAAGCCTGCTGGGATACAGTTCATGGGGCTACAGAGAGTCAAACATGACTGTCTTCAGTGACTGCTAAGTCACTTCAGTCGTGTCCGACTCTGTGTGACCCCGTAGACGGCAGCCTACCAGGCTCCTCTGTCCATGGGATTTGCCAGGCAAGAGTACCGGAGTGGGGTGCCATCCTGTCTAAGCACAAGCTAAACAAGATGTGGGAGCATGGCAGGAGCATCAGAGCAGCTATGTTCAGATGCTGTACCCCACAGGTTCTACTTCCATTCATTGCTTTTAATGTGGGAACAGAAGTGAGTTTATATATATATATATATATATGCATAGTATGTATGCATGTATGTATATGTACATACATACATAAATAAACTTTCTCACCTATGTTATCATTTCCTTTCATGTTAGTGCATTTTTTGTTAATCATATTTTGTATGTGCTTGAAGTCTTCAAAGTTTTTAAAGGAGTATAGTAAATGGCTTCCCTGGTGGCTCGGAGGGTAAAGCATTTGCCTGCAATGCTAGAAACTCGGGATCAATCCTGGAGTCGAGAGGATCCCCTGGAGAAGGAAATGGCAACCCACTCCAGTACTCTTGCCTGGAGAATTCCATGGATGGAGGAGCCTGGTAAGCTACAGTCCATGGAGCAGCAAAGAGTCGGACATGATTGAGCGACTTCACTTCACTTCACTGCACTTCATAGTAGATGGCAGGTTAAGAGGAAAACAATAAATGGGCTCATCAAGTCGAGTTTTTTAAAATTATAGATTCAGCAAGTGCCATGGCATTTACTAAACATGCTTAAAGAAAGTTCAAATTTAGGATCAAGTTAATTATGTAAATTGATTGACAGAATAATCAAAATTATTTCAATCCTGTGAAAACAACCCATTATTATTACCTAAGGTTAATAACTGAAGTGGAGCCTAGTGGGCACAGTCCATGGGGCCACAGAGTCAGGCATGACTGAGCGACTGAACACAGACTGAGCGACTTAACACAACAACATTAATAGAGCTGCGAGGGGAAGGTTTTCAGGAGAAGAAATGGTGCTCAAGAGACTTATTTCCAATCACTACACTATTTAATATTACAATTCTCTGCTCAATGTGTTTAATTTATTGAATCTTTGTTTTTAAAAATCCCCTTAATGTATTCAGACCAGTTACCTATTCCAACACTGAGTAAACTACAATTGATGTTAATTAACTTGAAAGGAAACTTATGACTAACCTAGATAGTGTATTGAAAAGCAGAGATATTACTTTGCCAACAAAGGTCTGTCTAGTCAAGGCTATAGTTTTTCCAGTGGTCATGCATGGATGTGAGAGTTGCACTGTGAGGAAAGCTGAGCGCTGAAGAATTGATGCTTTTGAACTGTGGTGTTGGAGAAGATTCTTGAGAGTCCCTCAGACTGCAAGGAGATCCAACCAGTCTATTCTGAAGGAGATCAGCCCTGGGATTTCTTTGGAGGGAATGATGCTGAAGCTGAAGCTCCAATACTTTGGCCACGAAGAGTTGACTCATTGGAAAAGTCCCTGATGCTGGGAGTGATTGGGGGCAGGGGGAGAAGCGGACGACAGAGGATGAGATGGCTGGATGGCATCACCAACTCGATGGACATGAGTTTGAGTGAACTCTGGGAGTTAGTGGTGGACAGGGAGGCCTGGCATGCTGCAATTCATGGGGTCACAAAGAGCTGGACATGATTGAGCAACTGAACTGAACTGAACCGAACCCACCATAAACGGAGAAGGCACTGGCAACCTACTCCAGTACTCTTGCCTGGAAAATCCCATAGACAGAGGAGCCTGGTGGGCTGCAGTCCATGGGATCGCTGAGAGTCGGACACGACTGAGTGACTTCACTTTCACTTTTCACTTTCCTGCATTGCAGAAAGAAATGGCACCCACTTCAGTGTTCTCGCCTGGAGAATCCCAGGGACAGGGGAACCTGGTGGGCTGCTGTCTATGGGGTCGCGCAGAGTCAGACACGACTGAAGTAACTTAGCAGCAGCAGCAACTCACCATAAAAACATATTGAACGTGACTTCCCTGGTGGACAGTGGATAAGAATACATATGCCAATACAGGGGACATGGATTCAATCCCTAGTCTGGGAACATTCCACATTCCAGGAGCAACTAAGCCTGTGTGCCACAGCTGCTGAGCCTGTCACCTAGAGCCAGCAAGTCACAACTACCGAGCTCCTGTACTGCACCTACCAGAGTACATGCACCTAGAGGCTGTGCTCTGCAATGAGAAACCACCGCTGTAAGAAGCTTGTGCACCAAAACTAGCGAGTAGCCCCACTTGCTGCAACCAGAGAAAATCCATGTTCAGCAGGGAAAACCCAGAGCAGCCAAATAAATAAAAATAAACTAAAAAGTGTATTGAGCAAAATACGCTATATTAATTGATAAATTATTTTATTCACTAACTTGTTTCTATTCTTGGCCATGCCACACAGCTCAGTTCAGTAACCAGGGATTGAATCCAGGCCACAACAGTGAAAGCCCAGAATCCTAACCATTAGGCCAACCAGGGAACTTCCAGTACATTATTTATAAAAATATGTTTTTATCCTTTTATCCCAGATAGGCTACATTAACAGCCCTTGGAATATGTTGCCACACATTTTATTTTTATCTCAAATTAAGTACGAGACATAAATATAAGAGGGAATATCTTTTTTTTTTTTTTGNGCCTGGAGAATCCCAGGGACAGGGGAACCTGGTGGGCTGCTGTCTATGGGGTCGCGCAGAGTCAGACACGACTGAAGTAACTTAGCAGCAGCAGCAACTCACCATAAAAACATATTGAACGTGACTTCCCTGGTGGACAGTGGATAAGAATACATATGCCAATACAGGGGACATGGATTCAATCCCTAGTCTGGGAACATTCCACATTCCAGGAGCAACTAAGCCTGTGTGCCACAGCTGCTGAGCCTGTCACCTAGAGCCAGCAAGTCACAACTACCGAGCTCCTGTTCTGCAACTACCAGAGAGTACATGCACCTAGAGGCTGTGCTCTGCAATGAGAAACCACCACTATAAGAAGCCTGTGCACCAGAACTAGCGAGTAGCCCCGCTTGCTGCAACCAGAGAAAATCCATGTGCAGCAGGGAAACCCAGAGCAGCCAAATAAATAAAAATAAACTAAAAAGTGTATTGAGCAAAATACGCTATATTAATTGATAAATTATTTTATTCACTCACTTGTTTTTATTCTTGGCCATGCCACACAGATCAGTTCAGTAACCAGGGATTGAATCCAGGCCACAACAGTGAAAGCCCAGAATCCTAACCATTAGGCCAACCAGGGAACTTCCAGTACATTATTTATAAAAATATGTTTTTATCCTTTTATCCCAGATAGGCTACATTAACAGCCCTTGGAATATGTTGCCACACATTTTATTTTTATCTCAAATTAAGTACGAGACATAAATATAAGAGGGAATATCTTTTTAAGAACCTTATCTAATTAGGAAAAGATGCTCTAGTTTAGACAATATGAGTAGTATCTTGTCTTTCTCAAGGAGACAATATGCTCCCAGCTATTTAAGGCCTCTGTTATCCCATGTTCTGAATCACCTGTAGCTTCTGATAATGGCTACACTCTGGCCTAAATTCTGAAGTGCACAGGAAGCTGTGTGACAAATCTCTAGCTCTATAGAAGGAGATCCACTACATAACAAACTAGAGTCACAGATAAACTTAAAAAAAAAAAACAAAAACTTTCACACTAACTATGCTTATTCAGTTTTGTTACATGACTGACTGTTTTAACTTTTTAATTACAGGAGTTCTAAGGTGAACTTTGTTTTGTCGTTTTGTCGCTAAGGGTTGTCCTACTCTTTTTCAACCCCAAGGACTATATCCCTCCAGGACCCTCTGTTAATAGGATTTTCCAGGCAAGAGTCCTGGAATTTGTCATTTCCTTCTTTAAGGGATCTTCTTTACCCAGGGATCGAACACATGTCTCCAGCTTTGGCAGGTGGATTATTTACTCCTGAGCCCCCAGGAAAGCCCCAAGCTTTCTGTTTATGCTGTTGATGCATGTTCCCAATGGGACATGCATCATTTAAAATGAGTCAGTATGATTTAAAATGCAAAAGTTGTCTCCTAATGCATGACCATCTGAAGCACTTGACAATGTCATTTCTGAAAATGATTATATATTTATAGATAGAAGTATAGATAGGTTGGTGGATAGAATAGATATCTCTATGCTGCTAAGTCACTTCAGTTATGTCTGACTCTGTGCGGTCCCATAGATGGCAGCCCACCAGGCTCCCCTGTCCCTGGGATTCTCCAGGCAAGAACACTGGAGTGGGTTGCCATTTCCTTCTCCAATGTATGAAAGTGAAAAGTGAAAGTGAAGTCGCTCAGTCGTGTCCGACTCTTAGCGACCCCATGGACTGCAGCCCACCAGGCTCCTCTGTCCATGGGATTTTCCAGGCAAGAGTACTGGAGTGGGGTGCCATTGCTTTCTCTGAGATATCTCTATAGAATGCATAATAGATATCTATCTACTGTCTATAAATTTAATATATTATATCTATTTAATATCAGATGAAATACTGAATAAATTAACAATGTTTGTTTTGTGTTTGCTTGAGATCAAAGTAAGATAAATAGGCTTGCCTTCTGTAATATTATGAAAAATGTAAACATTAAGATTATAAGTGGAGCTCTAAAAAATAAATCTATGACAAACATGCGAAAAAGTTTCAATATATCTTTAATTATGTGTGTACATTTGGACTGTGCACCTCCTGTCTTTCCTAGAATGGGACATTGAACTTTCTCTTACTTGACTACATAGTAGTGACACATTTCACTAAGTTAAGATGTCAGACTATAACGGAACATTGCCTAATGTATGTGCTCAGTGATTAAGGTGGAGTTCAGTATAATGCTAGCTGAAAATTTCCAGGACAATCTTTTCTCTGAGTATGCAATTAAGGACTCATAATATTTTACATATGGGATATCACTTAACATCAAGGGCTTCCCTGGTGTCTTAGGAGTAAAGAATCTCCCTGCAATGCAGGAGATACAGTTTAAATCCCTGGTTCAAGAAGATCCCCTGGAGAAGGAAATGGCAACCCAGTCCAGTATTCTTTCCTGGCATAATCCATGGATAGAGGAGCCTGGAAAGCTACAGTCCATGGAGTTGCAAAAAGGTCAGACATGACTAGTGACTAAACCACAGCCATCACTTAACATTATCTCAGTTAAATTGACAATATATATGGAAGACAGTATATAGGATTACTTTATATATAGAAATTTATGCTATAAAATAATCTGAAATGACAGTTCTCACAAATATCTTGTTTTTTTACTCATTGCTGCTTTTGTTTTCATAATTATACTTATAAACATGCATCTTTATTTCATTTACTATAGAATTAATAACTTGCATCTATTGAACCAAATACTACATTGCAGTTTTCTGATAGTAAATTTAGATGGTGTTTTACTGATTTATTTAGCTCATATACATATTTAATGAAACAAATATTTCATATAATTTTGGCAATGAACATTTCCTTAGTTGTCCTGATAAATTTGCCCTGTACTTTAGCAATTTTATATAAGTTCAAAATATCAAATAATTGAGAAAAATAGAATGAGTATAAATATATTTTACATATTATTTATTTTTGCAGCAGTAAGTATATAAAAGGATACATTTATGGATCTAAATATAATTATTAATGATTATCCAGTACTCTTGCCTGGAAAATCCCATGGACAGAGGAGCCTGGTAGGCTGCAGTCCATGGGGTCGCTAAGAGTCAGATACGACTGAGCGACTTCACTTTCACTTTTCACTTTCATGCATTGGAGAAGGAGATGGCAACCCGCTCCAGTGTTCTTGCCTGGAGAATCCCAGGGACGGGGGAGCCTGATGGGCTGCCATCTATAGGGTCGCACAGAGTCGGACGTGACTGAAGTGACTTAGCAGCAGCAGCAGCATACATATTCTATCTACAAGTCATCCTTATTTTCCTGACTGTTGGTCTGAAATACTGGTCTGAGACTACAAAGTATAGTTCCTTGTACTTTTTTTCAGCCTTAGTATAGAGTTTGTTATGATGTTGCTGTTTTTTTCCCAAGCATATCTAGAATCATCTAGGGATCTATATCATAGCAGTTTTATCTGTCTTTATCTTGCCCTACATGTCTGTTAGTATATTCATTCCTGTCACACCATTTCAAACAATTTCATGGCTCAAAGTGGAAAAAATATGAGCTGCCACTGCTGAAGCTAAAGATAGTTCTAGCTGATTTAAGTGCTGTTTCAGTGGCTTTCTGTCTACATAATCAGATAGCCCAAGAACATTCTTTATAGGGAGAGTGGCCCCTGTATTGATGGATATTGAGCCAGCCAGGGAGATGGCTTCTTTAAGTTCTTTGAACTGCACTTCTCTAACTGTTTCAGCACAGCAACCTAATCAATTTAGAGTTAGGAATCTGTCTTTCCTCTTTGCACACATATTCACCTCAAAGTTAGCCAGAAGCACCAAGTAAAAACCCACCATAAAATCACCTGTTGCAATGGCAGACAAGTACATGGAAACTCATGGTGTGTATGTGTGTGTGTGTAGACTGCTATAGTATTTTTGCCACTTCTCACTAGAGTATGGTTAAACCTTGGCTTCCTATAATTCAAAAAGAAAGGAGGGTGCCTTGTCACCTCTTCTTCCAGCATGGCACATATGATTCTCTGACATTTGATGATGTATTATACTGCAGGAGATTTTTAATGCAGTAACTCACCCAAGGATGGGTGATCTGAGATTACAATGTTATGGGTACATTTTTAAATCTTTGTACAGACTGTGACAGTTCTTGAGCTTATAGGAAACGATCTGGTCTTGTTACTGAGTGAGAGAGTCTGGAACTCTTCCATGGAATTAGTTCCAGTGACCAGATATTCATATCTCATTATATACAAAGTGATCTATCCTCATCAATTATCCTCTTGTCATTTTTTTTGGCTGTTCAATTTTTCATCAGATATTAAACAACAGTATTTTCCACTTGTGAGCATTGTCTAATTTCACACTGCTCTGCATCAATGGAAGGTGATGGTAATTACTGGGAGATAATCTAGAATAAAGAGGAGGAAATTGAATCAGTTTTTGCCTAATTATTGTCTTTTTTTCAATACACGTGCGTATCCTTTTTTTCCAAATCTTTAATTTTGGGGTGAAGGAAAAGAGAGTAGTCGATTTTTTTCTAATTTATTGAAACATAATTGACAAGTAACATTATGTAAGCTTAAGGTGTACAGTGAAATTATTTGATATAAGTACATTCTGCAAAATTGATCACCACGGTAAAACTAGCTAACACATCCATTACCTCATATAGAATTTGTGTGTGTATGTGTGATGTGAACTTTGAAAATCTATTTCTTTGGTAAGTCTCAAACAATTCAGCACTGCTTGCTATAGTCACCATGTCTTACACTTTAACCCTGAGACTGACTTTATAACTGGAAGCTTGCATCTTTTGACCACCTTCCCCCATTTCCTCTTAGCCTCCACTCCCTGCCACTGGCAACCACCCAGCTGTTCTCTCTTTCTTTGAGCTTGTTTTTCATTTTTTTAGATCTCATATATAGATGAAGTTTTATAGAGCCTTTTTTATATTTATGTTTTTTCTTTTTTCTATATCACATTCACGTAATGGGTTGGCTAATAAGTTCACTTGGGTTTTTACATAGCATCTTATAGAAAACCGAAACAATCCTTTTGGCCAACCCAATAGTTATTATTATATGCCTTATGTGTTACTATTTTAAGGGGTTTTCTTTATATATATATATATATATATATATATATATATCAGATTTTTTTGGCCAATTCTTTCATTAATGGACCCTTATATTGTTTACATATTTTAGCTATTGCAAGTAGTACTGCAATGGACATGGAGGTGCAAATATCTCTCTGAGATGGTGATTTCATTTCAAGTGGAATTGCTTAATCATATGGTATATATTTAATTCTTTGAGAAATCTTCACATTTGTTTGCCATAATGGCTTTACCAATTTACACTGGTACCAAAACTGAGAGCAAAGTTTAGATTGTTGTCTTGTCCTAGATCATCAAAGTCTCTGAGGGATTACTGGAACTGCTTGTAAAAAGTAAAAATTAAGGGTATTAGTTGTGTTTAATTTAAAAAAAAAACTGTGCATGAGGTTTGAAATATGTTTACAACTATTGACATTGGTTCATAGAAAAAATATTTTAGAACCAAAGATTTGAACTAGGCCTATAACTAAGCTTAGAAACTGTGAAATTCAGCATCATCATTTTAGATATAAGACTTCTAAGGTGTAGTCTATTAAGTGTGCTTAACATGATGAAAGCTAGTTTGTAGTAAAATTGCAGGGCCTAGATTTTCTGTGCTTCTTTAATAGTTTCTTTCTACACTATCAGTTCAGTTCAGTTTAGTCGCTCAGTCCTGTCCAACTCTTTGCAACCCTGTGAACCGCAGCACACCAGGGCCCCCTGTCCATCACCAATGCCCGGAGCCCACCCAAACCCATGTCCATTGTGTCAGTGAGGCCATCCAGCCATCTCATCCTCTGCTATCCCCTTCTCTTCCTGCCCCCAGTCTTTCTCAGCATCTGGGTCTTTTCAAATGAGTCAGCTCTCCGCATCAGGTGGCCAAAGTACTGGCGTCTCAGCTTCAACATCAGTCCCTCCAATGAACACTCAGGACTGATTTCCTTTAAGATGGACTGGTTATAGGTCCCCAGAAATGAAGAAAATCACAACATTTCTGCTTGTGTATAGTTTTCATATTAACTATATTAATATGTTGATCATTAGTTGGAGAACACTAACTAGAAATTTTTCAGCCCTCACTGTCTCAATCATATAAATTTAATATCTCAATTTGCCAAAATTTCAGATGGACTTTTCATAGTCAATAATAAATAGTAAACAAAATATATTGCAGCATTTTTAAATACAATTTAAAAAATTTAGAGTAGTGTGTATACATGAAACAAGAATACACATGCTACCTTACTGGAACAATAACTTAGGTTTTGCTATAATCAAAGGTGAATACATTTGTTCTCTTTTTCTGTGAATAGCATTAACATGGTGGCTGGTAATTGAAAGGTTTTATATGCATTACCCTCCTATAAAACCTGTATTATATACAGTGTAGGCATTTTTAATCTGCTTGGTACTTAAGCAACAATGGCTGAAAGGTAATGCATTTGCCTTAAGTCTAATAGTATGCTAGATGTAGAGGTGGAGAGTGAACATAATCTTCTTGTCTCTGCTTATATTGTTCTTTCCCTTAATTGAAGAATTGTAGTAATTTTCAGTCAGAGTTTTCTTTGACCTTATTAAATAAATTAATAGTATTTTTCTTTTTCTATTTGAGGAGACACACATAGGAAAAATGTCTTGGAACAAATCATTTTGATTGCTATTGGCCCATTTAAATGCTACTGTCAAAAGTCATCAATGCTGATAAACATAAAACTGAAGGCAAGCATCTGTGAATGCCACACACACTTTTGCAGAGAGTGCTGTTATCTGTATCACAGGCATCATTAACTTAAGCAATTAAGTTCAATGTCCTAGATTCTGTTGACAACTGTTACTATTTTTAGGATTTTCTTCATGTCTTACATTGCTCCGCTGCTCTAATACCTCACGAGGAAAAAAAAAAAAAAAGATCCACATTTATGTTAATTCTTTGTAAAATTTCCCACTGCAGCCAAGGGTGATAAACATGAACTGTCTCAGTAATTAAGTCAAAGTGTTACTCTTAAGGAAGTTCCGCTTTGAAAAAAAACCACTAAGGTGGTTATTTTAAATAAAAGCCAAGCATTAATTTCAGGGCCACTTCTGGGGATTCTCATGGTGATATAAATCACTGAAATTAGTTTACAACTGCACTAATATACTTTAACTTAA
The DNA here is from genome assembly GCA_006410675.1 of Oreotragus oreotragus. NCBI lineage: Eukaryota > Metazoa > Chordata > Mammalia > Artiodactyla > Bovidae > Oreotragus > Oreotragus oreotragus. The sequence continues at coordinate 96,569 of SJYX01014700.1, forward strand.
TAGAAATTATGATTGAGCAGCCATGTGGCAATCTGAACCACTTTCTCTTCTTTACACACTTATTTTCTTCCAGTTATTGTGCAGGAAGCTACTGGGGGGATTTCAGTGGCAATCTGTATAATTATCTAATAAAATAGAAAATAATTTTACTTCCCTGGTGGCTCAGAAGGTAAAGAATCCTCCTGCATTGCAGGAGAGCAGGGTTCAATCCCTGGACAGCAAGATCCCTTGGAGAAGGAAATGGTAACCCACTCCAGTATTATTCTCTGGGGAATCCCAGGGACAGAGGAGCCTGGCAGGCTAGAGTCGGACAAGACTGAGTAACTAACACTCTCTTGTAAACAAGGTAGAGTTCATGTATGTGCATTCCAAGTCACTTTAGTCGTGTCTGACTCTTTGTGACCCCCATGAACTGTAGCCTGCCAGGCTACTCTGACCATGGGACTCTCCAGGCAATGGTATTGAACTGGGTGACCGTGCCCTCCTCCAGAGGATTTCCCAACCCAGGGATCGAGCCCAAGTCTCTTATATCTCCTGTATTGACAGGCAGGTTCTTTACCACTAGTGCCTCCTGAGAAGCCTGGGGAAAAGTAATATATAAGAAGTTGTATATCACCAGATCTTGTATTAAGAGAGATATGAATATCTTTTTCTTATTCTAACTTGCTGGTAAAAATGTTTTTGCAGTTGTTAACACTGATTAGACATTAGAAGTTTAAAGTATGATCAGAAAACTACTAACTCTTAAAAGCAATGTGGTCTTTCTTCTAATGTGTGCACGTCTGTCAAAACTTAGCAAAGTGTTCTATAAAGTGAACCCAAGGGCAATAAGGGGCTTCCCTGGTGGTTCAGCAGTAAAAGTACACCTGTATTACAGGAGGCACAGAAGATGCATCTTTGATCCTTGGGTCAGGAAGATCCCCAGGAGGAGACAATAGCAACCCACTCCAGTATTCTTGCCTGGAGAATCCCATGGACAGAGGAGCCTGGAAGGCTACAGTCCATCATTAATGGACCCTTATATTGTTTACATATTTTAGCTATTGCAAGTAGTACTGCAATGGACATGGAGGTGCAAATATCTCTCTGAGATGGTGATTTCATTTCAAGTGGAATTGCTTAATCATATGGTATATATTTAATTCTTTGAGAAATCTTCACATTTGTTTGCCATAATGGCTTTACCAATTTACACTGGTACCAAAACTGAGAGCAAAGTTTAGATTGTTGTCTTGTCCTAGATCATCAAAGTCTCTGAGGGATTACTGGAACTGCTTGTAAAAAGTAAAAATTAAGGGTATTAGTTGTGTTTAATTAAAAAAAAAAACTGTGCATGAGGTTTGAAATATGTTTACAACTATTGACATTGGTTCATAGAAAAAATATTTTAGAACCAAAGATTTGAACTAGGCCTATAACTAAGCTTAGAAACTGTGAAATTCAGCATCACCATTTTAGATATAAGACTTCTAAGGTGTAGTCTATTAAGTGTGTTTAACATGATGAAAGCTAGTTTGTAGTAAAATTGCAGGGCCTAGATTTTCTGTGCTTCTTTAATAGTTTCTTTCTACACTATCAGTTCAGTTCAGTTTAGTCGCTCAGTCCTGTCCAACTCTTTGCAACCCTGTGAACCGCAGCACACCAGGGCCCCCTGTCCATCACCAATGCCCGGAGCCCACCCAAACCCATGTCCATTGTGTCAGTGAGGCCATCCAGCCATCTCATCCTCTGCTATCCCCTTCTCTTCCTGCCCCCAGTCTTTCTCAGCATCTGGGTCTTTTCAAATGAGTCAGCTCTCCGCATCAGGTGGCCAAAGTACTGGCGTCTCAGCTTCAACATCAGTCCCTCCAATGAACACTCAGGACTGATTTCCTTTAAGATGGACTGGTTATAGGTCCCCAGAAATGAAGAAAATCACAACATTTCTGCTTGTGTATAGTTTTCATATTAACTATATTAATATGTTGATCATTAGTTGGAGAACACTAACTAGAAATTTTTCAGCCCTCACTGTCTCAATCATATAAATTTAATATCTCAATTTGCCAAAATTTCAGATGGACTTTTCATAGTCAATAATAAATAGTAAACAAAATATATTGCAGCATTTTTAAATACAATTTAAAAAATTTAGAGTAGTGTGTATACATGAAACAAGAATACACATGCTACCTTACTGGAACAATAACTTAGGTTTTGCTATAATCAAAGGTGAATACATTTGTTCTCTTTTTCTGTGAATAGCATTAACATGGTGGCTGGTAATTGAAAGGTTTTATATGCATTACCCTCCTATAAAACCTGTATTATATACAGTGTAGGCATTTTTAATCTGCTTGGTACTTAAGCAACAATGGCTGAAAGGTAATGCATTTGCCTTAAGTCTAATAGTATGCTAGATGTAGAGGTGGAGAGTGAACATAATCTTCTTGTCTCTGCTTATATTGTTCTTTCCCTTAATTGAAGAATTGTAGTAATTTACAGTCAGAGTTTTCTTTGACCTTATTAAATAAATTAATAGTATTTTTCTTTTTCTATTTGAGGAGACACACATAGGAAAAATGTCTTGGAACAAATCATTTTGATTGCTATTGGCCCATTTAAATGCTACTGTCAAAAGTCATCAATGCTGATAAACATAAAACTGAAGGCAAGCATCTGTGAATGCCACACACACTTTTGCAGAGAGTGCTGTTATCTGTATCACAGGCATCATTAACTTAAGCAATTAAGTTCAATGTCCTAGATTCTGTTGACAACTGTTACTATTTTTAGGATTTTCTTCATGTCTTACATTGCTCCGCTGCTCTAATACCTCACGAGGAAAAAAAAAAAAAAAGATCCACATTTATGTTAATTCTTTGTAAAATTTCCCACTGCAGCCAAGGGTGATAAACATGAACTGTCTCAGTAATTAAGTCAAAGTGTTACTCTTAAGGAAGTTCCGCTTTGAAAAAAAACCACTAAGGTGGTTATTTTAAATAAAAGCCAAGCATTAATTTCAGGGCCACTTCTGGGGATTCTCATGGTGATATAAATCACTGAAATTAGTTTACAACTGCACTAATATACTTTAACTTAATAGAAATTATGATTGAGCAGCCATGTGGCAATCTGAACCACTTTCTCTTCTTTACACACTTATTTTCTTCCAGTTATTGTGCAGGAAGCTACTGGGGGGATTTCAGTGGCAATCTGTATAATTATCTAATAAAATAGAAAATAATTTTACTTCCCTGGTGGCTCAGAAGGTAAAGAATCCTCCTGCATTGCAGGAGAGCAGGGTTCAATCCCTGGACAGCAAGATCCCTTGGAGAAGGAAATGGTAACCCACTCCAGTATTATTCTCTGGGGAATCCCAGGGACAGAGGAGCCTGGCAGGCTAGAGTCGGACAAGACTGAGTAACTAACACTCTCTTGTAAACAAGGTAGAGTTCATGTATGTGCATTCCAAGTCACTTTAGTCGTGTCTGACTCTTTGTGACCCCCATGAACTGTAGCCTGCCAGGCTACTCTGACCATGGGACTCTCCAGGCAATGGTATTGAACTGGGTGACCGTGCCCTCCTCCAGAGGATTTCCCAACCCAGGGATCGAGCCCAAGTCTCTTATATCTCCTGTATTGACAGGCAGGTTCTTTACCACTAGTGCCTCCTGAGAAGCCTGGGGAAAAGTAATATATAAGAAGTTGTATATCACCAGATCTTGTATTAAGAGAGATATGAATATCTTTTTCTTATTCTAACTTGCTGGTAAAAATGTTTTTGCAGTTGTTAACACTGATTAGACATTAGAAGTTTAAAGTATGATCAGAAAACTACTAACTCTTAAAAGCAATGTGGTCTTTCTTCTAATGTGTGCACGTCTGTCAAAACTTAGCAAAGTGTTCTATAAAGTGAACCCAAGGGCAATAAGGGGCTTCCCTGGTGGTTCAGCAGTAAAAGTACACCTGTATTACAGGAGGCACAGAAGATGCATCTTTGATCCTTGGGTCAGGAAGATCCCCAGGAGGAGACAATAGCAACCCACTCCAGTATTCTTGCCTGGAGAATCCCATGGACAGAGGAGCCTGGAAGGCTACAGTCCATGGGGTCTGAAAAAGTTGGACATGACTGAGAGACTAAGCAAACAGGGGCTATAAACCTCATTGTTAGTGGCTTTGCAGCCTAATGAAGAAAATAAAAGGAAATGGCCATGAATCAATATACAGGAAAAAAAAAAAAAAGAAATATATCAGTGAGTTACAAGGTATTGATGCTGGATTCAAGTCCTGGAAGAGTCAGAAAAAATACTCATTCTAGTCCTAATTTTGACAGATATGTGTCTTTGGAAAAGTCCCAAAGCTTAGATTCTAATTTCACCCACTTGCCACTTTAGAAGCCAGGATTCTCTCTAAGGTTTATGTTTCCAACCTCTCATTTTACCTTTGAAGGTAAGTGGGTTTTGAAAGATTCCCAAACTTTGAAGGGAGAAGGCAATGGCAACCCACTCCAGTGCTCTTGCCTGGAAAATCCCATGAGCGGAGGAGCCTCATAGGCTGCAGTCCATGGGGTTGTTAAGAGTCAGGCACGACTGAGCGACTTCACTTTCACTTTTCACTTTCATGCATTGGAGAAGGAAATGGCAACCCACTCCAGTGTTCTTGCCTGGAGAATTCCAGGGATGGGGGAGCCTGTTTCACTGCCATCTCTGTGGTCACACAGAGATGGACATGACTGAAGCGACTTAACAGCAGCAGCAGCAGACTTTGAGGAATCTTAACATGATTATGGGGCACAAACAGGGTACTTGACATCCCATCACCACTAGCCTGTGTGTCTGAACCCTGACATGCAACATGTTCTCCTTTCTACAGGAACCATGAACAACCTTACTAAGGAGACATTTTCACTCTCCAGTGCCCTTCTTTCTGATCAGGTTTTGCCACTAAAGGAGTTCACATCATACTTTAACAAATATTTTCACCCTCCTTATGCTGGAGATCTTGGAATTCAGGAAGATCATGGTATCTCTCACCATCCAGCTTGCCAATCCTAAAATCACATCTATTTTAGATACTACAGCTTTACATCATTTTGCCCAACACTGAGCACTTTATCTTACACTTCATGTGCAAGTTAAGAGGCAGAAGCGTGAAATGAAGGGTTTGGCAGACTGCCAAAGCCCTGCAGCAGCTGCATGTCCAGGTGGGACTTTATGGGGCTTTGACAAGGAAAGTGTCACTCAAGTGTCTGACACCATTGTCTTCTCATGGCAGGAGGTGGGACATTTGATGGCTTAGTGGGCATGAGAGCTACAATTAATCCTCCTGGCAGAAATGGCTTTTACCCAGGACTTATTAGTCACTTCTAAAAATACAAACCTAAATGCCAGGAAACAAATGACTTCCCATGGAGACCAGGAGACTGAACGGTTGCTTCCTTACTGAGGTAATCCTGCCAGTTAGTGAGCTCATTTTTACATCTCAACCAAGAAGTATTTAAAAACCTAGAGGCTGCAAATCATGAAGCACAGGTGTGGATAATTCATTAAGGCTTTGAATATAATCACTGTACATATAAATTTATGCACACGTATCCATACATAACTGATGTCACTCAACCTATGATAATTTTGCTTCACGGAATTAACACTTCTCTGGTGGTACAGGTGATAAAGAATCTGCCTACAATACAGGAGACCTGGGTTTGATCCCTGGGTGAGGAAGATGCCCTGGAGTAGGTGACGATACCCCACTCCAGTATTCTTGCCTGGAGAATTTTATGGATAGAGGAGCCTGGCAGGCTACAGTCCATGGGCTCACAAAGTGTTGGACAAAACCGGGGGACTATCACTTTCACTTTAAATATATATATATATATATATATTTAAGTCTTTCTGTTAAGTTAGTTTTCTTGAAAAAGGTGGTGAGCAAATGCCAGGGTTGTAGGAGTGAACTTGGCTTTGTACAATAATTATATTCTTTGAATTTGAATGTAGGTGGACTCATATTTTAATTTCACAGAATAGCAGGTTACTAAAAGTAATCCTGTGTGAATCACTGTGTTTTTAATGCATATAAACACTTCTAAAGTACGATAGGCTTAGAATTTTTCAAACTACGTTCTTTTTTAAAACTGTATAGTAATTTATGTGAAAAAAATAGATCAGATGTTCTTTATAACGTGCAAGTACTAAATGTGAAGACATTTGCTTTCAAAATGTGATAGATATATTTTTCCTTTTCTGGCTTCTATTTTAAATATTTAATAATGCTATGGAAAAGTTTAAATTGCCAAAAATAAAATAAAAAGCCCTTTTAAAATGGCATATTTGGAGTTAATTATAAATCATCATTTCAACAATTTGATATACTATCCCCTTAAATATAATATTTATTTAATGAAACAATGTAGAAATTCTCCCCTCTCTCTCTCTTCATTCATATTATATACATTATATACATAATATATGCATAGCACACATATATATATATGAATATACACAGATATACATGTATTTTGGGACATAGTCAACCTGAGGCTTTATTGTGTGATATTATGATAATTAAAATATAAATTTGCTCTTTGGTAACAAAATAAATAATTTATCTCTGTCAATCAGAATGCACATGTTTTGTTGTTCACTTGAAGTATTGAATTAAAAACAAGAAATCGCAGAACATCTCATTGACATTCAATAGGAAAATAGTGCTGACAGAATGCTACAAGAACTACAGTGGATCCAGGCCAAGAGAGTAAATGAAAAACAGTCTTATCGCTGTCTTAACATTTTACAAGGCAAGCAATATGATCAAGTTGTTGAGCTGGCGTCATAAAATCATTTGAAACCAAGATTTGTTTCTGTTTAAGATACACACTTTTTATAACCTTGCTACTTTGATTAAACAGTACAACTTGAAACTTTGAAAGTAGGCTTCTATACAGATTGCATACACATAGCCCACTCACTCACTCATCCATACTTTTATGTATATCCTCAAGGCCAAATGAGCAAACTCTTCCTGGAACTGAATGTTGGCATCTCTCCATTTACTTGGCCATTTATCTGTATCTTGATGTATAATTATCACATATTTACACCAACTTCTAATGCGTATTTTCATACAATACATCATCTTTAAATATATATATATATTTATTTGGTTGCACCAGATATTAATTGTAGCACACAGGATGTTCAGTCTTTGCTGTGGCATGCAGGATATTGAATTGTGGCATGTGAGATCTAGTTCCCTAACTAGAGATCAAACTTGGGCCCTCTGCATTGGGAGTGTGGAGCCAGCCACCTGACCACCAGGGAAGTCCCACAGTACATCATCTTGTTGGTGTAAACCTTGTGGACAAGCAACAGAGTTTGTCTCCTGTGCCACCTGTGCCAGGAAGCTTTTTTATCACCACTTTTAGGAAAATCTCATATGTAATTAGTCCTTTATTCAATCATTCATTCATTTATTAACTGGCAACAGAGACAAAAGGAAATTAAGAAGATACTAATTTGGTACATGTTTATTGAGCAATCACTGTGTGCTCAGCATCATTCTTGGTAATGTGCAGATATGCTCTCTGTTTTTATAAGGTCCCACTTTGGTAAACTGTCTTGCAGTGAAGTCACGTACTTTCATAGATTTAAGGAGGAACGCTTCTAAGTGACCTTTTCTTTCACCCATGCATTCAAGAAATACGTGTGTGAATATATAAGCAGGCACTGCTCCGGTTTTACACAGATTATCAGTATGCACATGCATTGCTAGCTCTTCTAAAGAGCTCACTCTTGACATCTTATGTGCAAGCTCTGCTTAGATCTGCATATGGATCTCTACTTCTGTGTTGTAATATTATTAACGCTGCTGCATACATTGTTATATAATGGATTAGTACGGGTCCTGACTAGAGATCTGTGATGCCCCATTTGAATGTACATGTACCAGGGCTACTCCTCAAACATTTTGATATCTGAAAATACTAGACATAAACTGAGTATCAGTGTTGCATATATGTTTGTATAAAATTATCAGTCTCAAGGAGATTGAAACTAAAAAAAAAACACAAAAACTGGTCTTTCAACAAAAGTAGTTTGAGAAGTACTGATCTGAACCAGTGTTTCTCACATGGGTGTGGTTTTGCACCCTCTTCAAACTTGAAGATATGTGACAACATCTAGATACATATTTGGTTCACTGGCATCTAGTGGGTAGAGTCCAGGGCTACTGTTTAGCACTCTACAATGTATATCAGAGCCCCACACAATAAAGAGTTGTCCAGCCCAATATGTCAGTGGTACTGATGCTGAGAAACACTCCATTAAAGCTAATCAGGAAAGTTTGGATTTTATAGTATAGAGACTATACTATTTGTGTTAAGAGATTCTGAAGCGAGAATTACCATGAGGAAAAAAAAAATGTTAAGAGAGTTTCTAGGGAAGTGATATTAAACTGAAGAGAGCAGAATGCCTGACATGGTATTGCAATAATTCAAAGGGCTTCCCAGGTGGTTCAGTGATAAAGAATCCACCTACCACTGCAGGAGATACAGGAGACATGGGTTCGATCCCTGGGTAGGGAAGATCCCCTGGAGAAAGAAATAGCAACCCACTTCAGTTATTGTTTCCTGGGAAATCCCATGGACAGAGGAGCCTGGTAGGCTATGGTCCATGAGGTCGTAAAGAGTCAGACGACTTTGGAGTTTGATAGCAACAGCAAGTGATATAGGATTTTAGACGAGGGTAGAGATGATGGTAAGCCAGAGAGAGGAAAACAAATGTGAGGCTATGGGGTGGGGTGGGGTGAAGAAAAGAGGAATTTCATGTCTCTTAACATAACATATCAACTCCTTACAGCCATGAAGGCATGCTGCTGAGAGTACTGACAGCAGCTGGAAGAGATGAAAGTAAGAAGTATGAGCAGGTCTCAGATGCTTGTCTTGCTGAATACTGCTCAGCAGCTTACAATACACAAGGCAATCCACAAGAAAGGAACATCCAGTTCATAACAGAGCCATGGTTATAAAATCCTGGTGTTGTGGACTGAATACTTGTGTCCACATAAATTCATACATTGAAGCACTAATTCCCCAATATAATGTTATTTGGCAGTGGGATCTGTGGTAGCTAGTTAGTTAGATCAGTTCATAAGGGTGTGGCCCTTGTCTGATGGGATTAGTGCCCTAGTCAGAGAAGACAGCAGATAGCTTTCTCTCTCCCACCATTATGTGACAACACAGCAAGAAGGGGAGTGTGGAAAAACTGTGAGAGAGGTCTCACTAGAAACTAATCATGTTAGCACCTTGATTTTAGACTCTCAGCATCCAGATCTGTGCGAAATAGATCCGTTTTTAAATAATTGATTTTATGGTGTTATGCTGTGGCAGCACAACCAGATCAATACACTCAGTTCAGTTCAGTCACTCAGTCATGTCTGACTCTTTGTGATC
>SJYX01014700.1:106072-134426 GCA_006410675.1 Oreotragus oreotragus
TGTGTATAAGAGACAGATCCGGAGGGATGATGTGGGGTGGGAGGTGGGAGGGGGGCTCATGTTTGGGAGTTCATGTACGCCCATGGCGGATTCATGTCAATGTATGCCAAATCCAATACAGTACTGTAAAATAAAATAAAGTAAAAAAAAGCATCAATTTTTCAACACTCAGCTTTCTTTATAGTCCAACTCTCACATCCATACATGACTACTGGAAGAACCGTAGCTTTGATTAGACAGACATTTGCTGGTAAAGCAAAGTCTCTGCTTTTTAATATGCTGTCTTGGCTGGCAACGGCAACCCATTCCAGTACTCTTGCCTGGAAAATCCCATGGACAGAGGAGCCTGGTAGGCTGCAGTCCTTGGGATCTGTAGGAGTCAGACACAACTGAGTGACTTCACTTTCACTTTTCACTTTCATTGGAGAAGGAAATGGCAACCCACTCCAGTGTTCTTGCCTGGAGAATCCCAGGGACGGGGGAGCCTGGTGGCTGCTGTCTCTGGGNCAGTACTCTTGCCTGGAAAATCCCATAGACAGAGGAGCCTGGTGGGCTGCAGTCCGTGGAATCTGTAGGAGTTGGACACAACTGAGTGACTTCACTTTCACTTTTCCCTTTCAGGCATTGGAGAAGGAAATGGCAACCCACTCCAGTGTTCTTGCCTGGAGAATCCCAGGGATGGGAGAGCCTGGTGGGCTGCCATCTCTGGGGTCGCTCTGAGTTGGACATGACTGAAGCAACTTAGCAGCAGCAGCAGCAGCAGGCTAGTCATAACTTTTCTTCCAAGGAGCAAGTGTCTTTTAATTTCATGGCTGCAGTTACCATCTGCAGTGATTTTGGAGCCAAAAATAAATAAATAAATAAAGTCTCTCACTGTTTCCATTGTTTTCCCATCTATTTTCCGTGAAGTGATGGGACCGGATGTCATGATATTCGTTTTCTGAATGTTGAGCTTTAAGCCAACTTTTTCACTCTCCTCTTTCACTTTCATCAAGAGGCTCTTTAGTTCTTCTTCACTTTCTGCCATAAGGGTCATGTTATCTATGTATCTGAGGTTATTGCTCTTTCTTCTGGCAGTCTTGATTCCAGCTTGTTCTTCATCCAGCCTAGCATTTCACAAGATGTACGCTACATAGATGCTCAGAAATAATGTTTAGCCAGATGTCTGGGCTTAATCTAAACAAGTTCACAGAAGAATTACAACTTTTACCATTATAGCAGGAGGCCGTCGTGTGCATTTTCTGTTTTGTGGAGTCCTGTCTTCACTCACAAGTCTGAAGTCCTTTCCTTCTCCACATAGTGTCTGTCTGTCTGTCTGTCTGTCTCCAGGAAGTGTTTCCTTGTTCAGTAGTCTAGCATGGACATTCTTATAGCATGGCGGCAGATCTTCAGGATGAACCAGAGGCTGTCGCTTTCCTTAAGATGCTGTCCAGAAGTCCCAGAGCATCACTTCCACAGCACACTATCAGTCAAATTGCATCTTTGAGACAAACTAGATTCTACTCCTTGGTGTGAGAGCATATGCCTGGGCCATCTATTCAATGCTTTGTCAGAAATCTTAAAATCCACAATAAAAAAAAATGTTTTAATAGTTCAAGACATGTTTAAAACATAAGTATAACTGGTCAAGCAAGAGCTTTTATTGCAAATTTTATGCAATGTAGTCTAAGAAAGCTTCACTAAAACAAGGACTAGAGCTTCTAAAACTTCAAATATGAGTATATACATATATCATATGTGTATATATTTTTGAAATTTATATACATACACAAAAATATATGTTATCCTAACAAATGAGCATCCAAAATTCCTTTATATTTAACCCATAGATTTACTGAGTTTTTATTCTTTCTTAAAATTCTTGTAATATCTTTATGATACAGAAGTTTTCAACTCTGCTCAAGACACCCTTGGAATAACTATGGGGGCTATTAAACTTGAATTCTTTATCAAACCTCCTTTCAGTGGGAGGGATATATGCTTTGATCTGTTTTATTTGTTGGACTTTCCACATGGGGTTTATTTAATGAATTAATTACTTAAGTAAAAAGCATGGATAAAATCTAACCACACCACTTGTACTCGGAAAAGCAAATTTCTTGACAGATTTAATGATTTATTCAAGGTCAAGTAGCAAATCTATAAGAAATAGACAAAAACAGATCTCTCTCTCTTTTAATTTTTTATTTATTTATTTTTTAGAGCTTCCATTTTACTTTATTTTACTTTACAGTACTCTATTGGTTTTGGCATACATTGACATGAATCTGCCACGGGTGTACACGAACTCCCAAACAGGAACCCCTCTCCCCCCTCCCACCCCACATCATCCCTCCGGATCATCCCCATACACCAGCTCCAAGCATCCTGCATCCTGCATTGAACATTGACTGGCGATTCGTCTCTTGATTTTGAAGTTTTTCTCTTCAAAACCACAGTGCTTTCTTCATTAAAAAAAGGTGTAGTTTGACAAGGGCTTGCCTGGTGGATGAGATGGTAAAGAATCTGCCTGCAATGCAGGAGACTTGACAAAAATTATTTGCCGTGGTTGTTTTTATTATTGAATGAAATAGTGGTACTATGCAATGACTATGGTATGTTTATCATTTGATATTCTAAAGATTTGGACCATTCATTTGTTACAAATAAGTCACAATAAATATAACAATGGTGCAAGAACTTTTAAGCATTACTCTTACAATTTCCATCAGTTCTGACACTTTTGGGGATCAGTTCCATGTTTTAGTTATACCATATTAATATCAATTCATATCTGAGACTCTGTAAAACCAGAAGTCATCAAAAATGTTATGTGTAAGAAAAACTTAGCAAACCATAGATTTAAAAGTCAAAGCTATATCTGTACTTCCTCATGGTGAAATTAAATCAAGGCTTAATTCAGCAGAAATTTAAATTAGCAGAATTAGAGCTTGAATAAATTATTTTCAAGCTCTGGGAGATTTATTTTTTAATTTGGCAGATCCTAGATTGATTGAAAACAGATTTTTCATAAATTGCTGATTTTTTTCTTATTACAAACTCTGAAAATATCACATAGCATGCTGAAGTATGAGATATCTATCATTTGATCATCAGAATTATCCCAAAGTGAATCAGGGGGTTTCCTCGGTGGCTCAGAGGGTAAAGAATCATCCTGCAATGCGGGAGACCTGGATTTGATCCCTGGGTCATGAAGATTCCCTGGAGAAGGGAATGGCAATCCACTCCAGTATTTTTGCCTGGAGAATCCCATGAACAGAAGAGCCTGGTGGGCTATAGTCTGTGTGGTTCAAAGAGTTGGACAAGACTAATCAGACTGTAACTGCTTTCCTACATGTGCCATGGTCTTACAGGTAAAATCCTTTTAATAGGAATAAAGAAGCTTTGAGAATTTACACATGTGATTGGGCGCAACTGGGGGTCAGAAATCTGGCCAAAAATGTGTTTGAGCATATCACAATTAACGTGTTCTCTCCTTTTCCTGCCTCCTCTTAATTCCTCTGTCTTACTGTATAGCTCCATGTGGTTCGTCTCTAATAGTGCCTGAGTTACTGACCCATTTGTACACTTCATAGTACTCCGGAGAGCCTCCTAACCCCATTCTGAGGAGAATAACCTTATCCCCAGGCTTGCCCGGTAGCTCTGAATCCAGACCCTCTGTGGTGGTCTCATGCTGTCAGTCATGATGGGAGGAAAGCTGCTTCCTGTTCACACGGAAGCTCCCAGGGAATTTGGAGTCTAGCTGCTTTTCATACAGACTTTCAGCCAGTCTTCCTATGTTTATACTTATGTGTCTTCTTACATTCACAAGTACAACTAGCCTTCATTTCTGAATCTTTCATGAGTTCTTTGGTGTGAACTGGACTTCTTCGTGGCATCTGTACTGAAAACTCAGCATTATTGTTCACTGTCCTAGGTCCTTTATCACTGCCCCAAATCTCTGTGCAACGTGTGTGCTATGTGATAAGTCGCTTCAGCTGTGTCTCAGTCTTTGCCACCCTATGGAAGGGTCTGCAGCCCACCAGGCTCCCCTGTCCATGGGATTCTCCATGCAAGAATACTGGAGAGGGTTGCTATGTCCGCCTCCAGAGGATCTTTCTGACCCAAGATGTGTATAAGAGACAGCTTCTAAAACTTCAAATATGAGTATATACATATATCATATGTGTATATATTTTTGAAATTTATATACATACACAAAAATATATGTTATCCTAACAAATGAGCATCCAAAATTCCTTTATATTTAACCCATAGATTTACTGAGTTTTTATTCTTTCTTAAAATTCTTGAAATATCTTTATAATACAGAAGTTTTCAACTCTGCTCAAGACACCCTTGGAATAACTATGGGGGCTATTAAACTTGAATTCTTTATCAAACCTCCTTTCAGTGGGAGGGATATATGCTTTGATCTATTTTATTTGTTGGACTTTCCACATGGGGTTTATTTAATGAATTAATTACTTAAGTAAAAAGCATGGATAAAATCTAACCACACCACTTGTACTCGGAAAAGCAAATTTCTTGACAGATTTAATGATTTATTCAAGGTCAAGTAGCAAATCTATAAGAAATAGACAAAAACAGATCTCTCTCTCTTTTAATTTTTTATTTATTTATTTTTTAGAGCTTCCATTTTACTTTATTTTACTTTACAGTACTCTATTGGTTTTGGCATACATTGACATGAATCTGCCACGGGTGTACACGAACTCCCAAACAGGAACCCCTCTCCCCCCTCCCACCCCACATCATCCCTCCGGATCATCCCCATACACCAGCTCCAAGCATCCTGCATCCTGCATTGAACATTGACTGGCGATTCGTCTCTTGATTTTGAAGTTTTTCTCTTCAAAACCACAGTGCTTTCTTCATTAAAAAAAGGTGTAGTTTGACAAGGGCTTGCCTGGTGGATGAGATGGTAAAGAATCTGCCTGCAATGCAGGAGACTTGACAAAAATTATTTGCCGTGGTTGTTTTTATTATTGAATGAAATAGTGGTACTATGCAATGACTATGGTATGTTTATCATTTGATATTCTAAAGATTTGGACCATTCATTTGTTACAAATAAGTCACAATAAATATAACAATGGTGCAAGAACTTTTAAGCATTATTCTTACAATTTCCATCAGTTCTGACACTTTTGGGGATCAGTTCCATGTTTTAGTTATACCATATTAATATCAATTCATATCTGAGACTCTGTAAAACCAGAAGTCATCAAAAATGTTATGTGTAAGAAAAACTTAGCAAACCATAGATTTAAAAGTCAAAGCTATATCTGTACTTCCTCATGGTGAAATTAAATCAAGGCTTAATTCAGCAGAAATTTAAATTAGCAGAATTAGAGCTTGAATAAATTATTTTCAAGCTCTGGGAGATTTATTTTTTAATTTGGCAGATCCTAGATTGATTGAAAACAGATTTTTCATAAATTGCTGATTTTTTTCTTATTACAAACTCTGAAAATATCACATAGCATGCTGAAGTATGAGATATCTATCATTTGATCATCAGAATTATCCCAAAGTGAATCAGGGGGTTTCCTCGGTGGCTCAGAGGGTAAAGAATCATCCTGCAATGCGGGAGACCTGGATTTGATCCCTGGGTCATGAAGATTCCCTGGAGAAGGGAATGGCAATCCACTCCAGTATTTTTGCCTGGAGAATCCCATGAACAGAAGAGCCTGGTGGGCTATAGTCTGTGTGGTTCAAAGAGTTGGACAAGACTAATCAGACTGTAACTGCTTTCCTACATGTGCCATGGTCTTACAGGTAAAATCCTTTTAATAGGAATAAAGAAGCTTTGAGAATTTACACATGTGATTGGGCACAACTGGGGGTCAGAAATCTGGCCAAAAATGTGTTTGAGCATATCACAATTAATGTGTTCTCTCCTTTTCCTGCCTCCTCTTAATTCCTCTGTCTTACTGTATAGCTCCATGTGGTTCGTCTCTAATAGTGCCTGAGTTACTGACCCATTTGTACACTTCATAGTACTCCGGAGAGCCTCCTAACCCCATTCTGAGGAGAATAACCTTATCCCCAGGCTTGCCCGGTAGCTCTGAATCCAGACCCTCTGTGGTGGTCTCATGCTGTCAGTCATGATGGGAGGAAAGCTGCTTCCTGTTCACACGGAAGCTCCCAGGGAATTTGGAGTCTAGCTGCTTTTCATACAGACTTTCAGCCAGTCTTCCTATGTTTATACTTATGTGTCTTCTTACATTCACAAGTACAACTAGCCTTCATTTCTGAATCTTTCATGAGTTCTTTGGTGTGAACTGGACTTCAGTATAGCTCCATGTGGTTCGTCTCTAATAGTGCCTGAGTTACTGACCCATTTGCACACTTCATAGTACTCCGGAGAGCCTCCTAACCCCATTCTGGGGAGAACAACCTTATCCCCAGGCTTGCCCGGTAGCTCTGAATCCAGAGACCCTCTGTGGTGGTCTCATGCTGTCAGTCATGATGGGAGGAAAGCTGCTTCCTGCTCACACGGAAGCTCCCAGGGAATTTGGAGTCTAGCTGCTTTTCATACAGACTTTCAGCCAGTCTTCCTATGTTTATACTTATGTGTCTTCTTACATTCACAAGTACAACTAGCCTTCATTTCTGAATCTTTCATGAGTTCTTTGGTGTGAACTGGACTTCTTCTTGGCATCTGTACTGAAAACTCAGCATTATTGTTCACTGTCCTAGGTCCTTTATCACTGCCCCAAATCTCTGTGCAACGTGTGTGCTATGTGATAAGTCGCTTCAGCTGTGTCTCAGTCTTTGCCACCCTATGGACTGGTCTGCAGCCCACCAGGCTCCCCTGTCCATGGGATTCTCCATGCAAGAATACTGGAGAGGGTTGCTATGTCCGCCTCCAGAGGATCTTTCTGACCCAGGGATTGAACTCACGCCTCTTATTTCTCCTGCATTGGCAGGCGGGTTCTTTACCACTAGGTCCACCTGGGAAGCTCTCTAGTATGCCATACTTATACTGTTTCCTCTTCTGTCTGTTATAACTTTTGAGATGTATGTTTTTGTTTAACATTCATCTTATTAGTGTTTCAAGAAGGAGTAGAAATAAGCATATTTATAGCATTATGGTTAACTCTCATATTTAAATTTCTGAGTATTTCTTTAAGACAGAAAATGCAGAAGATTACTGAAAATTTCTTTAAAATTAAGGCAATTTGTTACATTGATAGATGTTTATACCTGAGTGTACTTATAGTGTTATTTTATTTTAGACAATTATAAAATTTTTGAAAATTAAAAAAATTAACATTTGTTATATTGGTTGTTGAACCTATCACACTCCATGCTGATTTATATGAGCTGTTACTCTTGTCTGTATTTGTATTTGATCATATATATTTGATCATAGAAACTCATGATAATAGGTATAATTATTTCAATAAAATATGATAACTAATATTGTAGATATTTTTGCACAATCTGTTAAACATTAGAATATGCACACATGTGTGTTGTGTCGCTTCACATGTCCAACTCTTTGTGACCCTATGGACTGTAGCCAGGCTCCTCTGTCCATTGGACTCTCCAGGCAAGAGTACTGGAGTGGGTTGCCATGCCCTTCTCCAGGGGATCTTCCTGCCCCAGGGATTGAACCCACATCTCTTACATCCTATGCATAAGCAAGTGAATTCTTTACCACTAGTGCCATCTGAGAAATAATATTCTAAACACAAAATGATATTCACCTCCCACCAGGTACATCCTGTGTTTTACAGATGAATACATTGAGGTTTAAAGGACAAATATTCAGTAGATCAGGTTAATAAATATAATGACTACAATAGACATTCAAATTCAAAGTATTTAAAAATAAAGAGTGCAATTATTTTTTTAAATTAATGTTTCCCTTTTCATTTTTTATTAAAATAATTAATGTCCTTTTTACATTTAATTTTTACTTTTAACACCAAAAACAGTTTGTATTAGGGTATAGCTTATTAACAATGTAACAGTTTCAGATGAGCAGTGAAGGGACTCAATCATAATTTCTAGGCTATTTCTAATGTATCATTTGATTATAGGAAGGTAAGATGAAATAATGAAAAGAGTTAAAGAAGAGATAAACACTAAGATGGTATCATTGCATCTGTAACTGTAACCATCCTTACCCAACTAAAAAATCTGACATTGCAAAAATGATTTTACAGAGCATTTTGTGATTTGGCAGGAAAATAAAATTGAATTATAATATTAGTCTTTAGCACATTATGTTCAGTCCTTTTGAAGATAAGAAGTGGGCAGCAAAAGATGATAAAGAAGGGAGTATTTAACTATTTTGGGAAAGTTTCCAAAACACACACAAACACAAAAACATTTATGAGGTGAATGTGTTGATACATGTAATAAAGACTCTAGAAGAAATATTAAATGTTCTCTAATAAGGAATATAATTTTCAAAAAAATTAGTTGAGATTTATAGCAGCTGTTCAGAAGTAAAAAAATATAAAAATTGCTTTGACACTTTAATAATTAATATACCTATGGATTAACACAGAGTAATTAAAATTTGAAAAAAGTAATTTACTTAATTTGCATAAGTATGCATATTATTTAAAAGGTATAGTTATCCCAAAGTTATCTCTTACTGGTGATACAACTTTGAATTTTAAAGTTTATTTTTATTTTCATGACTGTTAGTTTAAGATGGCTTAGGAAATCCATTCTGTCATTTTTGGAAAAGTTCAGTTTAAACTGTTAAATATGGCCATTTTTTTTTCACTTGAAAAGAAATTGCACTTTAAAGTTCAAACTTAGCAAACTGAGCATTTTAATGAGGCAGGTATTTCTATTGGGTCAAGTTCCTTCAAAGAAAGAATATGTCTATGCTTTTAGTAAAATGTTAGACATCTTTAAATTCTGCCCTTCTAAAAATATCTGAAGCCAATAAATTTTAATGTTCTTTAAAGATAATTGTTTTTTTTTTCTTTCAAATGACTTTATATAAAATTCATCTAGGTTAATATGGAAGTTAAATATATGAAAAAGCAGAATGATGACAAAATGAAAAAAATATATATGCTCTTATAATTGTTTTCTTAATGCTACCTCTTCCCACAATTCCGTTTCCTGGAATAAAGATGAGTTATTTTCAAACTGCAGTTCCATTCCATTCCTGCAAGATGCGTTTCTCAGAAAGAAGTTGTTTATTGTTTGGTGGTTTGAATTTTGCTTAAAACTGACATATTTAACTTAATAGCTAACTATTTGAAGCAGGAATGACAACAGTCTAAATCAATATAGTCAGTTATTATGGTAAATGGAGAACTTGAATCTTAACAATTTAATTTCAGTCTCTTAGGGTTTTGTTTTATCTTTGTTGTAACCCAGTGTACTGCTTCCAGAACTTTCTTCAAGGAATGGGCTTGGCAGTCAGCAGTCTATGGATCCGGAGAGAGCCCTTTTTTCCTGACCTCTGTTTTTAGATCCTGAAATAGCATAATCTTTTTGCAGTAGAAAGTAAAATTTCCTCCCTGATGCCAATGCCTGCTACCACTGGGTGAAGATGGCCAATGTCTCTAATGTCTTGCCCTGGTCAAAAGGGGATTGTGATTATTAATTTTATCATAGCAAACTTGATTATGCCCAGGAGTGCCCCAGTAGTGGGTCAAATATTGTTCAGAGCCTGTCTATGAGGGAGTGTCTGGGTGAAATGAATAAAGCAGATTGCCCTCCCTACCATAGGTGTTCCTGATTCAATCAGTTGAAGGCCTGAGGTGGTGAGTAAAGTTAGGAGTTGTAAAATTATAAAGCAATTCATAAAATGAAGTGTAAATACTGATCTGCAGCGGTGATTGGAAAGAGGCATTGAATATAAGTCATATTTCAGATAGAATATGACAGTTTTGATATCTGGGGAACTAAATTATGAGAGAGAAATAAATAAGAGGAATTAGTTCAAGACAACTTTGAGATTTGAGCAATAGATGATAAAGAAATACTGATTTCTTGCATGAATGTGCATGGGGTGAGTTTGTTTTAGCCCATATTACCTTTTGTGTTAGTTGCTCAGTCACGCCCAACATTTGTGACCCACTGAACTATAGCCCGCCAGGCTCCTCTGTCCACGGACTCCTTCAGGCAAGAATACTGCAATAAGTTGCCATTCCCTTCTCCAGGGTATCTTTCTAACCCAGGGATTGAACCCAGGTTTCCTGGGTATATTCATGGAGAGATATCAGACAGTCTGTGGAAAATGGAAAAGAAATAATCCAAAGCTTAAAGAGCAGATATAGATATATAATCTGTTTGAAATAATATTTCAATATATGAGAGTAGGTGAAATTCCTATGGGAAGGCATATGAAGAGAGAGAAAATATGCTATCAACTTAGCACTGGCACTTTCTTTAAGAAAAACAGAAATTAAAAGGTGGCACTTACTGAAGGAATCCACGGAAAGAAAAAGCAAAAAGACAAATGAAGAAAAAGTTTTCAAAATCAGGAGGGAAATTAAAAGCATGGATTAGCACAGAGAGATCCGGGTATCTAGTTCTAAGTCCAACCAGGAGGGATTTTCTCTGAAATGGCCAGAAACCCTTGAGTAGTCGATTTCAGCTAAGTAAGGTTGCACACAACCAGGTCCATCAACAGAATATTGGATTAAAGATTTACTGAGCATGGCCCCACTCTTTTAAAAGAAGACCCAGTTTCCCCCTCAGTCAGTCTCTCCCACCATAAGCCTCTTATCCTTCTCCATCAGAGGACAGACAGAATGAAAACCACAGTCACAGAATACTAACCAATCTGATCGCATGGACTACAGCCTTGTCTTAACTGAATGAAATTATGAGCCATGCTGTTTAGGGCCAACAAAGACCAGCAGGTCATGTTGGAGAGTTCTGAAAAAATGTAGTCCACTGAAGAAGGGAATGACAAACCATTACGGTATTCTTGCCTTGAGAACACCATGAACAGAATGAAAAGGCAAAAAGATAGTACAGTGAGAGATGAACACCCCCCACCCTGAAGTCGGTAGGTTCCCAATATGTTACTGGAGATTAGTGGAGAAATAACTTCAGAAAGAATGAAGAGATGGAGCCAAAGCAAAAACAACACCCAGCTGTGGATGTGACTGGTGATAGAGGCAAGGGCCAATGTTATAAAGAGCAATATTGTATAGGAAAGTAGAATGTCAGCTCCATGAATCAAGGCAAATTGGAAGTGGTCAAACAAGAGATGGCAAGGGTGAACGTCGACATTCTAGGAATCAGTGAACTAAAATGGACTGGAATGGGTGGATTTAACTCAGATGACCATTATATCTACTACTGCGGACAGGAATCCCTTAGAAGAAGTAGAGTAGTCATCATGGTCCACAAAAGAGTCCGAAANAACTAAAATGGACTGGAATGGGTGAATTTAACTCAGATGACCATTATATCTACTACTGCGGGCAGGAATCCCTCAGAAGAAATGGAGTAGCCATCATGGTCAACAAAAGAGTCCGAAATGCAGTACTTGGATGCGGTCTCAAAAACGACAGAATGCTCTCTTCATTTCCAAAGCAAACCATTCAACATCACAGTTATCCAAGTCTATGCCTCAACCAGTAACGCTGAAGAAGCTGAAGTTGAACGGTTCTATGAAGACCTACAAGACCTTTTAGAAGTAACACCCAAAAAAGATGTCCTCTTCATTATAGAGGACTGGAATGCAAAAGTAGGAAGTCAAGAAACACCTGGAGTAACAGGCAAATTTGGCCTTGAAATGCAGAATGAAGCAGGGCAAAGACTAATAGAGTTTTGCCAAGAGAATGCACTGGCCATAGCAAACACCCTCTTCCAGCAACACAAGAGAAGATTCTACACATGGACATCACCAGATGGTCAACACTGAAATCAGATTGATTATATTCTTTGCAGCCAACGATGGAGAAGCTCTATACAGTCAACAAAAACAAGACCAGGAGCTGACTGTGGCTCAGATCATGAACTCCTTATTGCCAAATTCAGACTTAAACTGAAGAAAGTGGGGAAAACCATAGATCGTTCAGGTATGACCTAAATCAAATCCCTTATGATTTTACAGTGGAAGTGAGAAATAGATTTAAGGGCCTAGATCTGACAGACAGAGTGCCTGATGAATGATGGACGGAGGTCCATGACATTGTACAGGAGGCAGTGATAAAGACCATCCCCAAGAAAAAGAAATGCAGAAAGGCAAAATGGTTGTCTAAGGAGACCTTACAAATAGCTGTGAAAAGAAAATATGCAAAAGACTAAGGAGAAAAGGAAAGATATACCAACTTGAATGTAGAGTTCCAAATAATAGCACAAAGATATAAGAAAGTCTTCCTCAGTGATCAATGCAAAGAAATAGAGGAAAACAATAGAATGGGAAAGACTAGAGATCTCTTCAAAAAATTTAGAGATACCAAGGGACCATTTCATGCAAAGATGGGCACAAAAAAGGACAGAAATGGTATGGACCTAACAGAAGCAGCAGATATTAAGAAGAGGTGGCAAGAATACACAGAAGAACTATACAAAAAAGGTCTTCATGATCCAGAGAATCACAATGGTGTGATCACTCACCTAAAGTCAGATATCCTGGACTGTGTGGATCACAACAAATTATGGAAAATTCTTCAAGAGATTTAAATACCAGACCACCTGACCTGCCTCCTGAGAAACCTGTATGCTGGTGAAGAATCAACAGTTAGAACTGGACATGGAACAACATTCAGAAAACTAAGATCATGGCATCTGGTCCCATCACTTCATGGCAAATAGATGGGGAACCAGTTAGTCACTTTATTTTGGGAGTCTCCAAAATCACTGCAGACTGTGATTGCAGCCATGAAATTTAAAAAAATGCTTGCTCCTTTAAGAAAAGTTATGATTAACCTGCTGCTGCTGCTAAGTCGCTTCAGTCATGTCCAACTCTGTGCGGCCTCAGAGACGGCAGCCCACCAGGCACCTTCGTCCCTGGGAGTCTCCAGGCAAGAACGCTGGAGTGGGTTACCATTTCCTTCTCCAATGCAAGAAAGTGAAAAGTGAAAGAGAAGTTGCTCAGTTCTGTCTGACTCCTAGCGACCCCATGGAGTGCAGCCCACCAGGCTCCTCCATCCATGGGATGATGAACCTAGACAGCACTTTAAAAAGCAGAGACATTACTTTGCCAACAAGGGTCCATCTAGTCAAAGCAATGGTTTTTCCAGTAGTCATGTATGAATGTGAGAGTTGGACTATTAAGAACCTGAGCACCAAAGAATTGATGCTTTAGAGCAGTGAT
Source organism: Oreotragus oreotragus (assembly GCA_006410675.1). Lineage (NCBI taxonomy): Eukaryota > Metazoa > Chordata > Mammalia > Artiodactyla > Bovidae > Oreotragus > Oreotragus oreotragus. Next base: position 119,337 of record SJYX01014700.1, read on the forward strand.
GGAGAAGACTCTTGAGATTCTCTTAGACTGCGAGGAAACCCAACCAGTCCACCCTAAAGGAAATCCATCCTGAATATTCATTGGAAGGACTGATGCTGAAGCTGAAACTCCAATACTTCAGTCACCTGATGTGAAGAAGTGAATCATTGGAAAAGAACCTGATTCTGGGAAAGACTGAAGGCAAGAGGAGAAGGGGATGACAGAAGATGAGACGGTGGGATGACAGAGGATGAGATGGTTGGATGACATCACAAACTCAATGGACATGAGTTTGAGTAAGTTCCGGGTGTTGCTGATGGACAGGGAAGCCTGGAATGCTACAGTCCATGGGTCACTAAGCGTCACACATGAATGAGTGACTGAACTGAACTGAATTGAACAAAGCATTGACTAGAGTACCCAGGCATCCTTTGTATAAGTGGGTGGCAAATTTTATCAAGGACATACACAGTTCTTTCAGAATTCTGCAGTGAAATAAGTGGAGAGTGAATATTTGAGGGACTGGAGAAATAGGATCAGGATGCTTTTAAGCTGAGGTTTAGAAACCAGGGGCTTCCCTGATAGCTCACTTAGTGAAGAATCCGCCTGCAATGCAAGGACCCTGGTTTGATTCCTGGGTCAGAAAAATCCACTGGAGAAGGGATACCCACTCCAGTGTTCTTGGGCGTCCCTGGTGGGTCAGCTGCTAAAGAATCTGCCTGCAATGCAGGAGACCTGGGTTCATTCCCTGGGTTGGAAAGATCCCCTGGAAAAGGGAATGGCTACTTACTCCAGTATTCTGGCCTGGAGAATTTCATGAACTGTATAGTCAAGGTTTCATAAAAAGTCAGACACAACCGAGCGACTTTCACTTCACTTAGAAACCAGCAGACGAGGAGAAACAAAGTTATATGTGAAGCACAATTCTGGTGGGGAAAGACGCAAAAATTTGCTTAGACTAGCTTAGCAAAGTAGAAAGGAAGTAAAAACCAAAAGGAGGTAAAAATAAAACATTTCAGTGCTATAAGAAGTAATAAATACTAATGTAGTACAATCTCCTATCAGATGGTCCTGCAGTTCAATAAATAGAAGGCTGCTTCACTTCACTAAGAAGGTGGAGAACATCTAAATTTGGAGGACAGAAGGGACAAAATATAAAGAAAGCTGACCAGTGATGAGGGCTCAGCAAAATTTGCAGCAGTTGCAAATAGTGGGTAATTTTCCCAAGCCAATCTTAAATAGACTAGAGCTGTAACAGAAAGCATATGTAGTTGAGTCGTATGTAAGAAGAGAGCATGGGCTTTTGAGTTGGACAGATCTGAAATCAATATTTGGTGCTCTAGTTTAATTTACTGTTAAGAGTGACCTTGGTCAATTTATACATTCATGCTGAGCTTCAGGTTGTTAATCTGTAAACTGGGAATAATACTTCTACTCTAGTATGGTTGTTTTATTACCACAGAGCAATATGCATAAAGGATCTACAACCTACAGTGCTTATCTAATACATATTCATCTTCAAATAGTAAGAGTTTTTAGTCATAATTCTAAAGCAATGGCTCTGTCATTATAAGAGCTTTCTTGCTCAAGATAGTTGATAGAAGGAGCCACTTGATAAATGTAGCACCTTCCTGATGCAGTTAAGGGCACACAATATTGTTGTTGTTGTTTTCTGTCACTAAATCATGTCCGACTATTTCTGAATCCATGGACTTCAGCACACAAGGATCCTGTCCTCTGCCATATCCCAGAATTTGCTCAGATTCATGTCTACTGAGTTGGTGACACTATCTAACCATCTCATCCTCTTTCACCCTTTTCTCCTTTAGCCTTCAATCTTTCCCAGCATCAGGGTCTTTTCCAATGAGTTGGCTCTTTGTGGTTCAAAGTACTGGAGCTTCAGTCTCAGCATCAGTCCTTCCAATGAATATTTATGGTTTGATCTCCTTACAGTCCAGGGGATGCTCAAGAGTCCTCTCCAGCACCACAGTTTGAAAGCATCAATTCTTTGGCACTCAGCCTTCCTTATGGTTTAACTCTTACATCTGTACATGATGACTGGAACATACTACATTATTTATTGCTAATAGTGACTAATAAACAGTGCTGTGCTGTGCTTAGTAGCTCAGTCATGTTCTACTCTTTGTGATCCCTGGACAGTAGCCCACAAGGCTCCTATGTCCATGGGATTCTCCAGGCAAGAATACTGGAATGGATAGCTATTTTCTTCTCCAGGGGATCTTTCCAACCTAATAAGCAATATTAAACTATAAATTCTGTCTTTCTTTACATGAAGGATAATGAGTTTGATTGTGTCTTATGTGCTTAGATTTTGATGAATAGATCATACAAATGAGTCACATACTGTGAAAGTTGTGACAGAGACCATGGCTTGTGAATTCTAAAATACTTAACATCTGGCTCATTACAGAAAAGTTGACTGACCCCTGCTCCAGGTGACCAACTAATATTGCTAGTAAAACAGTTTCACAATGGCATAAGTCACCATCGCCATAGTTAACATCCTTATTTATTCATGAAGAATCTCTCTCACTTTGTAGCATGCTATAAAATAAACTATATTTCCCATCCATCTGGAAATTGATTGAGAATGAATGTTACATGTCCTTTCTACACTGTTTGTCAAAGATCTGACCTTAAATATGGGCTCCAAAATTTTAATATTGCTCCTACTTTTTATTTCTCACATTCAAAGAACAAAATATTAAACATTTCTATGCACACCTCTGAACTCCCAAGAGACTAACAAAAAAGATGAGTTTAAAAATGCAATTAAAATGTATATATATGATAAATTACCTTTAAATATTAAAATAAAAATATTAAATTCTATCAATGATTCAAGTTCTCCAATTCAATTGCCCATTAAGTCACAAACACAAATAAAGTTCAAAATGCTGATAGATAAAAGTAGAAACAATATGTATTCCTACAGGGATTTTTCTTTCTAATGAGATCTATGTTGGTGGTGAGTCGTGTGTGTGCTCAGTCATGTCTAACTTCTGTGACCCCATTGACTGTAGCCTGCCAGGTTCCTCTGTTCATAGAATTTTCCAGGCAAACGTACTTGAGCAAGATGCCATTTCCTACTCCAGGAAATCTTCCTGACCTAGGGACAGAACCAGTGTCTCTTGCTTCTCCTACATTGGCGGGCAGATTCTTTACCACTTTACTGCCTGGGAAGCTGAGACTTATGTTACCAGAAGCATATTAGGAACATAAAACGCATCGTCTCCTTTCCTCTTCCAATGTCCAGAATGAAGAGAAATTGAAAAGAATATACTCTGGTGAAAATAAAATTGGTAAGAAAGCAAGACTGATTATCCATCCCACAAATAATGCAATGGAGCCTCTAAGAGATAGACCACAGAAATGAACAATGAATAATTAACCAAACCAGGGTAATATATTTTCCTGTACCCATAAAGAAACCAAAGAATGGTCCTTTTACTCTTTTTCATGTATAGCTGCCAGATATTTCACTGTTCAGTTTAGTTCAGTTCAGTCGCTCAGTCGTGTCCAACTCTTTGCAACCCCATGAACCACAGCACACCAGGCCTCCCTGTCCGTCACCGACTCCTGGAGTCCACCCAAACCCATGTCCATAGAGTCAGTGATGCCATCCAACTATCTCATCCTCTGTCATCCCCTTTTCCTCCTGCCCTCAATCTTTCCCAGCATCAGGGTCTTTTCCAATGAGTCAGCTCTTCGCATCAGGTGGTATTGGAGTTTCAGCTTCAACATCAGTCCTTCCAATGAACACTCAGGACTGATCTCCTTTGGGATGGACTGGTTGGATCTCTTTGCAGTCCAAGGGACTCTCAAGAGTCTTCTCCAACTCCACAGTTCAAAAGCATCAATTCTTTGGCACTCAGCTTTCTTTATAGTTCAACTCTCACATCCATACATGACCACTGGAAAAACCATAGCCTTGACTAGATGGATCTTTGTTGGCAAAGTAATGTCTCTGCTTTTTAATATGCTATCTAGGTTGGTCATAACTTTCCTTCCAAGGAGTAAGTGTCTTTTAATTTCATGGTTGCAATCACCATCTGCAGTGATTTTGGAGCCCAGAAAAATAAAGTCAGTCACTGTTTCCACTGTTTCCCCATCTATTTACCATAAAGTGATGGGACCAGTTACCATGATCTTCGTTTTCTGAATGTTGAGCTTTAAGCCAACTTTTTCCTTCTCCTCTTTCACTTTCATCAAGAGGCTTTTCAGTTCTTCTTCACTTTCTGCCCTAAGGGTGGTGTCATATGCATATCTGAGGTTCTTGATATTCCTCCCAACAATCTTGATTCCAGTTTGTGTTTCCTCCAGCCCAGTGTTTCTCATGATGTACTCTGCATATAAGTTAAATAAGCAGAGTGACAATATACAGCCTTGACGTACTCCTTTTCCTATTTGGAACCAGTCTGTTGTTCCATGTCCAGTTCTAACTGTTGCTTAATCATATGCTGCTGCTGCTGCTGCTGCTGCTAAGTCGCTTCTGTCGTGTCCGACTCTGTGCGACCCCATAGACGGCAGCCCACCAGGCTCCCCCGTCCCTGGGACCGTCCAGGCAAGAACACTGGTGTGGGTTGCCATTTCCTTCTCCAATGCATAAAAGTGAAAAGTGAAAGTGAAGTTGCTAGGTCGGCTTAATTATGTAGTTATCTACAAATAGTTATGTTGTCTTTCTAAAACATTGGCTGAGAAGACCCTTCTGGTAAATATCAGAAAATAACAGTCACATCGTACAGGTTATCAGTCTAGTCCATTATACATATTTTCCACTCAATATTTTGATAAAAAAGATGACAAACACTCCTAAGTATTTTGATTGCCATTTACTTATAATGACTAACTTTTATATACTAGTATTCATTCTTTTTAAATTCATTAAAAATAACATTTCTTATATAGGTAAATTTGATATATCAGACTTTTTATCCTTTGATGAAAACTTAATCATATAAAACAGACATAGTAATAGCAACAGAAGAAATATATTAGTTAATAAGTAATCTATATTTCCTTTTTCTCTTTTAATTTTTTCAGTGTATGACACTTGACAAAAAAAGCAATCAGGCAGCTGTGGTTGTGTGCACACAGTATTAAAGGTTATTTTTCTTTTCCAACATGCAAAATTTTAATAGGAATGAATGATAATAAAAGTTTATGAACTTTCCCAAAGATTCTTCAGAATCAAATAACAGGCATACATTTTCTTTTTTAATTGGAGGATAATTGTTTTACAATGTTTTGTTGGTTTCTGCCATACAATAATATGAATCAACTATAATTATATATATATGTATATATATATATATTTATCCCTTCCCTATAGAGCCTCCCTCCTGCCTCCAGTCTCACCCCTCTAAGTGATCACAGAGTGCCAGGCTGACTCTCACTATTATACAGCAGCTTCCTGCTAGTTATCTATTTTGCACATTATAGTTCATATATGTTAGTGCTACTTTCTCAATTTGCTCTACCCTCTCTTTCCCCTACCGTGTCCACAAGTCCATTCTCTACATCAGCATCTCTATTACTTTCCTGAAAATAGGTTCATCAATACTATCTTTCTAGATTCCATACATATGTGTTGATATACAGTATTTGTTTCTTTCTTTCTGACTTACCTTACTCTGTATAACAGGCTCTAGGCTCATCCACATCACTACAATTGACCCAATTTCATTCCTTTCTATGAATAATATTCCATTGTGTATATACACCACGTCTCCTTTATTGATTCATCTGTCAATGGATATCTAGGTTGCTTCCTTGTCCTCACTATTGTAAATAATGCTGCAGTGAACATTGTGGTTTGTGTGTCTTTTTGAATTGTTGTTTCTTAGGGTATATGCCCAGTGGTGGAATTGCCAGGTCACATGGCAATTTTATTCCTAGTTTTTAAGGGAATATCCATACTATTCTTCATAGTGGCTGTATCAATTTACGCTTTTTTCCACATCCTCTCCAGCGCTTATTGTTTGTAGATTTTTTGGTGATGGCCATTCTAATTGGTGTGAGGTGATATCTCACTATAGTTTTAATTTACATTTCTCTAATAATGAATGACGCTGAGCATTTTTTCATGTGTTTACTGGTCATCCATATGTATACTTTGGAGAAATGTCTGTTTAGGTCTTTTGCCCACATTTTTCATTGAGTTGTCTGTTTTTCTGATAATGAGCTATATGAGCTGCTTATGTATTTTGGAGATTAGTTTTCTGTCATTTGCTTCAGTTGCAATGATGTTCTTCCACTCTGAAGGTTTTCTTGATTATAGTTTCCTTTGCTATGAAAAACTTTTAAGTTTTATTAGGTCCCATTTATTTATTTTTGTTCTTATTTCCATTAATGTAGGAGACAGGTTAAAAAGATGATCTTGCACAAGTATACTGCCTATGTTTTCTTCTAAGAGCTTTACAGTTTCTGGCCTTGTGTTTAAATGTTTAACCTATTTTGAGTTTATTTTTGTATATGGTGTTAGGAAGTGTTCTAATTTCATTCTTTTACACATTGCTGTCCAGTGTTCCAAGCACCACTTACTGAAGAGACTATCTTTTCTCTATTGAATTTTTTGCCTCCTTTATCAAAGATAAGGTGCCCATAGGTGTGTGGTTTTAGCTCTGAACTCTCTGTCTTGTTCTATTGGTCTGTATTTCTGTTTTTGTGCCAGTACCATACAGTCATGATGACTGTAGCTTTGTAGTATAGTCTCAAGTCAGTAAAGTTGATTCCTCCACCTCCACCTTTCTTTCTCAAGATTTTTTTGGCTCTTCAGGGTCTTTTCTGCTTCCATACAAATTGTAAAGTGTGTTTGCTTGTTTGAGTCTTGTGAAAAATGCCATTGATAAAGACATGTATTTCTGACTTGGGTAGGAAGTCTTTTTAGAGTCACTCTTGCTACTACTCAAATAAAAACATTTTAAACAGAAATGTAAGCTGTGGTTCACTAATGTATTAAATCCAAAATATTATTTATTTGAAACGTATGATGGGATTAGAGTCAGAGATAAGAATATACAAATAATGTTTGGGAACATTAGAAAAGATTATGGTTATGTGAGTATACATAATTTAGTATAAATAACCTATTTTGCAGTTCAGTCTCTGGAGAAGATTTAGAAGCAACGATGTTCCAGAAGCAAGTGTTTAGATCTTGGTATTTACATATACTAGGCGTTTAGATCTTGTATTTAGATCTTGGTTCTTTATACTATTCTTCAATGAAATCATCCAGCATCCTTGAAATGCTGCTGAGTCTAGGACATAAAATATTAGCATAGGGCTATCTTGTAATATCAGAATGTGAGGAGGGAATCTGAAATTGTAAGCTCAATCAACAAATGGATGTGGTAAGTCTAAAGGATACAAAGTCAAGTGAAAGAACTTGTGAAGACCAAAGCTGGAAACATTTGAGCAACAAAAAAAAAAGTTTAGTTTTAAATTATAAAACAAAACACAAAATAAATATCCATGAGTTCATACCAATATGCATAAATTACTGTATGAAGGAATGAACACAAACAAATGGGAGCATAGACAAATCTTTCTTGTAGAAGATTTCCAAATATATTTTGTAGATATTTCTCTCTTGAGGAGGTGAACTTCCTACACTTGAGCATGGACTGCATTCAGTGACTTGCTTCTACTGGGCACAGTATAGAAAGGGAAAACAGAAGTCACATTACAGTGTAGAGTTTAGACAAACACTATTTTAGTCAGTTAAGCAAGATTAGTATCAACAGTAATAAGTTATCTTTGACATGACACCCTTGATGTGACATGATGAGAATGACTTTACCTCTGTGGTCTTACTCCAAAAGCTAGTCTAATGAAAAGAAATTAGATCATTCATCCCCCTTGGTCCAACCATGAGAAAAATATCAGGCAAATTCCAATTGAGGGATATCATATAAAAAAGGCTTGATCACTACTTTTCAAGACCCATGAGGTCAGCAAAAGCAAGGAAAATCTGAGAAATATCAGTGTTCAGAAGATGCTGAGGAGACATAAAGAATAAGTTCAGCATACCTGGAACAGAAAAAGGACATTAAGAGAAAAACTAATGAAATCAGAAAAATGTGTCTATATTGGTTTCAGTTCATGTATCGCAGTATGCCAAAAGTTGTGACCAATAAAGCTATTATATGTAAAATGCTAACAATAGGAGAAATTAGATGTAAGGTATACAAGAACTCTGAACTCTCTTTGAAACTTTAAGTAAATGTAAACTATTCTAAAATAATACATTTTAAAAAATATATATATTTAACATGACAATTCTGTACATGTTTGTCTTTCCAGCTCTATTCAACTCTGGAAATACAGTCCATTTGGAACTTGATAGCACTTTCAAGTTTTATAGGATGTCAGCTTTCTTAAAGGTAAGCGACATTTAAATATCATCAAGATGTGTGCTTTTTACCTCAGTAAATATTTTAAAATCCACCTTATTTTTAAAACTTCTTTACTGTTTAAAATATATTTCATTAGAAAATAGAATATTCAACTGTTTATATGATTACAGGCAGCTGACATAGAATGACAGAACCATGAAACCTAAGTAACCATTTCTTTTAGCAAGAATTCTATATTTTCAAGCTACTTCATTTAATTTTTCTCACACTGTTTCAATTTACATGCAGATTGGAGAAGACCTAGTGGCTATGTACTTCCTAAAGAACATAAATTGATTTTCTTCCTTTTATATTCTTCTTTATGACACTTTGCCTAGTCCCTCATAATTAGTGCCTATTACATTCATTAAATGGAATATATCTTATTTCAAAGCCAAACCTCAGATAAAGCTCTGACACAGGAAACAAAGAGACAATGTCACAGATTTCCTTGTCGATATTAATATTAATATGGCAGAATCTAGTTCAATTGTCTTTTTGGAGGGCGATTGTAGGCTGTTTTTCCATTGCTGATGAGAAACATAAACCCTGAGATTTAGACTTTTACAGTTAACCTTCTAAAGACAATAATTAAAGCATAGCCTTGAAACTCCTTGCTTGGTAAGTGTAGTATCTATTCTTATGCCACAGTCAAAACAAGGTTCTTACTCTCAGTTCTCAATCAGTGATCAACTAAGATTAACCATGATGTAATAGCTCAGAAAGAAAAGGTTAAAGAGATAAGGCAACTATGTAATTAAGCTAATGTGGCTTTATGCATCTTGCTGTGATATTTGTTCAGATTCACTCTACATGCTCATATTTAACAAATAGAAAAACTATGCCTTTTGTTTTTGTTTTTTAACTTTTCTTTTTTGAAATAAATTCACTCAAAAAAATTTCTCCTTTATCTATCTTTGTAACATCAACTGATTTCAATTTGTCAATTTTTAATAAAAACTAAACAAAGTTTAGGTAAAATTTTTCAGGATAAAAACTTTGAAATAATATTATTAGCCATTTTATATTTCAAGTGCTACTGATTCCTAATCCTTATTCATTCATTTATCCTTCAGCTTGTTCATTTATCCTTCAGTTTGTTCCCATTATATTCATATCTACTTTATAGGATACATTTTGTCTTTACTTTGTAGAATCATTCTTATTGAATAGTTTCTAAATTTCTGATTTAAAAAAATATCAGGGTGGAAATTTTCTTCCAGAACTTATTCAAGGATTGATGGGGTAAAAGAGGTTAGTACTTCAGATTTTATTCCTGTAACCAGAAATTTATCCTTCTTACATAACCATGATTTCATCAGGCTAAATATTACTTGTGATCCAAGATTGAGTGATAAAAATGTAATACTATGCCATTCTAATTATTGATGCAAGACTTTGTATCTTTTACAAAGCTTAATGAAGCATTAAAATATCCAAAGATCCAAGTAAAAGAGAAACATACTCTTCTTAAATGTCCTTTGGTTCTCTCTGTGCTATAACCGAAGATAAAAAAAATATATATATATATCAGTTTGATAATCATTTTACATAAGAATAGTCTTTAGATAATAACTTGAGAATGAGTAACTTTTAAAGAATTAGAATGTTCACTTGTTTTCAACCAGGAGAGAGTCCAAATTAATGCAAAAGATATTTGAATACAATGGCTTGAAATTGTTTTCCTTTTACCATAAGGCTTTTCATAAATTTTACATAAGAAAGTAGACCTGAAATTAATCTCAGTGGAATGATATAGTCAAATAGAGTGAGGGGATTGTCTGGTTGTCCAGTGGTTAGCACCGGATGCTTTCACTGCCATGGCCCACGTTCAGCCCCTGATTGGGGAACTAAGATCCCACAAGACATGCGGTATGGAAAAAAAAAAAAAAAAGTGACATCCAAGAACACTGAAGATATAGATGTCAAGGCAAATGAATTAGTATTAAAATACTTGTCTGTAATTAATTTAATTTTGAATATGTTAATGACTGAGGTCTGTTTGCAATCTCAGTGTCTCCTTCTGTAAATGCTTTTCTGAACAAAGATGAGCAATCTGTTTCTACATTAACATTTTACAAAATTTACTGTCTGTTCTACTCACTCCTTACGTATGTCTATGATTGCCTAACAAGTAATTAGATTATTTTTTATAAATTATGTCAAAATTAAAAAAAGTAAATCATGAATTTGTCATATGATCAAACAGCACTCTTTGATTAAAGATTCCTTCTTTGTTTCAATTTGAAAAATGTTATTATTACAGAGAAGAAGTTTGAAATGGGATTCTTTGTGCATGTTTCATTTGAAAGGGAAGGGCATTTGAGCTGGTTTTAAAAAGAAATTCTTACGTATATGGAAATAAGAGGGTATAGATGTATAAAAGGCAGGATGATATGTATTATTTCATATGTGGTGAGTTTTATAACATTTGGGACATTAGAGAATACAATGCATATCACATCTGAGGATACCTGGTGGATAAATCTAGAAGAGTAGGCTCAGATAAGGAACCTTGGATGAAANTAAAAAATATCAGGGTGGAAATTTTCTTCCAGAACTTATTCAAGGATTGATGGGGTAAAAGAGGTTAGTACTTCAGATTTTATTCCTGTAACCAGAAATTTATCCTTCTTACATAACCATGATTTCATCAGGCTAAATATTACTTGTGATCCAAGATTGAGTGATAAAAATGTAATACTATGCCATTCTAATTATTGATGCAAGACTTTGTATCTTTTACAAAGCTTAATGAAGCATTAAAATATCCAAAGATCCAAGTAAAAGAGAAACATACTCTTCTTAAATGTCCTTTGGTTCTCTCTGTGCTATAACCGAAGATAAAAATATATATATATATATCAGTTTGATAATCATTTTACATAAGAATAGTCTTTAGATAATAACTTGAGAATGAGTAACTTTTAAAGAATTAGAATGTTCACTTGTTTTCAACCAGGAGAGAGTCCAAATTAATGCAAAAGATATTTGAATACAATGGCTTGAAATTGTTTTCCTTTTACCATAAGGCTTTTCATAAATTTTACATAAGAAAGTAGACCTGAAATTAATCTCAGTGGAATGATATAGTCAAATAGAGTGAGGGGATTGTCTGGTTGTCCAGTGGTTAGCACCGGATGCTTTCACTGCCATGGCCCACGTTCAGCCCCTGATTGGGGAACTAAGATCCCACAAGACATGCGGTATGGAAAAAAAAAAAAAAAAGTGACATCCAAGAACACTGAAGATATAGATGTCAAGGCAAATGAATTAGTATTAAAATACTTGTCTGTAATTAATTTAATTTTGAATATGTTAATGACTGAGGTCTGTTTGCAATCTCAGTGTCTCCTTCTGTAAATGCTTTTCTGAACAAAGATGAGCAATCTGTTTCTACATTAACATTTTACAAAATTTACTGTCTGTTCTACTCACTCCTTACGTATGTCTATGATTGCCTAACAAGTAATTAGATTATTTTTTATAAATTATGTCAAAATTAAAAAAAGTAAATCATGAATTTGTCATATGATCAAACAGCACTCTTTGATTAAAGATTCCTTCTTTGTTTCAATTTGAAAAATGTTATTATTACAGAGAAGAAGTTTGAAATGGGATTCTTTGTGCATGTTTCATTTGAAAGGGAAGGGCATTTGAGCTGGTTTTAAAAAGAAATTCTTACGTATATGGAAATAAGAGGGTATAGATGTATAAAAGGCAGGATGATATGTATTATTTCATATGTGGTGAGTTTTATAACATTTGGGACATTAGAGAATACAATGCATATCACATCTGAGGATACCTGGTGGATAAATCTAGAAGAGTAGGCTCAGATAAGGAACCTTGGATGAAATATAAAATCATGTCTGCACTGGGGCTTTACGTTCCATGTGATGTGGAGCCATTTGTTTTTGCAGTTTATTTTTGAATGTAGAGAAATGACCTAATCAGGTGTGTGTGTATGTGTGTTTATGTGTTTACGAAAATGATTGCTGGTAACACTTGGGGATTGTAGTCACATATGTGTGTATATATACATATATACGTGTATATGTGTATCCTTATGTCTAATTTTTGGAAGCACCAACTTCATCTTATTTGTGTCTGTTTCCTAGAATATCTAAGACAATTACTTCTATGCAATCAGTATTCAAAAGAAATTTGTTAGTTTGGAGGTATGTTTAAGTAGTTTAGGGTTTTAACTAAATCTAATCCTTAAGGATTCCTTTAACACTTCATTTCAGAAGGACCAAGGGGTGAAGTGCGATTGCAAATGGAAAGTGTTAGAAATGAATAGACACACAGAGGCAAAGAGATCAAGGATCTGTCTTTAAAAATAAAGTCTTTAGGGAACTGGTATGAATATCAGGTCCTGACCTTAAGAGCACACCCTCTCTCAGCAGTGACGAGGTGAAACAGAAACTGATGCAAACACAGAGCGAGCAGTGAATCTGCTCAGCTAGGACTGGATTTGAGCATATCTGGTTTTAGTGCTCACAACATCCTTCTGAGTTGACAATCGAGTTCAAAAATTAACTGCAGAGCCATCTGTTTAAGAAAGAAATACATTTTGTAAAGCATTATTAGAGATTATTTTTTAAAAAGTGTTAGTGTAATTTTTCCCCTGATGGGGTATTGTTTGAGTTGCAGATAGTACATCTAAAGAAAATTAATGCTGGAATATTCTAATTTGAGGTAATTGTCAAAGGTTAGACATTTGAAACATGCCTGTTAGGACTCCACAGTGGACTTGTCATTGGGAATTATGATTCATCATCTACACAGAATCATAAGCAGAGGAAAAAAAGGAGAATACAGAGCAAGTTGACTATTTCAGCTTAGACTGTGCTAGGCTTTTTATTCTGGAGAGAGAATTGTTCCAATTACTCATGATTTCCTGATGCTTCCAGGATATTAAAACAGGTGTACTACCAGTGTTATCAATAAGAAAAACAAAATCTAAGGAAAAGGTGCCCATCTTCCATGGATTTTCCTTCACATAGTTTTCTCTTTGCTTGCTCAATGCTTGGATTTAAAGAACCACAGGATGCTCTTGAAGTCTTGCGTGGTTGGAGACTCAGGTCACTTGCATTCAGTTTATTCCAGCACAATTTTTAAGCTAATTTTAAAGGTCACATTTCTTCTGAAAACCCAAGGTGATATTTCCTAAATAAACAAGAAAGATATAAATAAATAGGAGGTGGGTTTTTTCCTAGCTTTAAAGTAATGTTTTTTATACATCATGGTGCTTTGATGTTATACGACAGGTCACAATTCAGGTCAATGTTACTATCATTCAGGTTAACTTAAAATTTCTTCAGTACCCCAGCAAATAAAAATGCACATGGTCTTCGTTCTAACAAAAAATAGTCTTGCAGGAGAGATAGAGAGAATGTTTGGTTATGGTCTGTGGGACAACAATCCATAATTTACTTTGCAAATGTCTGTGTAATTTAAGCAGCAGGCAGAACAACCACACAGTTGTAGCTGCTCTGGGGAAAGGATACCAAGAGCCTCATAAATCATGGTGAGGATTAAAAGCAATGAACATTCATCTTCTTAACCTCGTAAAGGCAATATTGGAAAGCAGAGGATTAGAACACACAGAGCACGCAATCTTTATGCAGGGATAAAAGATGTCAGAGTTTTTAAGTCTTCTCTCAATTAGCATTGACCTGCCATTTGCAAGTCAGCAGAATATAATTTTAAAGTTGATTAAAAATAGGTCCCTTCTGCAACAAAATAATTTGAAATAGAGTAACTGATGAGATATATTTCCAGAGTATATTAAAAGTGGAGTCAATTTATGTGAAATGCTAATCATTTTCTTAGATTGAAACATGCTTCTTTTTGACAGTATATGGAAAATAGCTTTAAAATACCCAGACCCAAATGATCTTCATGTGTAGTTAAACATGTTTAAATAGATAAATGTCATGAGAAAATTGTAACTTGAGAATAGCCAGATGAAGCAGATAAAGACAGCTGGGTCTCTTCTATAACATTTAGTAAACAAATGGCCTGTTACTAATTGTTTATATTTGAAAAATTATTATAATCAAAGGCCTTTGGATGCAAAAGAGTAAACTGTGCACAGTAAAAGGTTTCATTTTTTGTTGAAGATAGAAACCTTAAATTTAAAAGCTCTTGAAAAGTTCTAATTTTTTAATTTCCTCAGTATTCTCTTAAATCAGGATCAGGATACAGCTGAAATTGGCAACTTTATAAAAACACCAGGATAGGGAAGAGAATTTTTAAAAAATCGCTTTTCAGGGATAATTTGAACCTATTAAAGAGATATAAATCGATTCCAGTTTCTGACTCCCTGGTTTAATATCAAATATCCCTGGGCAAGAATTCTTTTAATGCAGCCAACACTTACTTATCAGTTTGAGTTAAGGAAAGCTACAGCACTGTTGTGCTTCCCTGGCAGCTCAGCTGGTAAGGAATGTGCCTGCAGTGCGGGAGACCCCGGCTGGATCCCTGGGTTGGGAAGATCCCTGGAAGAGGGCATGGCAACCCACTCTAGTATTCTCACTTGGAGAATCCAATGGACAGAGGAGCCTGGAGAACTACACTCCATGGGGACTCAAAGAGTGGAACACGCCTGAAACACTAAGCACAGCCCAGCACAGTGCTGCTAATCCAGAGTGGCTGGTAATTGAAGTGTGTATATATATATATACAC
>SJYX01014700.1:134931-158579 GCA_006410675.1 Oreotragus oreotragus
AAAAAATCGCTTTTCAGGGATAATTTGAACCTATTAAAGAGATATAAATAGATTCCAGTTTCTGACTCCCTGGTTTAATATCAAATATCCCTGGGCAAGAATTCTTTTAATGCAGCCAACACTTACTTATCAGTTTGAGTTAAGGAAAGCTACAGTACTGCTGTGCTTCCCTGGCAGCTCAGCTGGTAAGGAATGTGCCTGCAGTGCGGGAGACCCCGGCTGGATCCCTGGGTTGGGAAGATCCCTGGAAGAGGGCATGGCAACCCACTCTAGTATTCTCACTTGGAGAATCCAATGGACAGAGGAGCCTGGAGAACTACACTCCATGGGGACTCAAAGAGTGGAACACGCCTGAAACACTAAGCACAGCCCAGCACAGTGCTGCTAATCCAGAGTGGCTGGTAATTGAAGTGTGTATATATATATATATATATATACATGTATACATATATATACGTACATATATATACACACACACACACATATATATATATCAGTTCAGCTCAGTTCAGTCGCTCAGTCGTGTCCGACTCTTTGCTACCCCATGAATCGCAGCACGCCAGGCCTCCCTGTCCATCACCTACTTCCGGAGTTCACTCAGACTCACATCCATCGAGTCCGTGATGCCATCCAGCCATCTCATCCTCGGTCATCCCCTTCTCCTCCTGCCCCCAATCCCTCCCAGCACCAGAGTCTTTTCCAATGAGTTAACTCTGCATGAGGTGGCCAAAGTACTGGAGTTTCAGTTTTAGCATCATTCCTTCCAAAGAAATCCCAGAGCTGATCTCCTTCAGAATGGATTGGTTGGATCTCCTTGCAGTCTTGTTTACATTCAGCTTGAAATGCATTTTGTGTTCATATTTGAATGTGGCCTTTTGGAAAGTCACAACCACCCAGAGTTTGAAAACAACCGATGTAACTAGCAGATCTTTCAATTTGGGCTACTTCCGTCCTGGATGAACTCTCTTCTACACCCCATACTTGGGAATAACAAAATTTCCTTCTATTTGCCACCCAATACTATACTATTCTAATTTAGTTCAAATATCTTTTTAGCTGCCAGTTTTCCATCCTCTGGAATGGTGATCAAATACCATATGAATGATAAAAGCCAGTGTAATGATTTCAGAATAAAATAACTTTATTTTGTTATTAGTGCAGATTAGTGAAAGTTGCTCAGTTGTGTCTAACTCTTTGTGACTATACAGTCCATGGGATTCTCCAGGCCAGAATACTGGAGTGGATCACTTTTCCCTTCTCCGGGAGATCTTCCCAACCCAGGGACTGAACCCAGGTTTCCTGCACTGCAGGTGGATTCTTTACCAGCTGAGCCATTGTAGCTTACAGAGTGTGTGGGATATTAACACAATTGCCGTATCTTCGACTCATCCTCCTTCTTACGAATTCTATGCTAAATTGTCAGTTTGCTCAACTTCCATTTTTGAATCAATCCTGTTATTATCATTCCAGGAGTCAGTATAATAGTATACTAGTTCAAAGTGTGATATGAAACAAAAGTGAATTGCTCAGTTGTGCCTAGCTCTTTGCAACCCCACAGACGATACCCCACTGGCCTGGAATTCACCAGGCCAGAATACTGGATTGGGTAGCCAGCCTTTCCCTTCCCCAGGGGATTTTCCCAACACAGGGATGGAACCCAGATCTCCCGCATTGCAGGGTCGGATTTTTTACCAGCTGAGCCACCAGGAAGCCCATATTGTGCTGTGTATCATTGCATTTAGTTGTTCTGTTATCTGCTTTCTAAAAATATGTGCTGAATTTCCCAGGGCAAATTCAAGACAAGGAGGGCATAGAACTTCGAGACTCAACTAGGCCTCTTTGTCGTATAAATGAAACCTAGTAATATGATGTCAGTGGGAGAAATTTATTGTATATTTTTATGCTAAAAATAGGATAAATCACGTTTGACTTCATACCATCTTCTCTTTAATCATAAAGTTATAGGTCCCTGAGTTTGCTATAAAAAACTGCTATTTTGAAAGTGCAAATATTTGCATCTGTTTCAGTTCAGTTCAGTTGCTCAGTTATGTCCAGCTCCTTGCAACTCCATGGATTGCAGCACACCAGACTTCCTTGTCTATCACCAACTCCCAGAGCTTACTTAAGCTCATGTTCCTCATGTCGGTGATGCCATCCAACAATCTCATCCTCTGTCATCCCCTTCTCCTCCTTTCTTCAATCTTTCCCAACATCAGGGTCTTTTCCAAAGAGTCAGTTCTTCACATCAGGTGGCCAAAGTATTAGAGTTTCAGCTTCAGCATCAGTCATTCTGATCTAGGGACTCTTTTTTTTTTTTTTAACCAGGGAAGTCTCCACATTAACTTTTTTTTTTTTTAATTTAATTTTACTTTACTTTACAGTACTCTACTGGTTTTGGCATACATTGACATGAATCCACCACGGGTGTACACGAACTCCCTCTTAAGCGTCTTCTCCAACAGCACTGGTCAAAAGCATCAATTTTTCAGCGGTCAACTTTCTTTATAGTCCAACTCTCACATCCATACATGACCACTGGAATAACCATAGCTTTGACTAAGTGGACCTTTGTCAGCAAAGTAACGTCTCTGCTTTTTAATATGCTGTCTAGGTTGGTTATAGATTTTCTTCCAAGGAGAAAGCATGTTTTCATTTCAAGACTGCAGTCACCATCTGCAATGATTTTGGAGCCCAAAAATAAAGTCTGTCACTGTTTCCATTTTTTCCCCATCTATTTGCCATGAAGTGATGGGACCAGATGCCATGATCTTCATTTTTTGAAAGCTGAATTTTAAGCCAACTTTTTTACTTTTCTCTTTCATTTTCATCAAGAAGCTCTTTAGTTTTCTCTTCACTTTCCACCATAAGGGTGGTGTCATCTGCATATCTGAAGTTATTGATATATCTCCCAGTAAACTTGATTCCAGCTTGGGCTTCATCCAGCCTGGCATTTTGCTTGATGTACTCTGCATATAAGTTAAATAGGCAGGATGATGATATACAGCTTTGGCGTACTCCTTTCCCAATTTGGAACCAGTTTGTTGTTCCATGCCTGGTTCTAACTGTTGCTTCTTGACCTGCATACAGATTTCTCAGGAAATACGCACTTCTGTTCACATATCAAAATTAATTTGAAATTATGATTAAATATGGAGAATGGGTTAGAGGGGAAATATATATGGAATGTATTATAATATTGTTAATTATTTTTTATATTTCAAACACATATGTGAAGTGGGTGACATATAGATAAAGATTAATTCACTTTTTCTCTTCATTTTTTCCTTAATAATCTTCTCCCTAATTACATAAAGCATCCAGTGCTTGGTACAGAGGGAAGATAAATTATCAATTCACAGATTAATTTACATAATAATAGTATTGAAAGCAATTTGTATGTTACTTTGTGTCAAGAACTATCTCTGGGTAGTATATACATTTGTGAAAGGCATCATTAAAGGTTTTCACTTTAAAACGGTGCTTACATTTTAGTGAAAAGAGTACAAGGAAACAAATTATATAATGTGTAAGTCATATATAAAATAGATGATTGACCATCTTTTTAATCAACTTATAGAAAATGAGAAATGTGATGCTGAAAATCAACTGAGAAATGTGAAGGAGGAAGTTTCTGTGTTGTAGAGCAAAGGGAAAATAGTATCTTGAAATACTGAGAAACATGTTTAAGAAAAAATCTTACCAATAAAATAACATTTGGAGAAACTTAAGAGAAATGTGGAGGTAGTCATGACTGAGCTGAGAAGAATAGATACCATGTTTATTAGCTGAAAGCAAATCAACAAGATATAAAAAAAAATAAACTCTGGGAAGCTAGACTCAACATACCTGAACAGATGCCAGTCACCCCACAAGGCAGATTCACCACTGTTCTATGACACTCTTCTTCCTCCCAACTCTACATCACATGAGTCCCTTCAATCTTAAATACAAGCCCAGAGAGAGCTATGAAAGAGTGAACAGTATTTCAAAGACCCTGATATACATTTTCTCAAACTGCTTAAATTTTTAGACCTAGCCAAATTTTAAACTGGAGATGGGGTTTTGCATGACAAAAGTCACATCAGTTCTGAAAACAGAGGCACATAATACTGAAAATATAATCCATGTTTGCAATTCATGGTACTATGAAAAGAATACTTAACGACAAGTAACTTCTTATCATGGGGGATCCTTGGCTAAAACTAAGCTTAAGTAATATATAATATTTGAATGTTTAATAAGTGCCCTTGGTGAAAATATAGGTAGATAAAATGTAAAACATGCACTTTTTATGGTATATGTAGGTAGATACGGGTACAAGGGCTTTTCAAACTTATTTACTATATGCCTTAGTAATGGAATTACCTTATAAGGTGCCTCAAAGGAGAGTTATATCCTTGGATCTCACAAATATATAGTTCTTAGAAGATCTGAGCAAGGTGAGAACATAGGAAAGATTATAATTTATATTTATAAGAAATTTGAGGGACCTAAATGATTCGTTTATAATCAGGACACAGAATAACTCCTTCCAACTCTTTTTTTTTTTTTCTTGTTTCTTCCTCCTTAGTCCAGAACTCTTTCATGCTGCCTCATGCTGTGGGCCTCACTTCCAGGACAGGTGGCAATCCTCTTTCCTTCTGACAGGCTCTCTGTCCCCACTCTGTGTGGCTCTGACCTTTCTTGCCAGCTCATGATGATGCAACACTCCCAATTATCATTCTGGTGCAAGCACCCAAAGTAGATGATTATTATGTTACTAGATGTACGATTTCAATCATTCACCTGACTGAAGAGTGATATCAAGCAAGGTGGAGAAAGCAAGGCATCTGTGTCAATCCCTAGCCCTGCTCTATGGGAAGTGTACAGATATAGAGTCCCGCCCACAAGTCCCAGCAAGGACTCTTTGAGTCACAGACAACCACAGCGTTCAGCAGGGTTGCAAACTTCCCTGAAGCAGGTCCTCAGCAATCTGGTGCCCTGGTATTACACCAGGACCCTGCGGAAATACTCCTTCTATATGCATATCTCCAACACCTATGTTCATCTCACAAAGCCTTTATGGCCAGTAATAGGTTGTCTTTACATTTCAACTTGCGTGAACCTCCCAAATTGTTTCAAGTGCTGTCCAGAGCTGCATTATCCAGCTTGAGCACTGCTACTGCTACTGCTAAGTCACTTCAGTCGTGTACGACTCTGGGTGACCCCATAGACGGCAGCCCACCAGGCTCCCCCATCCCTGGGATTTTCCAGGCAAGAACTCTGCTTCCAACTCCTTAAAAGTCTCAGTGTTTAGCTTTTGTACTTAGAGTGGCAAACCATCTGAGCTGCTTGAGTAATTTCCACTAATGTCATCCTCTGGCTTCTGTGGAGACTTCACAGCACCCAAGTGATGACATTGTCATCAAAACACTTTAAGCAGTTCTAGTGGCCTGGCTGTGATGTCCAGTGTTTCACATTCAGTGGTCAATACCCTCTATCAACATTTTTTTATAATATCCCTTGTATCTGTGTGGGTAGGGTTTTTGTGTATGTGTGGGTAGGGTTTTTGTATATGTGTGTTTGTGCTTAGTTGTGTCAAACTCTTTGCAACTCCATGGACTTCAACCACCAGACTCCTCTGTAAATAGAATTTTCCATGCAAAAATATTGGAGTGGGTTGCCATTTCCTACTCCAGGGGATCTTCCAAGCTCAAGGAATGAACCCACATCTCCTGTGTCTCCTGCATTTGCAGGCTGATTCTTTACCTGCTGAGCCATCTGGAAAGTCTATTTATTTGTAGACTCAGGCAAACTGAGTTTCATCTTTTTTTTTTTTTTTTTTTTGAACTTACTTACTTTAAAAGTGAAAGTTTCAGTTGCTTGCTTGTGTCCAACTTTTTGCAACTCCATGGATTGTAGCCCACCAGACTTCACTGTGCATGGGATTCTCCGGCAAGAATATTGGAGTCGGTAGCCAGTCCCTTCTCAAGGGTATCTCCCTGACCCAGGAATTAAACCAACCCTGCTCTCCTGCACTGTAGTGGTGTAGTGGTAAAGAATTCACCTGCTAATGCAGAGAGGGGTGGGTTTGATCCCTGGGTCGGAAAGATCCCCTGGATTAGGAAATGGCAACCAACTCTAGTATTCTTGCTGGAAAATTCCACAGAGGAGCCTGGTGAGCTACAGTAGATGCGACCACAGAGAGCTGGACACGACTGAGTGACTGAGCATAGCACCATGAGCTGGACACGACTGAGTGACTGAGCATAGCACCATGAGCTGGACACGACTGAGTGACTGAGCATAGCACCATGAGCTGGACACGACTGAGTGACTGAGCATAGCACCATGAACTGGACACGACTGAGTGACTGAGCATAGCACCATGAGCTCCTTTAAGGCTTTTTGTCTTATTCTGATTGCAACCTTGGGATTTCTGCATCTTCTGATCCTACAGCCTTACTTGGTGTGGCCCTCTCTTCTCAGTTCCTTGTAAGAGCACCCTTAGCAGGCACAGCTCTCTCACAGATCTTACTTCTTATAGCTAATCATGCTGCTGGAATAAAGGGGAGATGTAGATGATTTAGGTCTAATATAAATTTGTCTTTAAGCCTTCTTGGATTCTTATGCCATTTTATTCTCATGCAAATGGAGACATGCTTGTGGTTCATGGATCAAACCAAAAAAAAAAAAAAGAAAAAGTCATACACATTTCAAACTACCAAGAAAGGATTATAATAATGTGGCATAGGCCAAAATAAATATACATTATGTTTCAACACTTTTTCCAGAGCATGCAATTCAAAGTCAAAGCTCACATGCTTATGTCTTCAAACGTGAAACACATCATTCATTATATGACTAACAAAGTTATGTCTACTCCATTGGGCCATTTAGCATTGCCTGTATAGTTTGCATTCCCGTAGTTCAATATTTTCAATTTGACGTCAAATTATAGAAGGTAAGGCATAGACTTTCTGCTAGATTCTCTATATTTGAACCCAGATAGCCATTTATTAGTAGTATGACTTTGGAAATTTTCTTTTTTACCACTCATGCATCATTTTTTTCTTTCTATAATGTAGAATACTATAGGTCTAAGAGTATTATATCTCATAAAGTAGTTATAAAGGTTGCTGCTGCTGCTAAGTCACTTCAGTCATGTCCGACTCTGTGTGACCCCATAGACGGCAGCCCACCAGGCTACCCCATCCCTGGGATTCTCCAGGCAAGAATACTGGAGTGGGTTGCCATTTCCTTCTCCAGTGCCTGAAAGAGAAAAGTGAAAGTGAAGTCGCTCAGTCTGTCCTACTGTTAGCGACCCCATGGACTGCAGCCCACCAGGCTACTCCATCCATTGGATTTCCAGGCAAGAGTACTGGGGTGGGGTGCCATTGCCTTCCCTGGTTATAAAGGTTATGTGCATTTATATTTGTATAAAGTTCTTGTAAATAGTTTGAACTGTGTCCATTGTGTGGTAAATCAGTTCAAGTCATTAATAATAAAGAGGCTATAGTTTGTTTTCCTCTTTTCCTCTGGAGTTTGGAGAGAACAGAATATGCTCTTCTGTGTTTCTCTGATGCCAGAAATCATGTGTCTCCTTTCATTTCAACATAGCCACCTATCATTGTTGATAGTTTATACATTGTATATCAAATTGCTTCAGTTGTGCCTGACTCTTTTACCAAAGCCTGCCAGGCTTCTCTGTCCCCATGGATGGTAGCCTGCCAAGCTCCTCTGTCCGTGGGGTTCATCAGGAAATATGGAGTGGGTTGCTGTGCCCTCCTCCAGGGGATCTTCCTGACCTGGGGACTGAACCTGTATCTTTTATGTCTCCTGCACTGGCAGGAGGGTTCTTTACCAACTACTGTCACCTGGGAAGCCCATGTGTGTATACATAGATGTATGTATCTGTGTGTGTGTGTGTTTATGTTTATCACCCAACTTGTCATACTCTTTATATAATAGCAAGACTTTACTGTCATATGGAGTTTGTTATTTAAACTATGAGCAGACACAAGATCTTTGGAAATAATAAATTATTTGTGCACAATACAGAGAGCCCTATAGCCTTGTTAGTTTAATTAATATCTACAAAATATAACCTCTTTTTCTAGCTTTTAGTAATTAGTTTCCACATGTGAATAACCTACTAACAGAATCAACGTTCAAAGATCCTTCATGAGCAATTTAAAGAAATGTTTCCACGAAGAGCAGCAGGCTGCTCTAAAGTTTTTGCTGCATATGACAAGACAGATGGAGAAATTCATTTTTTTAAGCATGATATTTATTCCATGTTTCTCTGTTGTTTGAAATCCATTCTTCCTCTTGCCCCTAAGGGATGCTTGTCTTCTTAGCATATCTTTGAAACTAGATAGAAAGCATATGTTCTGTGTGTCTCTTGGATTTGACAGAAGAGGTCAAACACAGGATAGCTTCTTCATTGATTGTGCAAATGGGAATTTTTTTTTGCAACCTATATTCTTTCCATAGTGCACGATGCTGTGTTGAGGCCTTCTGATAGTTTAATTATCATTGCATTTCATTTTGCAATAAACTGTGTTTCCTTAAAGATAGAGAATATTGAAGTTTAGCATAAATGTCTCTGGGGGTATACTTATGACAAATTCTCCAACCTTATTGCAGCACACTCTTTGTGTTTCCACAGCAGCAACAGGCAATTCTAGTGATAAATTTTTCCTGACTTTATATATCTTACAGGGCTTCTCTTGGTCTGGTTTTGATTTTGTAGCTTTATTTAG
Source organism: Oreotragus oreotragus (assembly GCA_006410675.1). Lineage (NCBI taxonomy): Eukaryota > Metazoa > Chordata > Mammalia > Artiodactyla > Bovidae > Oreotragus > Oreotragus oreotragus. The sequence goes on from SJYX01014700.1 coordinate 143,676, forward strand.
AGCTGCTCTGTGCTAAACCATATAGCTACAAAGCTTTGTTTCTCAGCTACAATGTTGTCATTGCTCAGTTATGGGACTTTCATCTGCTCAGACTCTGCCCCAAACATCTCTCCTCTCCTGTCCACTGACATACCCTCGTCCTCTCACTCTGGACCACCTCACTGCTCACCCCAAGGACATCAATTACTTTTTTTTTTTCCCTCATCTCTAGAATCTGTCAGGTTCATTTTGTGACCACCTCATCATTTCGTTTGCATGTGTGCTTAGTTGCTCAGTTTTCTGACTCTTTGTGACCCCAACAGCAATAGTCCTCCAGCCTCCTCTGCCCAAGGAATTTTCTAGGCAAGAATACTAGAGTACCATTTCTTTCTCCAGGGGATCTTTCCAACCCAGGGATAGAGCCCACGTCTCCTGAATTGGAAGGTGGATTCCTTACAAGTGAGCCACTTGGGTCCCTATCATATTAGTTTATTGGTTGTTTACATGTTAGTGTCTGATATAAATTGCAGATTTCAAAGTCCCTGACCTTATGTTGGGTCCAATGGCCCTTTCCCAGTCCAATATATTTCCCTTGTACTGACCTTCCTTCAATCACTCAGTCTTCCCTCCCACTTCAGAGGATCTAAATATTTTTCTGTATATAAAAGAACAAATTTATCCCCTCCCATCCATAATTACATGGCAAAATTTTACTCAGCTACATCATCTATAAGGACACTTATTGAGGGAAAAAATAGATTTGAAAAGGGGTGCATCTAGTGATTTAGATTAAATGAGCCTAAATTCTAAGCAGCACTTACACTGCATTAAATGTTCAGCTCATAATTTGAGTTTAGAGAGATGATCATCATCAGTGATTCTGGGGCCTAGAAAATTTAGGTATGATTCTAAAGTATATGAAATATGCTGTTGCACTTTATGTGGGTTCAAAACATTTAATCATATAAAATTAGCCATTTTATGTCACTACCAGGCAATGAAATGATGAAGATAGCAGTAATTGCTAGTCACAATACACCTAAAACTATGTTGTTGAGGGTTGCATTATCATGGTGATTCACTCCAATCAAGTAGTATAAATTGAGTTCAATTAAAGATAACAAAAGTCAATATGTTAAGCAGAAAGTTAATTTTTATGCAGAGTACATTTTAAAATATGTTAGGGTATGAGTTTCAGGTACTCTCTTACGTTTAAATGAGATTCAGAATACTATCAAAGGAATGGTCTGTCCTAGGCTTTTCTCCTTTGGGTACAGTAAAGAGACCTAGGAAAAGCTGTCTTGCTGGCACCAGGGCAAAACCGTCTTAGTCATGATTCACTGACCAGGAATCCAGCACAGCATGCTTAGCTGCAGGAACACAATGCCTGCAGTGCAAACTAAGTTTCCAGAAACTGTGATGGAAGAGTTGGCTTAGGCAGGTGCCCTCCTGCCAGATGTACACCAGTAAGCTGGGTGATCCCAGCATCATTGTCCTTTTTCTTTCTGCGTAACTTGGTTCCCAGTTGAATTCTTATAATTCTTAGTTGAATTCTTAGTTGATCTTATCTCATTAGCAGAAAATAAATCACTTAATGTTCTAGCTTTTAAAGAATCTGAAAAATAGAGTTTTACTTTCCAGAACCTTCCAGACTTAAAGAAACAAGTAGGAAGAATTTGGATGCTAGCTGCTCAGTGAAGCAATAGACCATTGTTAAACACTGCTATTTAGTGTGAAACAATATTCATTTTTCAAATATTAAGTTGAACTATTCACAACTTATGCTTTTGAAGAGTAAAAGATGAGTGAATATTGGCATTCTTATTATTCAACTGTATCCATATGAATGGCCCTGATAATATCAATTAAAAGAAACACTGGTTATTGACAATGTTAATAGACCACTGGATAAAGGTAATAACTGTGGATTTAAAAATACAAATATTCACAGCCTAAAAGTTGAGAATTATGTTTTACTTGGTGGGAATTTTTAAGACTTCAAGCCCAGGAGATAGCATCTGCAGAAACCCTGAGAGAACTGCTCCAAGGAGGTGAGGGGGAGCTAGGTTATATAGAAGTTTTGCAACAAAGGGCATGTAGTCAGGACATCAAAATATGATTGCTAACTAAAGAAAAGCAAATATCCCAAGTTAAGGAATTTAGGACTTTTCTATGTATGAGAATATGCAAGAGTCTGTGCTCACTGAAGTCATTCCTTTGATATGCACCTCAGCTATCTGGGCCAGTATCCTTTGTTTTCACATCCTGAGTTTCCTCAGGGCTCACTGTGGGAAGTGGCTGCTGTCCACGGCTGCTAGATGGCATTTTTTTTTTTTTTCAGTTCCCTCAGGGCTCACTGGCTCACATTGGAGGGTTGAAATGACCGATGACTGTGACATACTTTGTTTACTGATATGGCAGGAATCAATCCATTTCTCACAAACCATTGGATAAGGATGCTATTTATAAGTTTTCTTTAATATTCGTACATTTTGAATTTATACTCTGAACACATAAACTATTGCCATTAAATGAAAGAATATTCACAATGATCAAATGATATTTGTGTCTTGATTTCCTTCTTTTCACCTTGTTGGTGAAGGAGGGAACTTTGCCCCAGGGTTACGGTGGTGGCTGAAGGCAGAACATAGGGCATTTGACAGGAGGTGAGATTGACAGTAGGTTATTAGTCCCATATACTGACAGCCTGGGGCAGGGGGAAGCCTTGTGGGGGCTGCATTTGAGAGGGGGCTGCTTTTTAGAAGAATGAATGGGCAAGGGCTGTGGCAGGCAGGCTTCAGAATGACAAGGGGATAAGATGACCTCTGGTTCCTGTAGGAGGATGCGACTGGCTTATGTGAACAAGCCTTCAGGCTGTCAGGGAACTGGCTTTGGCCCCTCAGAGGAAATCAGGCACTTTGCTGGTCCCCATGACTAGGGGGTGCTCTTTGACCAAGGATTTATCTGTAGGCATACAGAAGGGAGGAACATTTGCCATTAGGACATTCGAGGCCCTTCAGGTTTTTCCCAGATGCCAATGCGTACATAATAATATCAGGACTTAAGTTTGGGCTTCTCACCACATATAATGATGTTTACACATTACCTAATAAGAACATAAGGGGATGATGACTGTGACATCATCATTTTCTAATAGGAAGCAAATTTATCATTATTAATAAAGTAATTTCAGATTTTTTGTATAGGACATTTTTAACATTGCTCAAATTTTTCAATTGAAATTTAAATTAACTAACATTGGCACTTCCCTGGCAGTCCAGTGGTTAAGACTCCATGCTTCCACTGGAAGGGGTATGGAAACTAAGATTCCACATGACACATGGCATAGCCAAAAGATAAATTAATTAATTATCATTAAATAAATGAAAATTTGGTTCCTCAGTTGTAGTAGCCACATTTTACATGCTTAATGATGCATACACATGGTTAATGACTGCTGTATAGACTACCATTTTAGATGAAGATATAGATATTTAAAAAGTTAAGTTTTAGCCTAGAGGGAGAGGAGAGATTACAACCTGGTTCTAATCTTGTTGAAAGCTGGAGATGTTTCTATTTCTTCTTTTGAGTGATAGAGCTAGCTAAACTTGAGATGCAGAAATAGGTGTGAAAGTGAAAGTCTTAGTCACTCAGTCATGTCCAACTCTTTGCAACTCCATGGACTGTAGCCCGCCAGACTCCTTGGTCCATGGAATTATCCAGGTAAGAATACTGGAGTGGATTGCTATTTCCTTCTCCAGGGGATCTTCCTAACTCAGGGGTCAAACCCAGGTTTCCTGCATTGCAGGTGGATTCTTTACCATCTGAAACACCAGAGAAGTACACATAGATACCTCCCTACAAGAGAAGATGCCACAGGAAACACATTCATATTTGGAGGTCCAAATTAAAATTAAAAAAAAATAAATGAATGGAGAAATTGAATCTTTTCTACCTAACTTGAAAACTCTATTCTCGTTTCAATGATAATAGCAACTTTGAAGTAATGTGTGCTCCCTAAAATTTAAACCTGTCCTCATTGCCAAGTACAGTGCCTAGCATATATTCATGTATGCATGAATAAGATTTTTTTTTGTATACATCTATTGATTTATTCATTTATTTGACAATTTTCCCTGATTCATTCCAAGTGCCGATTTGATTGCCTTGGGCTAATGTTGAACAAACCTGATATTTTTCTGCTTTTCTGGAGTTTCCAGTGTAACTGAATGTGACAGAAAATCAAGAAGTGAGTTATTAATTTATAAGAAATGATTAGAGTTTAGTAAAGCACAAAGATCCCCTGGAGAAGGGAATGGCTACCCATCCACTATTCTTGCCTGGAGAATTCCTTGGACAGAGGAGTCTGGCACACTACTGTCCATGGGATCTCAAATACTTGAACATGACTGAGCAGCTAACACTTTTACTTTGAGTCTTCTATTGTGGCTTAAATGGTAAAGAATCTACCTGCTGTACAAAAGACCTGGGTTCAATCCCAGGATCGGAAGTTCCCCTGGAAAGGGGAACGGCTACCCACTCCAGTATTCTTACCTGGAAAATCCCATGGACAGAAGAGTCTGCTGGGCTACAGTCCATGGGGTGGCAAAGAATCAGACATGACTAACCCATTTTTTCCCCCATAAAGTACAGTGAAGTCAAGCAAGCAAGTTGATGTATTAGGAAGACACTAGGAGTTCACTTTTGATTGGTGCTCAGGGAAACACTCTCTTAGGTGAAATCATTAAGCCAGATGCGAATGACCAAGTGGGATCTATGATGTGCCTACATGTAGGAAGAGGTTACTAGGCCAGAGCAAGGCCAAAGCAAGAAATAGTGTAAACGTCCCCAGAGGAACATTGGCAAAAGTGAGGGACAAAAGAAAAGGCCAGTGTGGCCAGACTGAATAAACATTGTGACCAGGTGAGAGGATGAAGTCCAAGAAATTGTCAGGAGCCAGATATTGCAGGTCTTGTTGGCCATGATGAGGGGCATGGATTTTCTGTTGTGATCACTGGGCATGACAACGTATTAAACAAATGAATGGCATGACAAAATGGAAAATGGGTGGTACCTTCTGAAGAGAGCAGAACAGGAAGTGCTTATTTACAGTGCAGGAATACAGAAATGATGACATGACATCCTGGACGCGCTAGGCACTGAGAAAGACCTTGAAGAATGAGTGGTATTTTTGACAAATAAACCAGAGCTGAAAGTGTATGATCTATCTGTAGCTTGTAAAGTATTCAGAGTGATATAGCATAGTCATTGTTCCTGGTCATCTTCCTCTGTTCACATATTCATGATTTTACCCCAAAAGTGGAATCTAAGTTGGGAAATAGTTAATGAGTATCTGTGCTATGTCCTGGGTATTATGTAACTCTGCTGTAATGTATGTGAATGAAGAATGTGACAGGAGTTATGTAATGGTTTCAGCGTTAGGAAAATTCACATTGTTCCCCGGATATATGTAAAAATGAATGGGGCTTTAAAATGATTAAATTGAATAAGCACAGATACCTCAAAGATCAGAAGTACATTTTCTCAGCTTGATGCCTTAAGTGGCTATTTCTTCATTTGTATGATGGGAATCTTAAATCTTAAAAACTATAAATTTTCCAAAGTCATATATTAACATAGAAAGAGAAATCATTAGAAGCAGCATGTTGCTTCTGTTAGATAGATTAGAAAACATTTATTTTCAGGTGTACAGAAATCATCAGTGAGAATCTTATGGCAGAAATTTAAAGAACTTTCATTAAAGAAAACATTTTCTTCTAAAAGAAAGTGCATAATGGTAGAAGAATAAAAAAGTGAAAGAAGTTTTTAGAGGTAGAAAATTATCTACAACAGAAGAGCTGCATGCCTTTTAAGTATGATATTTGTCTATAAAGAAGTCTGGGAAGATAATTTTGATGTCCTGTTGTCATCTCACTCAATGTCTGTAATAGAGAACTTGCCCAGCTCCTTCTCTTTTGCATCCCCTACACACTGAATTCTGCAGGTAAGAGAGAAATATTCATCATAGGACTGTTGTATCTGCTTCTGCAAGACAGTTTCTTGGTCATAACTTACAATAATCAGGAATACCATCTGTTGTGGACTGAATTTTGTCCTCCTCCAAAATCCACATTCTGAAGTTCTAACTCCTACTTTTTTAGGGTATGACTGAAGATAAGGTCCTTAAATAGGTAATTAAATTATTTAGGTTGGTGCAACTGACTGCTACTTCTACAATCATCTCTACAACATTTTGCAAGGAAAACACTTCCACAACCAGCAGGAGGCAGAAAAGACTTTTCAAGAGTTCATCAAATCCCAAAGCATGTGTTTTTACACTACAGGAATAAACAAACTTATTTCTTATTGGCAAAAATGTGTTGATTATAATTGTTCCTGTTTTGATTAATAAAGGTGTGTTTGAGCCTAGTTACAATGATTTAGAATTCATGGTCTGAAACTGCAATTACTTTTTCACCAACCAATGAGGTTATACATGCTCAGTCATTCAAGTCATGTCTGACTCTTTGCAATCCATGGACTATACCCCACAAGGCTCCTCTGTCCGTGGAATTTTCCAGAAAGAATACTGAAGTAGGATGCCATCTCCTCCTCTAGGGGATCGTCCCGACTCAGGGATGGACCCAACATCTCCTGCAATGCAGGCAGATTCTTTACTGCTGAGCCACAGGGAAGCCAAAAATTATTGGAATGGACCCTAATTCAATATGAAAGTCATGAAAATAATACTTTTGAACACAGAAAAAGAGAGATGGTATGAAGACACAGGGATAAGACATCCGTTGACAAGCCAAGGAGAGAGATCTGGGACTGATCCTTCTCTCATGGTCCTCAGAAGAAAATAACCATGCTGACTATCTGGAACTTCCAGCCTCCAGAACTAGGAAACAATGAATTTCTGCTGTCTAAGCCACCTAGTCTGTGATATGCTGTTAAAGCAGCCCTCATAAAGTAATACACTAGCCCCTTGAACTTCTCTAAGTCCTGATAATGCTTTGTCTATTTCAGTGGAAATAAGGTCACTTTATATATCAGAGAAGAAAACTAGGATTAAAGAGAGCTGTGCTTCCACTTCCTCAGCCCCCAGCACCGCTCTTAAACAGATTTGCTGGTTCTCTACAAAAGCTCTAAGGTTGTATAATCAAAAGAATTATGTCCTTCTTACATCTTTGCTATAAAGAAGAAAAACTCTTTACTTATAGAGGAAATGATGTTAATAGTAGCTAGTAGTTTGTAAGATTTATATAAATATTTATATTTAGTAGAAAAAAGCTGACAAGCTCAGCTCATCGCCACATTTTTAAAAGATTGCTGATTAAGGAAATTCCAAAACTGAGAAATCCGAAAAGGACTATATCTCTCTCCTTTTCATCTATGGATTTTCTGTCTTTGAGGAACAAGCAGTAGATAATTATTAGGTGTTTTTTTTTTTTTCTTGATTATCCTGTTCTCTGACATATATCCTCATGTGAGATGTCTTGTTAGGCAGGAACTTCTTGGTTTGATTAACACATTACTATTCAGTACAATAATGTCAAAGGAGTGCTCCATGGAATCTAGACAAAATGAGTTTCTTTGAATCTGAGGCAGCACAATTGGGATCATAAGGAAAGGACTGCAAAGAAATGATATGAGAGAATAAATATTAAATTTATATAGTATATGTCTTCCCATAATTGCAGCCAACTTTGACTTAAAATTGGGAATAAAAGTGAATAAAGGATATAGCCTTATACCACCTTAATAAGAGTATCAGTTCTTCAAGGATGAAAATAATTTTTCTAGGTATAATAATGGAAAAGGAAAACCAATGTATTTGCTGTTATTGTTTCAGCCATTAACATTTTGCTAATTATGTTAAATGATAACATAATTTAAAAGCATACCTTTTGTATCTCAATAGGCAAACCCAATATAATAAAGAACAGTATGAAAATAGGAATCAACATACTTTTTCATGAAAGTGTTTCACTGCACGTCATCATAAGGTAGTCTAAACATAAAGTCTTTATAGTTGTAACCATTATACTGATACTTACACTATTATTGACTTTGATAAAATTGTGTCCAACTAAAATTTAAATTCCTTAACATTATTTTGTGGTCATATATTCAATATCCAAATTTTAACCGAATTTTTTTCAGTAATAGAAAATTATTTTAATTCTAATGTCTATTAAGTGAACCAAAAAAAAAGAACACCTTGATAACTCTATTATCAAATGGCTTTTTTTTTTTTAAGATTAATAGAAAAGAGTACTGTTTTAGTAGTACACAGGGTTGATTTTAATCAGGGATGATAATATATGGAGAATCAAAATGGCTGCATTGAAAGTGGTAATTATAGTTTCCTAGAAACAGGAGGCATAGACATTATGCAGTGTCACACGGGGAAGCACCGGGATAGATCAAAAGGTGAGGAAGAGTTGTAGGATGAGAGAACATACATGGAAACACTGTGGTTTTGGTGGGAAGTAAATCCCATGGATGGAGGAGCCTGGTGGGCTGCAGTCCATGGGGTCGCTAGGAGTCGGGCACGACTGAGCGACTTCACTTTCGATTTTCACTTTCATGCATTGGAGAAGGAAATGGCAACCCACTCCAGTGTTCTTGCCTGGAGAATCCCGGAGACAGAGGAGCCTAGTGGGCTGCGGTCTACGGGGTAGCACAGAGTCGGACACGACTGAAGCGACTTAGCAGCAGCAGCAGCAGCAGTGGATGAGACAGGGCAAGTAGATTTAAGATTGGGTAGTTTGAGTCATTTCAGTCGGCTTTGAGGCATAAAGGCTGTCTTTAGCTGTCTGGTGCCTGACCCTGTGTGTAGATAATGGCCCAGAATGTGGAATCCCTAAAAAGAAGATGGCAAGAAGTGTGGGGTCTGGATTGGTTGGCTTGCATGTAAAAGATGGACTTCTTTTTTATTGACTAATTTTTATTTGAGTGCAGTTGCTTTACAATGTTGTATCAGCTTCTGCTGCTGTTGTTTAGTCACTAAGTTGGGTCCGATACTTTTGCAGCCCTATGGACTGTAACCCACCAGGCTCCTCTGTCCATGGGATTCTCCAGACCAGAGTATTGGAGTGGGTTGCCATTTCCTCATCCAGGGGATCTTTCTGACACAGGGATCAAATCCACATCTTGTGCTTTGGCAGGCGGGTTCTTTACCAATGAGCTCCCAGGGAAGACTGTGTTAGGGTCTGTTGTTGTTCAGACTAAGTTGTGTCTGACTCTGCGAGTAGAAGTGTTAGCTCCCAGTGTACAGCAAAATGAATCAGCCATACATACACATACATCTCCTCTCTTTTGGATTTCCATCTCATGTAGGACACTAGAGCGCATTAAGTAGAGTTTCCTGGGCTGTGCAGTGTCTTCCCAGCAGTTATCTATTTTATTCTTGGTGTCAAGAGTATATGTGTGTGGATTGGCACATATACACTATTGAAAGATGTACTTCTAGTGAGTTATTTGCTATTCTTAGAAAGAAGGTAACTCTGTGAGGGGCAACCGCTACTGAGTCAGCAAGAACCCTTGCTATCAAAACATCAGACTATAGAAAATGAAAGGCGTATGTTACAAGCTGTACTCCCTTGATTTCATGTACAAAAAATGTGATTTTTGAATCTGTGTTTTTATGTAGTTACTACACTAGAAAAGTCAAAACATTAAAATAATGGTAAGATAAATGGATTCAAGTGGAATGTTTCTTTAATTTTTTACTCTGTTAGCCAATTAAGGCCTTCTATTTGTATTTAAATGATTAAGTCATTTTTGCTTCGTAATTTAAAAGTAATGAAGGAAAAGAAGACAAAGAATATTGTCAGATTTTGTTTGAAGACTTACTTAGCTGTCATTTCTAGTAGTTTTCTATATCAGATATGTCAGATCATGTTAAATCTGAACACTACACAAGTACGTTCCTTTGTTACAAAGTGCTTTCCTCTGAGTTACATCATTCCTGATTCTAGAACATATTACATTATTTTTGCTTTTGCCATTAATACTTTAGAGTGATGGATGTTGTATCAAAATAAGTTATTGAAACCAATTGGCATTTATATTACCAGACATTCCTGTTAAGTGAAATGAATATGATGGATTTATATAACCAATGAAGCATATAATTTAGTATCGAATGCTAAACACTAAAATTTAGTATTGAAGATTCCATGCCAAAATTACATGCTGTTCCCAGATGCTCACACAAAGTCCTATTTTTCTGCAAAGTGTTTGTGTGTATGGTGGTGGTGCTCAGTTGCTCAGTTATGTCCAACTCTTTGAAACCCCATGGACTATAGCCTGCCAGACTCCTCTGTCCACGGGATTCTCCAGGCAAGAATATAAGAGTAGGCTGCCATTGAACCTGTGTCTCTTGTGTCTCTTGAATTGGCAGGCAAATTTTTTTACCACTGTGCCATCTGGGAAACCTGTTTGCTTGCATGTGTGTGAAAGTGAAAGTGAAAGTCGCTCCATCGTGTCTCTGACTTTTTGTGACCCCATGGACTGGTATTCTCCAGGCCAGAATACTGGAATGGGTAGGCATTCCCTTCTCCAGGGGGTCTTCAAAACCTAGGGATAGAACCCAGGTCTGCCACATTGCAGGTGGATTCTTTACCAGCTGAGCCACCAGAGAATATATATTGATTTATTTCATATAACAGGAATGTCTGGTAATATAAATACCAATTGTTTTAATAACATTTTGATACAACATCTATCACTGTAAAGTATTATATCTGTCTCTTATACACATCTGAGATGATCATCATCAGTGATTCTGGGGCCTAGAAAATTTAGGTATGATTCTAAAGTATATGAAATATGCTGTTGCACTTTATGTGGGTTCAAAACATTTAATCATATAAAATTAGCCATTTTATGTCACTGCCAGGCAATGAAATGATGAAGATAGCAGTAATTGCTAGTCACAATACACCTAAAACTATGTTGTTGAGGGTTGCATTATCATGGTGATTCACTCCAATCAAGTAGTATAAATTGAGTTCAATTAAAGATAACAAAAGTCAATATGTTAAGCAGAAAGTTAATTTTTATGCAGAGTACATTTTAAAATATGTTAGGGTATGAGTTTCAGGTACTCTCTTACGTTTAAATGAGATTCAGAATACTATCAAAGGAATGGTCTGTCCTAGGCTTTTCTCCTTTGGGTACAGTAAAGAGACCTAGGAAAAGCTGTCTTGCTGGCACCAGGGCAAAACCGTCTTAGTCATGATTCACTGACCAGGAATCCAGCACAGCATGCTTAGCTGCAGGAACACAATGCCTGCAGTGCAAACTAAGTTTCCAGAAACTGTGATGGAAGAGTTGGCTTAGGCAGGTGCCCTCCTGCCAGATGTACACCAGTAAGCTGGGTGATCCCAGCATCATTGTCCTTTTTCTTTCTGCGTAACTTGGTTCCCAGTTGAATTCTTATAATTCTTGGTTGAATTCTTAGTTGATCTTATCTCATTAGCAGAAAATAAATCACTTAATGTTCTAGCTTTTAAAGAATCTGAAAAATAGAGTTTTACTTTCCAGAACCTTCCAGACTTAAAGAAACAAGTAGGAAGAATTTGGATGCTAGCTGCTCAGTGAAGCAATAGACCATTGTTAAACACTGCTATTTAGTGTGAAACAATATTCATTTTTCAAATATTAAGTTGAACTATTCACAACTTATGCTTTTGAAGAGTAAAAGATGAGTGAATATTGGCATTCTTATTATTCAACTGTATCCATATGAATGGCCCTGATAATATCTATTAAAAGAAACACTGGTTATTGACAATGTTAATAGACCACTGGATAAAGGTAATAACTGTGGATTTAAAAATACAAATATTCACAGCCTAAAAGTTGAGAATTATGTTTTACTTGGTGGGAATTTTTAAGACTTCAAGCCCAGGAGACAGCATCTGCAGAAACCCTGAGAGAACTGCTCCAAGGAGGTGAGGGGGAGCTAGGTTATATAGAAGTTTTGCAACAAAGGGCATGTAGTCAGGACATCAAAATATGATTGCTAACTAAAGAAAAGCAAATATCCCAAGTTAAGGAATTTAGGACTTTTCTATGTATGAGAATATGCAAGAGTCTGTGCTCACTGAAGTCATTCCTTTGATATGCACCTCAGCTATCTGGGCCAGTATCCTTTGTTTTCACATCCTGAGTTTCCTCAGGGCTCACTGTGGGAAGTGGCTGCTGTCCACGGCTGCTAGATGGCATTTTTTTTTTTTTTTCAGTTCCCTCAGGGCTCACTGGCTCACANTCTGATTTTTAACCATTTACTAAAGACGAATAGACCTTTTTTAAGACTTTTTATCTCTATGGTATATCACTGAGATTTCTGCAACTCCAAGATGCAAGGTTAAGGTTGTTTGGTTTAGCCTTATAATTTTCTTTTTCTTGCTGTTGACCATTTAACGTATTTCCTTGTATTTGTTACTCTCCGTGTCCTTCAGTTTCATTTTCTTTCATCTGGCAGCAGAATTACATTGATTTCTTTTATTTGATTCAGGTCATCTTTGCTTTTTTCTTCTATCTTTCCTTGTCAGTCTATGTGATTTATATAGACAGTGCTTATACAGAAGTGATTTTTTTTGTTGCTGTTGTTTCTGTTTTTCTAAACTCAATCTGGAAAGTACATGAAAAGATCATAGTAGTCGGTGGGTGAAGGTTTTTATGTATAGGGACACTGTACTAAAGGAACTAGTGGAGGGGAAGAGAGGAGATGATTTCATGGACTATCACTAAGGCTAGGGTGACATGAAGTAATAAGGGAGAAGAATGAGGTCATGGGATGAAGCAGAAAGGCAGGCTGGCTTGGGTGACCCACAGAAGCGGTCTGATGAGAAGCAGCAGGCGTGGGCAGCAGCTGAGGGAAGCTAGGAGTGGATGGCACTCTACCCCCTCTGCTGGCACTTCTGTTTGCCTGTGAAAGCTCCCCAGGCCAGTGTGGGAGATACTGGACGAGAAGTACCTGCACTTGTTGCCGCTCTTGGGCTGTCTATCTTTGTTGTGCTGGTATCCCCTTAATGAGGGCTACCCAGGGTCATTTTTTACCCAGGTTCAATGGTAAAGAATCCCCAGCCAGTGCAGGAGATGCAGGTTTGATCCATGGGTACAGAAGATCCCCTGGTGAAGGAAACAGCAACCCACTGCAGTATGTTGTCTGGAAAATCCCATGGACAGAGGAATATGGTGGGCTGCAGTTCCTGGGGTTGCAAAAAGAATTGGACAGGACTTAACGACTAAACAACAACAAAACCTTTTAGTGAAACACTTCTTGACAAAAATACTACCTGCTGGTACAGGGGTTCCTTGATAGCTCAGTTGATAAAGAATCCACCTGCAGTGCAGGAGACCCAGGTTCGAATCCTGGGTTGGGAAGATCCACTGGAGGAGGGAAAGGCTACCATTCCAATATTCTGGCCTGGACAGTCCATGGGATCACACAATTGGACACTACTAAGCGACTTTCATGTCACTTCAAGTACCAGTAAATTACTTAAAAAATGGAAAAATGAGTTTTAGCTTCATTATTTTGCTATGATTAATTTCTTCCCTGTAATAAAGGAGTCTTCCTCTATTTCCTAGAAGACTAAAAATGATTTCTTACAAGTTCTAAATGTTTCCTGAATCTACAGAATACATAAGTTGACCTAAAGTCTCACATAGAGCTATATTTTAAACTTAAGGCTAAAGCTACCATGAAAGAAAATATCAAATAAAACTACAAATATAATAGGCCAAATTTAATCAAAACTTAATAAAAAAAAGTCAAGAAAATCTGGAGGATTTAACTCTATAATGTAAAAGTGGAAATACATTAGAATGGAGGAAGGAAGAACACTATGGTTTTTTTTTAATTAATTAATTTTAATTGGAGACTAATTACTTTACAATATTGTGGTAGTTTTTGCCATACACTGATATAAATCAGCCACTTCCAGACAGGATAGGGGCTTCCAAGGTGGCGCAAAGGTAAAGAATCTGCCTGCCAATGCAGGAGATGTAAGGGACATGGATTCAGACCCTAGGCTGGGAAGATCCTCTGGAGGAGGAAATGGCAACCCATTCCAGTATTTGTGCCTGGAAAATTCCGTGGACAGAGGAACCTGGCAGGAAACAGTCCATGGGGTCTCAAAGAATTGGACACAAGTGAAGAGACTAACATTTTAAGTTGTGCCATTTAGTAATGCATGCATGCTTACTAAGTCACTTCAGTCATGTCCAAATCTATGCGACCCCGTGGATAGCAGCCCACCAGGCTCCCCTGTCCACGGGATTCTCCAGGCAAGAATACTGGAGTGGGTTGCCATTTCTTTTTCCACCATTTAGTAATATTCATGTCAAATATCTTCATTGAAATATCAACTAGGAAAAGTACATCAAATTTACTTTGTTTTCAAAAAGTAAACTTGTATATATATTTTCTAGAATTGGTAATATTTTATTTTCCCTAATATTGTTTAGATATTTTAAATTATGTATCCAAAGGCTCTTGAAGAATGTAGTAACATATTATTGTGTAAATCCGAAATGGGAGAAATATGCTACATTAGAACAACAGACTGGTTCCAAATAGGAAAAGGAGTACGTCAAGGCTGTATATTGTCTCCCTGCTTATTTAACTTCTATGCAGAGTACATCATGAGAAACGCTGGACTGGAAGAAACACAAGCTGGAATCAAGATTGCCGGGAGAAATATCAATAACCTCAGATATGCAGATGACACCACCCTTATGGCAGAAAGTGAGGAGGAGCTAAAAAGCCTCTTGATGAAAGTGAAGGAGGAGAGTGAAAAAGTTGGCTTAAAGCTCAACATTCAGAAAACGAAGATCATGGCATCCGGTCCCATCCCTTCATGGGAAATAGATGGGGAAACAGTGGAAACAGTGTCAGACTTT
>SJYX01014700.1:162433-238152 GCA_006410675.1 Oreotragus oreotragus
CTGGTGGCTCATCTGGGAAGGAATCCTCCTGCCATGCAGGAGACCCAATTCATTCCCTGGGTTGGGACGAACCCCTGGGGGAGGGAATAACTATGCATTCCAGTATGCTTGCCTGGAGAATTCCATATACAGAGAAGCCTGGTAAACTACAGTACATGGAGTCCCAAAGAGTTGGACACAACTGAGCAGCTAATACTTTCATAGTCTCAATCAATAGTTATTTTTCCTTCAAAACCTTTTCTTTCCAAAGCCTATATTTCCTTTTATAGCTACAGTAATTAATTTTTGAAAAACTATACATTTCAAAAAACAAAGAGAAGAGAAAGGGTGGTAGTGGGAAGTGAAATATGTCGGAATGTCTTCTTTAATACCTTCTGAAAGTCACTAGACAATTTTTTGAGAAAGTTGAATGAAGTACCAGCTAAGCACATGAAGCATTAAATTGTCAGAAGATGTCCATCATTGAAAGAACACTCTGGCCATATGATTGAATTGACTGCATTAGTTTGGACATTTTATGATGGACATATATCAGTTCATCATCTTCCAAGGTGAATGGTATTTGTTGGGAAAATCTCTGACATAATCATATTTATTACCCTAATAGAAATTTGATGATGATATATGAGTTTAACATAGTATAAGGAGGGAAAAAAAGAATATTCAGAGGGAATGTATTATATTTTAATAGCTTGTTAAGGAACACATTACATGACTTTCTCATAGTGACAGAATTAAACTATAAGAATAATATGCTAAAACCTTGCCTAAATTGCCTTCATTAAAAAAAAAAAGCTTAAAGAATGGCAAAACTATTCTTTATTATGGATGATTTTATTTGAATATTCTGTTACATAGGGATAAATATTGGGTTGGCTAAAATGCTCATTTAGGTTTTCTGTAATGTCTTAAAGGAAAAATCTGAATGAATGATAGAAATCTGATCTGAATGATCTGATAGATCTGATATCATTGGTGTGCTTTTAAGAATGTTTTCCTCTAGTTTTAGTTAGTTTTGCTCCACATACTGCTGCTGCTAAGTCACTTCAGTCGTGTCCGACTCTGTGCGACCCCATAGACAGCAGCCCACCAGGCTCCCCCGTCCCTGGGATTTTCCAGGCAAGAACACTGGAGTGGGTTGCCATTTCCTTCTCCAATGCATGAAAGTAAAAAGTGAAAGTGAAGTCGCTCAGTCGTATCCGACTCTTAGCGACCCCATGGACTGCAGCCTACCAGGCTCCCTCTGTCCATAGGGTTTTCCAGGCAAGAGTACTGGAGTGGGGTGCCATCGCTCCACATAAAGACATGCAAAAAGGTGATATCCTTCTTGGATTAAATTGGAGACTTTTTAACCGTGAGTCTAGACAAGATGGAGCTAAGAGAGCAAATGACCTGCCCCCATGTGCAACATGCTTTAAGATGGGGTACTTTACAGACAATGATTTTATGAAGAGGGAATATTCTACTGATTAAATTCCTGAGTAAGTCCTCCAGACTGTGAATTGGAGATCTTGGTTCTTTCAGAACTTGGCTTTTCTCATCTGTAATATAAGACCCTTACCAAGTAATATGTAAGGTTTGTATTCTATTCTTTTTAACTTTTATGAATTATTTTCTCAAGTATGACTATGTGAAGACATCAAGATTTTATAGGCATTGTTGTTTATGAAACTTACATAAGCTTCATCGATTTTCACTTATTTTATTACTTCAATTATAGTAACTTATTGCTGTTGTTGTTTAGATGCTAAGTCATATCTGACTCTTTGTGGCCCTATGGACTGTAGCCCATGAGGCTCTCTGTCCATGGAATTTCCCAGATAAGGATACTGGAGTGGGTTTCTATGCCCTCCTCCATTTGATCTTCCTGATCCAGGGATCAAATTTTCATCTCATGCATTTGCAGGCAGATTCTTTATGGCTGAGCCATCAGGGAAGCCCTATTATGCTAACTAGTGAATTTAAACAGGCTGAAGACAATTGCCATATATGAGCATGAGAGATACTAGGTGATGTTACCTACAAAGCCATTATACAATAGCTTTCATTTTTATAATAATGGGTAACCAACAAAGATTAAATAACATGATTTAACTTGATTGATGGGCTTCCCTCATAGCTCAGCTGGTAAAGAATCTGTCTGCCATGTGGGGAACCTGGGTTCTATCCCTGGGTTGGGAAGATGCCGTGGAGAAGGGGAAGGCTACCCACTCCAGTATTCTGGCCTGGAGAATGCCACGGATTGTATAGTCCATGGGGGTCGCAAGAGTTGGACGTGACTGAGTGACTTTCACTTTCATCTTGATTGATAAAACATACATCTAAAGGAAATATGCTATAAATGATCTCTTCCTAGAAAANGAGAAGGGGAAGGCTACCCACTCCAGTATTCTGGCCTGGAGAATGCCACGGATTGTATAGTCCATGGGGGTCGCAAGAGTTGGACGTGACTGAGTGACTTTCACTTTCATCTTGATTGATAAAACATAAATCTAAAGGAAATATGCTATAAATGATCTCTTCCTAGAAAAAATATTTGTATTTATTTTAATGACACTGCACATCAAAATAATTTTCACCATTTTTCACATACTGATAATCTGCTTTGCAATTAGATAGAAAAGATTAAAGGGAACTTGAATATTTGTCATTATATCCAGATCTCTGTCCATCTAGCGTGGCACAAGGACATTGCACAATGAAGCACCCTAGAGTCTCCCTAGTGATCAGAGACACCTTCAGAATCTATGTTTCTAGAAAAGTCTGTGCACTTTTGTTAGGTTTAGACTCATAGAGTTTGAGCTGTGAGTGAGAAAATGAAGTCACCCACTAGTGTTCGACTACTCTTTGAGACCCCTTGGACTGTAGCCTACCAGGCTCCTCCGTCCATGGAATTTTCCAGGAAATAGTACTGGACTCGGTCGCCATTTCCTTCTCCAGGGGATCTTCCCAACCCAGAGATCGAACCCAGGTCTTCTGCACTGCGGGCAGACACTTTACCATCTGAGCTACCAGGGAAGCCTGTAACTCATATATTAAATCAAAAGTTCCTCTTAAATGTACTTTGTAAATATATTTAGTGAATTTAAAGATATTTAGTGAAAGTGTCTAAGAAAATGGACAATTTATTCAAAAGAAATATGATTTCATAAGAATACCTTAGCACCAAGATCATTTTGAAATATATGTTTTTACTTAAATCTAGTTTGTGGACATCAACTACCAGTGTGAAATAGAAAAATCTGGTTGGCACAAAACTTGCTCAGGATTCAAAGTCCTGACATTTTAAAAACAACTTGCCTAAATTGTTGGAATTAATAAGGTAGCTTTTTTTTTTTTTTTCAAATTAAGGTTAGAATTTTTTTGTATTATTTGAAAATAACATCATAGAGACTAAATAATTTTTCTGAGGGCATTCAAAGAAATTCACAGCATACTAAGCGTTTAATGCGTTTGTCTTTGGTTTTATTTTGGCTTTGTATGATAATGCATACAATAAGNTTTTTTTTTTTTTCAAATTAAGGTTAGAATTTTTTTTGAATTATTTGAAAATAACATCATAGAGACTAAATAATTTTTCTGAGGACATTCAAAGAAATTCACAGCATACTAAGCGTTTAATGCGTTTGTCTTTGGTTTTATTTTGGCTTTGTATGATAATGCATACAATAAGCTACAAAAATTAAAACTTCAAACAAATGTGCATTCCTCTTTCAAGTATCACCTTTGATCTATTTTAATGAATTATAATATTACAATATGTATTGGAATGTAACTTTCAATTTTTTATGTGAGGTTTGTGTCATCCATTTTCCAACAAATAAGTAGCTACTCAGTTGCTGTTTTAAGTGTTAAACACTGGCCTATTAAACCTTTAAATAAAAGTAGGAAGTTTCTATTCAGAGTATCAGTTCAGTCTCAAATTGGTGGGTTCTCTCTAACCCTGCATTTCAGGAAAAATGTCCTTTCCTGGGAGAGTCCATTCCTACCTACCATGACTTCTCTGTGGACATTTTTTCTCTATACATTGGGTCCCTCTATGCACTGTGCTAAACTTTATGTGAGACTCATTGAAGTTTCATTTCTTTAGCTCCTGCTTTCTCCACTGAACTGTTAACTCCATTGTTTACTAATTATTTGAAGCATAATTAGTATACTGCTGAGCACTTAGCAGTGGGTTGGTACATTTGTTTATTTGTTTATATTAAAGCATGTTAAACAGAGATTCCTTATAGTCTACCAGTGACTGCTCCAGAAACTAAGAGTTTAAAGTTTAAAACAGCCATGTTTCTTTTTGTTGTTAATGGGAGAGAGAGTGTATAAGCATATCAGTATGGAAACTGAAGTTAAGAAAGCTTACATTTTGAAAACTGTTAAGTAATTAAAGTTGATTCCCTACTAAAATTTGGGGGAGATGGTGAAGAAAGATGGCAAAATAATAGGGCAAATTTAATCATAAGGCAGGTTGCGAAGATTATGTATAAAACTAATTGTATTATCTTCAGATATTGTATCTGATACAAGAAAATGTTCACTGTAAATGCCCTCCTAAGGAATACTAGGGCACACATGTCTTAATGTTTGAAATATGACTTTTCTGTTTTGAGTTGCTTTTCTTTCTCATGTATCCAGTTAATAGCCTCTAAATCATTCAATGAATAATAAGAAACTAAAACATAAACATGCTAGAATACTTTGAAATATTAATATAGTTAATTGGATTTATGGTATCATTCTCTATGATAAAGAACTAACAGAAAGCATTTTCCTTCATTTTCATTCTTCAAATATGCTGGAAAAGATCTTTCAAAAGTATCTAAATGATAGTATTTGTCCATTAACATTTTTAAGAAAGGAAAAGAAAGATAACACTCAGATAGAAATTTATGATATACAGGATTTAATTATGTTAGTAAATGGATGCACTTTGTGAATATAAATTCATAGTTAACAGTAAATGGGGCTTCCTTTCCTCATAAATCTAATTCTTCTAGTAACTAGATATTTAAGGCAAAGCATGTCTTTTAGGTTCAATGGTAGAAGTAAATACATTATCATATATTTGCTATTACTTATTTGAATATTTGACCTTCTCTATTGTGACGCACATTTCTCTTTCACATATTAGTAATATATTTGGCTGCTGCTGATTGTTTAAAGTGAAAGTAGCTCAGTCATGTCTGATTCTTTGTGACCCCTTGGGCTGTACAGGCCATAGGAGTTTCCAGGCCAGAATACTGGAGTGGGTAGACTTTCCCTTCTCCAGGGGATCTTCCCAGTCCAGGGATTGAACCCAGGTCTCCCACAGCTGGATTCTTTACCAGCTGACCCACAAGAGATTGTTTACTAGATTGTTTTGGTCTGCTTGACAAAATCAACTTGTTGAAAATGATTTCTCAACTTGAATATAGTTCAGATACCAAAGAGAATCTCATTTCTTGCCTGGTAAATTTCAAATAAGTTTTGGCTTCATGCTGTATTTCTCCCTCATCAGGAACATATTAAAAAGACACAGCAATTTCTCATGGTACATAATAGGAGTCAGATCCACAACTTGGATTGGAAGTTTTTTTTTTTTTTTTTCACATTTAAAGTAATGTAATTTTATTTAGAAAATGCCAGGAGACACAACTGATAATGGAAAGGTTAACTTGCTTTTACCGTTCTCAGAAAGCACCCATTTTTCACCAGAGTAGACTTGTGGATATGAATCAAGATGTGAACTTTTATACTGTTTTTGCAGTACCATTTATTATAATCAGTGCAGGTGAAAAAGTGGAAGCCTTAAGATTCCTGTTACTCCTGAGATTTTGTTATTTGTTGTTTGGTTATTGTTGCTTTGTTTTTTAGCCACAAAAGGATTGGAAGTTTGTTTTTTTTTTTTTTTTTTCACATTTAAAGTAATGTAATTTTATTTAGAAAATGCCAGGAGACACGACTGATAATGGAAAGGTTAACTTGCTTTTACCGTTCTCAGAAAGCACCCATTTTTCACCAGAGTAGATTTGTGGATATGAATCAAGATGTGAACTTTTATACTGTTTTTGCAGTACCATTTATTATAATCAGTGCTGGTGAAAAAGTGGAAGCCCTAAGATTCCTGTTACTCCTGAGATTTTGTTATTTGTTGTTTGGTTGTTGTTGCTTTGTTTTTTAGCCACAAAGATGATTCAAGAGCATTATAACTGCTTAGGAGCAGTGAGTGTGCATATATGTGTGGTGTGTATATGCATGTATGTGTGTATGTGTAAAAGAGTTGAGATTGGTAGATAAACTTTAACATTTCTCTAGGTACAAGGTGTCCTGAGCCTTGGCACAAATTCTTGGTAAACCACATCAATTGACTTCATTATGGCAACTTTTCTACCCTGTATCTACCACCTTCCCCAATCATAAACATAGGTAAAAAATGTTTGACTGGGACTCTTCAGCTTGGAAAGCAACGCAATCAGAGATAAATCTTGTATTATATAATTTAAAATTCCAAATGTCCAGTACAGTGTATCTTATATAATGAACGTTAAAACATCCTATCACAGTTTTAGTACACAAATGTGAAGATGTATTTATCCATGAATTAAATTTTGAAGATATTTAACTTCACTATAGGAATGTCTCTTCTTGTGGTGTCGTACAATTAAATATATTCCCTACTGATATGATGACTGAAATGTTATTCAGGATAAATTTAATCTCAATATTTTCAATAATACCGAGTTTGATAAAGAAAAAAGAACAAGGGGGCGTGGATAAGGTGGACTGGATTGAGAGAAGTTTCACAGGTACCATTGACAGTGTCACTGACTCATTAAAATGGGAAGTAGAACAGAAAAGATTGATTACTTTACAACTGTGAAATGACCCTAAGTTTCTTGGCATTAATTTCATATTCAATTGGATTGATCATTTCTTAAAATCAGTTTAATCGCTTTATGAAATGTGCCATTTAATAAAGAGTAAGCCATCTTACCAATTGTATTCTGAAATTATCTCAAGGACACTAAAATTGGGGAATTTATATTTTAAGAATTGTAATTTATAAAATTCTTATATTAATATGTTATCAATCCATTAATTTGAGTATAGCATTAATGGAAATTCACATTGTAATTAATCAAAATAATCAGTATTTCCAAATAGGGTTAGCAGAGAACTATAAAGCATTAAATGCATAATAAGTTACCTCAGTTAACCTCAAATAGCTATAAAGACAGAGAAGTAAAATAGTTATATGAAGAGAGGCATACTTTGACAAAGCCATTTTATAGGTGAAAGCTCTTTTTTTTTTTTTTCATAAAATATACAGTTAAGGATTTAGCATTTGAATACAAGGCAGCTTTTTATTACATATTTTATTAGTACATTGATGGCTCAAAATAAAATAAAATAATCTCTAGGGAATTCTGTGGGTGATTTATAAAATGTTATTTTTGTAAGACCAGATAAATGCAGCTAGTACAACTTTTGATATTAAAAGTGATCTGAAATTTACATTTAGAATGTCTTGTGTCTTGGCAAATGTTTCAGTTACTGGATATTTTTTTCCCAACTACTATATATGTCTTTAAAGATTAAAATGCAATTACTTAGTTTTGGAATAAAGGGAGCTGGCTAAAGCTGAATGAAAGTAGCAGCTAGTACAACTTTTGATATTAAAAGTGATCTGAAATTTACATTTAGAATGTCTTGTGTCTTGGCAAATGTTTCAGTTACTGGATATTTTTTTCCCAACTACTATATATGTCTTTAAAGATTAAAATGCAATTACTTAGTTTTGGAATAAAGGGAGTTGGCTAAAGCTGAATGAAATCTTAGAGGAAAAATCTCTAGTCTCTTTCCATTTTATAATATTTTTGTGGTTCTCTTTGTGAAACAAAGTTAATTTAACTGCATTTTAGTTTGAATTATAGTGAATCTGATATCAAAGAGAAACTATAGTTTTGGTGTTAAAGATAGTATTATACTTTTCCTTTACTGGAAATATATTAATGTAGTCAATATTTTTTATCCCCACTTATTTTGTTGAAAATGCTCATAATATTTCTCTTATACATTTCACCTAAAGTAGAAATTATAGATTTGCAAAGTTTGTGATAAAAATTTTTACTAGCATTTGAGTTACTTTTCCNGATAGTATTATACTTTTCCTTTACTGGAAATATATTAATGTAGTCAATATTTTTTATCTCCACTTATTTTGTTGAAAATGCTCATAATATTTCTCTTATACATTTCACCTAAAGTAGAAATTATAAATTTGCAAAGTTTGTGATAAAAATTTTTACTAGCATTTGAGTTACTTTTCCTGGATCAGGTGGTAATGTGAACATCCATGCTGTTCTATTTGTCATGTAAACTTAGATATTCCTGAAGAAAAGTCAAATATCACAAAGTAGAATAAGTATGAGGGCTTAGCAGGTGATGCAGTGGTAAAGCATCTGCCTGCCAATGCAGGAGACGCTGCAGACCTGGGCTCATCCCTGGGTCAGGCAGACAGACCCCTTGGAGGAAGAAGTGGCAACCGCTCCGGTATTCTTGCCTCGACAGTTCTACGGACAGAGGAGCCTGGCAGGCTATAGTCCATGAGGTTGCAGAGTCAGACACGACTGAGCAACTGAGGACACTGAGTTTAAAATCATGCTAAATCTTATTGCCCAAGCGACAGTGCTGTTTTGTTCTAAGATCCAGTAATGAGGATTATCTGCCCAGTTCAGGATGTTTTCTGGCCCTTCCTTTCACCGAGAAGGGCTGGGTTTCAAATTCAAGTTAACGTATCTATCAGGTACCCAGACACCCTCTGACCAACCTATCGGAGACAGTTTCCAGAGCCTGGCTGATGGTAGAGACGGGACTCCATCTCCCTAGGCTGGACTTTCAGGTTGTGATAAAAGTTAATTTTCAAGGTAAGAAAACAGGAATAATCTTTAGCTTGATTCATCAGCTTTCACCACTGACACATATGCTATTTGGTTCTCCATTTGTGCTCTGGCAAGAACACTGGAGTGGACTGCCATTTCCTACTCCAGGGGATCTTCCCAACTCAGGGATTGAACCCTTGTCTCTCACACCTACCTGCAATGGCAGGCAGGTTCTTTACCAATAGCACCACTTATACACAATGCAAAAGTCAAGAATACTTCCTCTGTAATGATATATATCCACATACCAAGCCATTCAGTGTATCCATAACCACTAATAATCTGCTTCTTTACACATCATCCTAGCTTTATTATACTAGGTTTTCTGGTAATTTCAGCTATGTTTATCCACTTATTTATGCGGTCACATGGAAGTAATCATTGGGCATCATCAGACCTCTACCAAATTAATTATCTACATATCATTTTCCTTTGCTATCAGTTTACTATAATGTTTTCAATTCTTTGTGATAAGGTTTATTTTCTAGCACTATCTATTTGACCACTCAGTTGTGCATCTTTTACAAATGTCAACTGGGTTTACCTTTTTTATTTTGTCGTGCTACTCTGAGGAGAATAGTTACCCTTCGTCTAATTTCTGCAGTTTCCTGGTTGATTGTTCTGACATCACACCTCTCCACCTGTGTGTCTGTCCTGGTTTATGGCACAACTACTTAAAAATGGAAGTTCTCACCTTTACCTTTGGGATTTTGCTGCAGTCAGAGTTCTTCCTTTCTCACATAGACTAAAGTCCCTCTACCCTTTAACCAGGTCATCAGTATTATCATCTCCTTCTCCATTTTTAGCAAGCATATGTGAAAGAAAACAGTCTTCAACATCATACCATACCTTGTGACTCCTTATTATGAATTTTTTAAACAACCCAACTGTCTCATTATATTCTATATTATCTAAGAAGCTCTGGCTTATAAATTTGTTGCTTCACCATTTAATAGTTGTGCCAGTTATTCAAACTCACTATTTCTCAAGGCATGAGTTTTCCTTTTCTTCAAATCTATAGACTTCTGTCATTATTCTGTTTGAATACAGATTTCCTGAGATAGTACAGTGTTATTGAGAAAGGGGGATAGATAGAGGCTAACATGGAGAAAAAGAGAAAACCAAGTTCCAATTTATACTATATTTATAACAATTTATACTACACTGTGAAAGTCACTCAGTCATGTCCGACTCTTTGCAAACCCATGGATTATACAGTCCATGGAATTCTCCAAGCCAGAATATTGGATTGGGTAGCCATTCTCTTCTCCAGGGTATCTTCCCAATCCAGGGATCAAACCCAGGTCTCCCACATTGCAGGCAGATTCTTTATCAACTGAGCCTCTCATTTATAATATAAACTGTCAAAAATAAAGCACAGATGTGTTTACCAATTCAGGAGTGTCTGTGATATATATACTCACATGAGTCATTCAGTGATTACTAACTTATTTTAATATTATTTTCATATTTTAATTCCTTCATTTAAAGTTAAAAGCATTCTTACCAGAGTCAAGATTTTTGTTAATTTTTTTGCAATTGATAAAAGATAGAACATTCTTATACAGTCTCTCTTCAATTTTAATAACATTACTTCTATATCATCACTCCACTCCAAACTGGAAAGTATTAAACTAGGATGAACACACTGTATACTTTTATTCGCTCAGTAAATGTGTATTTAATGCTTACCATGAAAGGTTTGAGGGCTTCCCCAGTGGCTCAGCAGGTTAGGAATCTGCCTGCAATGCAGGATACCTGGGTTCAATCCCTGGGCTGGGAAGGTTCCCTGGAGAAGGGAATGGCTATCCACTTCAATATTCTGGCCTAGAGAATTCCATGGACTCTATCGGACATGACTGAGAGACTTTCACATTCACTGTCACTTTTTTTCATGAAACGTTTGAAGTGTTAGGATACAGCAGTGAAAAAGAAAGTCAAAGTCCTCTTGCAATTTAACTTGTAGTAGAAAGCAGTGGGCAAATGATATTCAATCAATGTAGTATACTTTGATAAATACTAAGTGCTATGATGAATATAAGTCAGCATAAGCACATAGTGATGGGTCAGGATGTAGATCTATTTATACAAAGATTTGAGAAGTCTTCTTGAATAAATTGATATGTGAGCAGATATATGACTTAAGTGAGGAAATGAGTCATATCCCAAATTAACAGATAAGTGTTTGGGAGAGCAAATACCCAGTGCAAAGGCATGAATGTGAGAGCTCAAAGCTCATCAGTCATCATAGCTGGAGGACAGTAAGAAAGGGAGAAGAGATGCAGGAGTAGTCAAAGGTGGAGAATTCTAATAACAGATCAGGTAAGACTTCTAAGGTCTTGGTAATGAACTTGGAATATATTGCAATATTCATCTAAGATGGCAAGCCATTGAAGAGCATTGAGCAAAGGAATAATGCTGTATGACTTGCCCTTGAAAAATATTTCTCTTCTTTCTGAATGAAAAATACAAAACAAGAAGACAAATCTGGAAACAGGACGACGTGGTAGGAGGATAATGCAATAGAAGTGAATGTATGGTGAGCACAGATCTTGTCGCTGAGTGTGGTAAACTCTTGCATCTGCTTTGAAGATGTCACAATAGCTTGATAGAATGAATGTGGGAATAAAAGAAAATATCAAGTATAGGCTCACACCTTAATGTAATTTTTTGAGGTGAGAAATACAGAAGGAAGAGATGAGGATTTGGGGAAGAAAATCAAGGGTAGATTTGGAAATCCTAAGATGTAATTTTTTTTCATACCTTAGCTTCTTTATTAGAGTTTAAAATTTCTGCATAGATGTCTTGTTTTTCACTTAATTACAGTTTTCTTATAATTTAATACTACTATAAATGGAACGACTGTAATGTATTTTCTAAATGGTCATTTTGGAATAATTTCCTTCATTTTTATAGAGAAATCTTATATTCAGCAGCCCTGCCAAATTCTCTTAAAAAAATATATATATATATAATTTTAAAAGGTTACTTTCCATTTAGTTATTACAAAACATTGCCTATGTTCCCCATGTTGTACAAAACATCCTTGAGCTTATCTTATACTCAATAATTTGTACTCAATGTATTGTTCCTCCACCCCCCCTCCCCCCACCGACTGGTAACCGCTAGTTTGTTCTCTATTGTTGCTGTTCACTTACTAAGTTGTGTTCAACTCTTTTGCAACCCCATGGACTGTAGCCTACCAACTGCTCTGTCCATGGGATTTCCCAGGCAAGAATACTGGAATGGGTTGTTACTTTTTCTCCAGGGAATTTTCCTGATCCAGAAATCAAACCCACATCTCCTGCATTGCAGGAGTTTGTTCTCTGTAGCAACATGGACATTTTCATAGTAATCCAGATGAACGTGTCTAGTGACCAGTTGACTATTCATGTCTAAATTTAGGGAAACTATTCAGGTTAGAAACTGAAAAGTGAAAATTAAAATAATATATTTGGAGTTGAGTCACGTAGAAGGAAAATACAAACAGGGAAGAGAAAGGGTCTGAAAAGAAATCCTGTGGCATTTGAACATTCAGAATGTGGTAAAAGTGGGATTTGACAAATGCTCTAACCTTGACCAAACTTTAGTAAGATCCCTGTCCTTTTTTTTGGTCGGTCCAGCCTAGACTTACCAAGAGTCCTGCTAAGCCATTAGTGGGAATACACCCATCCTTGATATCCAGTCACTCTTGATACCTGGTTAAGTTTTTTTTGTTTGTAGGTTTGTTTTGTTTTTAGTCATCCCCTCACCTTTTATTTATGAATCTTTGATTTATTAAAACAGTTTTGCAATTATGTCTCTAACCCGGATGTCTTCTTTTAGTAATTTTTCATTCACTGATGTCCTCACTCTGTTCTTTGTCTGCAACACCCCAGCTGTCTTTGATGTGTTCAGAGTTTAGTGCTCTTTTCCCGATTGCAATAACTCTCAGTTCAGTTCAGTTCAGTTCAGTCGCTCAGTCGTGTCTGACTCTTTGCGACCCCATGAACCGCAGCATACCAGGCCTCCCTATCCATCACCAGCTCCCGAAGTCGACCCAAACCCATGTCCATCGAGTCAGTGATGCCATCCAGCCATCTCATCCTCTGTCGTCCCCTGCTCCTCCTGCCCTCAATCTTCCCCAGCATCAGAGTTTCTTCTAACGAGTCAGCTCTTCGCATCAGGTGGCCAAAATATTGGAGTTTCAGCTTCAACATCAGTCATTCCAGTGAACACCCAGGACTGATCTCCTTTAGGATGGACTGGTTGGATCTCCTTGTAGTCTAAGGGACTCTCAAGAGTCTTCTCCAACCACAGTGCAAAAATCTTTCCATCATTAAAAAATAAAACTGTCAGTGTAATTTTTTTTTTTCTATAACTGATTCAGCAAGACAATGTAAAAGATGAAAGAATTCATGAAGCTGAAAGAAAAACTCAGGGAGAGTGAGGCTCTGGAGAGTGATGTCCTAGAAACTAAATCAAGAAAGCACTATCAGACAGTAAGGTGATTGCTTTTTGCCCTATGATACTATTAAAGGAACATAATGACCAAGACCTGGGCTTACCAAGTGGCTCAGTGGTAAAGAATCAGCCTGCTAATTCAGGAGACCCCAGAGACACAGGTTCGCGCTTTGGGTCAGGAATATCCACTGGGGGAGGAAATGGCAACTCACTCAGTATTCTTGACTGGAAAATTACAAGAACAAAGGAGCCTGGTGGGTTATAGTCCATGGAGTTGCAAAGAGTTGACATGACTGAGAACGCACTCATAATGACCAGGACCTACTGGAATGTGAAGTTATTGGTGACCTTAAATGTAGCCTGACCTGGAGAAATAGAGACAAAATATTGTTTTGAATTTGTTCCAGAGAAAGTGAAAGGTGAATTGCAGAATGAAGGTATAAATTTGTTTTTCTATAGGAGGTAGCAAAAATTGGAGAGGACATAGCCTTGTATGTGAAGAGGAATGAATGTGGGATCAAGGAAATCTTTTGCTTGTTTTAAGATCTATGGTGTAAGAGAATACTTTTGTATCTCTGACAATGACTCATGGGAAGGCATAAAATAATGATGACAGAAAAACGGAAGACTGTTGTAAGAGTAGAATGTGTGAGTAGGAGAGAGGTGATAAGATTCCACACACAAAGGACAGGTCGACATTGTACTTAGAGAAGAGCATGACAAGTTCTTACAAAAGAGAAAGGCATGTGTGTCCATGAATGCAAAAGTCTCTAGATGCATTACTGGGAGAAACTGCAATATTTCTTAAGAATGCTTCCTAGTTTCTAGAAAATAGCAAGGTCATCAGCTGTGTGGAGTACATTAGAATTTTGACAAGTGTAGAAGAGTAGACTTATCCTCTTTGTGAGAGAGAGAGAGGAAAGGGATTAGGGAAATCTACTTGGACTTCAGATAACACTAATGGACCACTACGGGGAGATGCTTGTGAATTTAAAATAAGAATTACCATGACCGTGAGTTTTTCCCTAATCAAATTTAGTGTTTTAGACATAACTGCAGGGGTGTTAGATAGAACAAGAATTAGGGTTTTGCCAGTTAAGTACAATGGAGGAACAAGGAAGCCAAAAGCTCATAAACACCCTGTACTTAACAGCTTACCTCTGGCCATACCTTTGTATCTATCAATTAATCTGAGAACCATTATCTCTCTTAAAAATGGAGAGAATAACTGTATCAATTTTTCATAAAATGAAAAAAATGAATGGAGGTAATAGAAGTAGACATTTTAAAGGATCGATGGTAGAAGTACAACTAGATTAAGAAACTGATCATTTCCTTTAACCTCATAATCTCTGCGTCTTTTAAGCCAATTTTGTAAGATAAAACTTCAGAGTCTAATACCAGATCCTCAAGGTGCTTGCTTCTAAACTGAAAATCCCTTTGCTCAGTACAGCCTGAGATGCCAGGCATACCATGCTAGGCATGGACGTCTGTCTGGAAGCAGAAGCCCGTGCTGTCTAGTGCTCGTAATTATTCATCATGACAAAAGATCTCTGCCAGAAGGCTGCACCTCATCTTTGATCTTTTCACCTCTGCCAGGGTTAACCCAGCGCTTTTCATTCTCTTGTCTTAAGGGTTTCTGTTTTCCCTTTCAAAAAAAGAAACAGACATGCAGACTCACTTTATGTCAAATGAGAAAAAAGAATTGCTGCAGGGATTTGAGAAATTACTCCACCTCTGAAGTTTTGGCAGAAACAAATTAGAAATTACTCCATAAGAGGGCACACTGAGGACTGGTGCTTCCTTCCAAGACCGTGTCTGGACACATTCACCTTGAGGACAAAGTTGGCTTTGTGATTCTCGTCCCATGGTTGACAGAAGAAAGTTTAGAAAGAAAATGAATGGAGAATGTATACCTGTTAATAATTAGGGCATTTAAATAGAGGTGGCCAAACCAGAAAATAAATAGTTTCCACTGAACCTTTTATCGGGGAAGGCAATGGCACCCCACCCCAGTACTCTTGCCTGGAAAATCCAATGGACGGAGTAGCCTGGTGGGCTGCAGTCCATGGGGTCGCTAACAGTCGGACAGACTGAGCGACTTCACTTTCACTTTTCTCTTTCATGCATTGGAGAAGGAAATGGCAACCCACTCCAGTGAGGATGAACACACTGTATACTTTTATTCGCTCAGTAAATGTGTATTTAATGCTTACCATGAAAGGTTTGAGGGCTTCCCCAGTGGCTCAGCAGGTTAGGAATCTGCCTGCAATGCAGGATACCTGGGTTCAATCCCTGGGCTGGGAAGGTTCCCTGGAGAAGGGAATGGCTATCCACTTCAGTATTCTGGCCTGGAGAATTCCATGGACTCTATCGGACATGACTGAGAGACTTTCACATTCACTGTCACTTTTTTTCATGAAACGTTTGAAGTGTTAGGATACAGCAGTGAAAAAGAAAGTCAAAGTCCTCTTGCAATTTAACTTGTAGTAGAAAGCAGTGGGCAAATGATATTCAATCAATGTAGTATACTTTGATAAATACTAAGTGCTATGATGAATATAAGTCAGCATAAGCACATAGTGATGGGTCAGGATGTAGATCTATTTATACAAAGATTTGAGAAGTCTTCTTGAATAAATTGATATGTGAGCAGATATATGACTTAAGTGAGGAAATGAGTCATATCCCAAATTAACAGATAAGTGTTTGGGAGAGCAAATACCCAGTGCAAAGGCATGAATGTGAGAGCTCAAAGCTCATCAGTCATCATAGCTGGAGGACAGTAAGAAAGGGAGAAGAGATGCAGGAGTAGTCAAAGGTGGAGAATTCTAATAACAGATCAGGTAAGACTTCTAAGGTCTTGGTAATGAACTTGGAATATATTGCAATATTCATCTAAGATGGCAAGCCATTGAAGAGCATTGAGCAAAGGAATAATGCTGTATGACTTGCCCTTGAAAAATATTTCTCTTCTTTCTGAATGAAAAATACAAAACAAGAAGACAAATCTGGAAACAGGACGACGTGGTAGGAGGATAATGCAATAGAAGTGAATGTATGGTGAGCACAGATCTTGTCGCTGAGTGTGGTAAACTCTTGCATCTGCTTTGAAGATGTCACAATAGCTTGATAGAATGAATGTGGGAATAAAAGAAAATATCAAGTATAGGCTCACACCTTAATGTAATTTTTTGAGGTGAGAAATACAGAAGGAAGAGATGAGGATTTGGGGAAGAAAATCAAGGGTAGATTTGGAAATCCTAAGATGTAATTTTTTTTCATACCTTAGCTTCTTTATTAGAGTTTAAAATTTCTGCATAGATGTCTTGTTTTTCACTTAATTACAGTTTTCTTATAATTTAATACTACTATAAATGGAACGACTGTAATGTATTTTCTAAATGGTCATTTTGGAATAATTTCCTTCATTTTTATAGAGAAATCTTATATTCAGCAGCCCTGCCAAATTCTCTTTAAAAAAAATATATATATATAATTTTAAAAGGTTACTTTCCATTTAGTTATTACAAAACATTGCCTATGTTCCCCATGTTGTACAAAACATCCTTGAGCTTATCTTATACTCAGTAATTTGTACTCAATGTATTGTTCCTCCACCCCCCCTCCCCCCACCGACTGGTAACCGCTAGTTTGTTCTCTATTGTTGCTGTTCACTTACTAAGTTGTGTTCAACTCTTTTGCAACCCCATGGACTGTAGCCTACCAACTGCTCTGTCCATGGGATTTCCCAGGCAAGAATACTGGAATGGGTTGTTACTTTTTCTCCAGGGAATTTTCCTGATCCAGAAATCAAACCCACATCTCCTGCATTGCAGGAGTTTGTTCTCTGTAGCAACATGGACATTTTCATAGTAATCCAGATGAACGTGTCTAGTGACCAGTTGACTATTCATGTCTAAATTTAGGGAAACTATTCAGGTTAGAAACTGAAAAGTGAAAATTAAAATAATATATTTGGAGTTGAGTCACGTAGAAGGAAAATACAAACAGGGAAGAGAAAGGGTCTGAAAAGAAATCCTGTGGCATTTGAACATTCAGAATGTGGTAAAAGTGGGATTTGACAAATGCTCTAACCTTGACCAAACTTTAGTAAGATCCCTGTCCTTTTTTTTACTCAATGTATTGTTCCTCCACCCCCCCTCCCCCCACCGACTGGTAACCGCTAGTTTGTTCTCTATTGTTGCTGTTCACTTACTAAGTTGTGTTCAACTCTTTTGCAACCCCATGGACTGTAGCCTACCAACTGCTCTGTCCATGGGATTTCCCAGGCAAGAATACTGGAATGGGTTGTTACTTTTTCTCCAGGGAATTTTCCTGATCCAGAAATCAAACCCACATCTCCTGCATTGCAGGAGTTTGTTCTCTGTAGCAACATGGACATTTTCATAGTAATCCAGATGAACGTGTCTAGTGACCAGTTGACTATTCATGTCTAAATTTAGGGAAACTATTCAGGTTAGAAACTGAAAAGTGAAAATTAAAATAATATATTTGGAGTTGAGTCACGTAGAAGGAAAATACAAACAGGGAAGAGAAAGGGTCTGAAAAGAAATCCTGTGGCATTTGAACATTCAGAATGTGGTAAAAGTGGGATTTGACAAATGCTCTAACCTTGACCAAACTTTAGTAAGATCCCTGTCCTTTTTTTTGGTCGGTCCAGCCTAGACTTACCAAGAGTCCTGCTAAGCCATTAGTGGGAATACACCCATCCTTGATATCCAGTCACTCTTGATACCTGGTTAAGTTTTTTTTGTTTGTAGGTTTGTTTTGTTTTTAGTCATCCCCTCACCTTTTATTTATGAATCTTTGATTTATTAAAACAGTTTTGCAATTATGTCTCTAACCCGGATGTCTTCTTTTAGTAATTTTTCATTCACTGATGTCCTCACTCTGTTCTTTGTCTGCAACACCCCAGCTGTCTTTGATGTGTTCAGAGTTTAGTGCTCTTTTCCCGATTGCAATAACTCTCAGTTCAGTTCAGTTCAGTTCAGTCGCTCAGTCGTGTCTGACTCTTTGCGACCCCATGAACCGCAGCATACCAGGCCTCCCTATCCATCACCAGCTCCCGAAGTCGACCCAAACCCATGTCCATCGAGTCAGTGATGCCATCCAGCCATCTCATCCTCTGTCGTCCCCTTCTCCTCCTGCCCTCAATCTTCCCCAGCATCAGAGTTTCTTCTAACGAGTCAGCTCTTCGCATCAGGTGGCCAAAATATTGGAGTTTCAGCTTCAACATCAGTCATTCCAGTGAACACCCAGGACTGATCTCCTTTAGGATGGACTGGTTGGATCTCCTTGTAGTCTAAGGGACTCTCAAGAGTCTTCTCCAACCACAGTGCAAAAATCTTTCCATCATTAAAAAATAAAACTGTCAGTGTAATTTTTTTTTTTCTATAACTGATTCAGCAAGACAATGTAAAAGATGAAAGAATTCATGAAGCTGAAAGAAAAACTCAGGGAGAGTGAGGCTCTGGAGAGTGATGTCCTAGAAACTAAATCAAGAAAGCACTATCAGACAGTAAGGTGATTGCTTTTTGCCCTATGATACTATTAAAGGAACATAATGACCAAGACCTGGGCTTACCAAGTGGCTCAGTGGTAAAGAATCAGCCTGCTAATTCAGGAGACCCCAGAGACACAGGTTCGCGCTTTGGGTCAGGAATATCCACTGGGGGAGGAAATGGCAACTCACTCAGTATTCTTGACTGGAAAATTACAAGAACAAAGGAGCCTGGTGGGTTATAGTCCATGGAGTTGCAAAGAGTTGACATGACTGAGAACGCACTCATAATGACCAGGACCTACTGGAATGTGAAGTTATTGGTGACCTTAAATGTAGCCTGACCTGGAGAAATAGAGACAAAATATTGTTTTGAATTTGTTCCAGAGAAAGTGAAAGGTGAATTGCAGAATGAAGGTATAAATTTGTTTTTCTATAGGAGGTAGCAAAAATTGGAGAGGACATAGCCTTGTATGTGAAGAGGAATGAATGTGGGATCAAGGAAATCTTTTGCTTGTTTTAAGATCTATGGTGTAAGAGAATACTTTTGTATCTCTGACAATGACTCATGGGAAGGCATAAAATAATGATGACAGAAAAACGGAAGACTGTTGTAAGAGTAGAATGTGTGAGTAGGAGAGAGGTGATAAGATTCCACACACAAAGGACAGGTCGACATTGTACTTAGAGAAGAGCATGACAAGTTCTTACAAAAGAGAAAGGCATGTGTGTCCATGAATGCAAAAGTCTCTAGATGCATTACTGGGAGAAACTGCAATATTTCTTAAGAATGCTTCCTAGTTTCTAGAAAATAGCAAGGTCATCAGCTGTGTGGAGTACATTAGAATTTTGACAAGTGTAGAAGAGTAGACTTATCCTCTTTGTGAGAGAGAGAGAGGAAAGGGATTAGGGAAATCTACTTGGACTTCAGATAACACTAATGGACCACTACGGGGAGATGCTTGTGAATTTAAAATAAGAATTACCATGACCGTGAGTTTTTCCCTAATCAAATTTAGTGTTTTAGACATAACTGCAGGGGTGTTAGATAGAACAAGAATTAGGGTTTTGCCAGTTAAGTACAATGGAGGAACAAGGAAGCCAAAAGCTCATAAACACCCTGTACTTAACAGCTTACCTCTGGCCATACCTTTGTATCTATCAATTAATCTGAGAACCATTATCTCTCTTAAAAATGGAGAGAATAACTGTATCAATTTTTCATAAAATGAAAAAAATGAATGGAGGTAATAGAAGTAGACATTTTAAAGGATCGATGGTAGAAGTACAACTAGATTAAGAAACTGATCATTTCCTTTAACCTCATAATCTCTGCGTCTTTTAAGCCAATTTTGTAAGATAAAACTTCAGAGTCTAATACCAGATCCTCAAGGTGCTTGCTTCTAAACTGAAAATCCCTTTGCTCAGTACAGCCTGAGATGCCAGGCATACCATGCTAGGCATGGACGTCTGTCTGGAAGCAGAAGCCCGTGCTGTCTAGTGCTCGTAATTATTCATCATGACAAAAGATCTCTGCCAGAAGGCTGCACCTCATCTTTGATCTTTTCACCTCTGCCAGGGTTAACCCAGCGCTTTTCATTCTCTTGTCTTAAGGGTTTCTGTTTTCCCTTTCAAAAAAAGAAACAGACATGCAGACTCACTTTATGTCAAATGAGAAAAAAGAATTGCTGCAGGGATTTGAGAAATTACTCCACCTCTGAAGTTTTGGCAGAAACAAATTAGAAATTACTCCATAAGAGGGCACACTGAGGACTGGTGCTTCCTTCCAAGACCGTGTCTGGACACATTCACCTTGAGGACAAAGTTGGCTTTGTGATTCTCGTCCCATGGTTGACAGAAGAAAGTTTAGAAAGAAAATGAATGGAGAATGTATACCTGTTAATAATTAGGGCATTTAAATAGAGGTGGCCAAACCAGAAAATAAATAGTTTCCACTGAACCTTTTATCGGGGAAGGCAATGGCACCCCACCCCAGTACTCTTGCCTGGAAAATCCAATGGACGGAGTAGCCTGGTGGGCTGCAGTCCATGGGGTCGCTAACAGTCGGACAGACTGAGCGACTTCACTTTCACTTTTCTCTTTCATGCATTGGAGAAGGAAATGGCAACCCACTCCAGTACTCTTGCCTGGAGAATCCCAGGGATGGGGGAGCCTGGTGGGCTGCCATCTATGGGGTCACACAGAGTCGGACATGACTGAAGTGACTTAGCAGCAGAACCTTTTACAATTTGAAGTGTATGTTGGATCCTAACACCTCTCTACCACCCCCACCCAGGTATTGATACCAACCAGGGTTCTTGGCCTTCCCTAATCAATAGAAATTGACTAGAGGCCAGACAAGTAAAGTCAAGGCTTTACTGGGGCTCCTGCACCAGTTGCAGGAAGGAGCGATAGCAAGTAACAGTTCCCTTGCTCCCTGAACAAAGAGACAGGGGTGCTTGGATCTTATATGGGGTGAGGTTAGGGGTGTTGGGCTTCCCTTGTGGCTCAGCTGGTAAAGAATACAGCTGCAATGTGGGAGACTTGGGTTCAATCTCTGGGTTGAGAAGATCCCCTGCAGAAGGGAAAGGATACCTGCTCCAGTGTTCTGACCTAGAGAATTAGTTTCAGGGGGTCTCAAAGAGTCGGACCTGACTGGGAGACTGGCACTTCACTTCACTTCTAGGGGTGTGTCCAGGGGTTGGCTGGAGGGACAGCTTAGGTGCTTTCTCCACCCCTCTGGTGATATTGAGTGCAGGGGGCATGTGCAGTAACTGCTTTTGCTCTCGACACACAATTTTTGCTCCTGGCTCTTCATAAATGGCATTCAGGGTTATTTTTCAGTATATTTTGATCCAGAATTTGCTTCAATTGTGCATGTATGCAGTTATTTTTATCTCCGTATAGTTTATATTCTGTACCTTGAGAAGTGGCGTGTACAGGTACAAGCATTGCAGCACTGCAGCAAAGAGTCCCAGGTCGCAGACTTGTCTTAATGCCTCACAATGTGACCTTATTTGGAGACAGGGCCTTAAAAGAGATAATCAATTTAAAGATAGGTTGTTGGGATGGGCGCCAACTCAGTATGGCTGGTGTATTACAAGAAGAGGACATTTGGACACAGATCAGTTCAGTTCAGTCTCTCAGTCGTGTCCAACTCTTTGTGACCCCATAAAACACAGCATGCCAGGCCTCCCTGTCCATCACCAACTCCTGGAATTTACCCAAACTCATGTCCATCGAGTTGGTGATGCCATCCAGCCATCTCATCCTCTGTCGTCCCCTTCTCCTCCTGCCCTCAATCTTTCCCAGCATCAGAGTCTTTTCTGAGTTAGCTCTTCGCATCAGGTGGCCAAAATATTGGAGTTTCAGCTTCAACATCAGTCCTTCCAATGAACACCCAGGACTGATTTCCTTTATGATGGACTGGTTGGATCTCCTTGCAATCCAAGGGACTCTCAAGACTCTTCTCCAACACTACAGTTCAAAAGCATCAATTCTTCATTGCTTAGCTTTCTTCACAGTCTAACTCTCACATCCAATCATGGCCACTGGAAAAACCATAGCCTTGACTAGATGGACCTTTGATGGCAAAGTAATGTCTCTGCTTTTGAATATGCTATCTAGGTTGGTCATAACTTTCTTTTCAAGGAGTAAGCGTCTTTTAATTTCATGGCTGCTATCACCATCTGCAGTGATTATGGAGTCCAAAGAAATAAAGTCTGACACTGTTTCCACAGTTTCCCCATCTATTTTCCATGAAGTGATGGGACCAGCTGCCATGTTTTCTGAATGTTGAGCTATAGAGGGATAATTTAAAATGGTTTAGGATGAAGACAACTGTCTTCATATTGGTTGCGGGCAATGAGGTGGGATGGAGAAGTGGACTGGAATAGGACCTTAGGTCCCAGTTCTCACAAGGAACAAACACTGTTGACACCCTGACTTTGGACTTGTAGCCTCGAGAGCTCTGAGACAACAAATATATGTTGTTTAAGCCTCCCCATTCACAGTACTTTTGTTATGGCAGCCCTAGTAAACTAACAAAAGAACCACTTAATTTTCAGTTGAAAAATACTTTTTTGCTTTCTGTTTCATGCTGAATGTTAATTTGAGGTGTATAATCACAGGGCAATTCAGAGTAGTGGGTGTACCTAGCTGTTTGATTCTGATAAGTATTCTAGTCTGTTCTCCTCAAAAGATTTTGATTCCTCTTAAGTAAGGGCTCAAGAATGAGAACATTAATTATGCTAGGTAAACTGAAACAGCAGGCAAGTTAGCAAAACTGTAATTTATTAGAAGTTGTATCAGTACTTTTAGTTATTATTTATTTATTATCACTAAATTTAGTTCTGGGAACCTGGCATATATTTCCAAGCTATTTAAGAGAACCAGACTCTTTTCTCTGTGAAATTTTGTAGTTACTTGAAAGTAGAATGTTCATTGTTGAGATGTGGAGTCTTAATTCATAGATGAAGTAGAGCCATTTGAACTTGAATTACTGTGAAGACTAAGGTTAAAGTTAGAAAATTCTAATCTGTATTTTAGAGGCCTAGAACTTCAGGCAAAGGATTGTGATTTTTTTTTCCCACAAAGCACTACAAATCATTAAAAAAAAAAAAAAAGCAAAATTCCTAAGATTGTTCAAGGGAATAAACAGCTGTAAACCCATTAACAATTTATAAAGGTGACCCTGGTTGCCTATGATACAATAAATTGCAGTTATAAGAAAACTAGTTACAAATATGAGTTATATTTAGTCATTAAATATTATTCAGATGCTATATTAGATATTATTCACATTTAGACATTATATCCATGGTTTCATTTTATCCAGCCACTATTAACTGAGCAATTGCTATGTGCCCAGTGTTCTTAGTGGTGACAATATGGTATAAAAAGGGAGACCAATTCTCTCCTCTCATTGAGCTCAGTTTTCTGGTGCAGGAGAGATAAAATGAATTTCTTAACAAAAAACTCAATACAATAGAATTCAATTTCTTAACAAAAAATCAATACAATGCAATTCAATAAAATTCAACAAAAGAATATAATGTCATGCAGGACCAAATATAAACGAGCAATAAAAAGGGGATTCTGGCATTTATTAGAAGAAGAATTAGGTCACACAACAAGAAAAATCACTCTTTAAGAAAAGCAGAAATAGAACAAACTTTACTAATGTAAAGGGAGAAAAGTTTAAATAAAGAAGGGTTTTTCCATAATGATCCCTGTTTTATAAGAGGTGAGGAAAGAGCCAACGCAAGGCAAGAAGTCAATGAAAAATACAATAAAATATTTTATAAAGATTTCTTAATTTTTAGGACTTACCTGGTGGTCCAGTGGTTAAGGCTCTGTACTTCCACTGCAGGAGGTGTGGGTTTGATCCCTGGTTGAGGAGGAAGATCCCACAAGCTGCATTAGGCAGCTAAAATAAATAAATATATATTTTTACATTTTAATATAATACAATTTCATTATAGAATCATTTCTACTGAATGTTTGTGTTGTATTAAAATTTCTTTGTGGAGTTCCTAACTACTGGTATAATGATGTTTGGAGGTGGAACCTGTGGAAGGTCATTAGGTTTAAATTAGAGTATGAAAATGGAGTCCTCTAGATGGGATTAATATCCTTATAAAAAAAAAGAGGTCTTCCCAAGTAGCACAAATGGTAAAGAACCCACGTGTCAATGCAAGAGATACAGTTTTTCCCCCCTGGGTTGGGAAGACCCTCTGGATGAGAAAATAGTAACCACTCCTGTATTCTTCCCTGAAAAATCCCATGGACAGAGGAGCCCTGGTGGACTGTAATCCACAGGGTCAGAAACAGTCAGACATGACTGAGAAACTGAGCCCCAAGAGAAAGAGAGATGATAGTTCATTCTCTCCAAAGAAAGGCCACGTGAGGACACACCGAGAGGGCAGCTGTCATTTTCCAGCCTCCAGAACTATGAGAAATCAGTTTTTGCTATCTAAGCCACCCAGCATATGGTACGTTGTTTTAACAGCCCAAGCTAAGACAACCGTGGGATAAAACTATAGACTATCATGGGTATTTACCATTTAGGAGGAATTTGTGAATGTTGAGTTATGCTCTAAAAAATTCTCTCTCCTTTTTATTATTTAGCGTAAAATAATAACTACTTCGATATTGTTAAACAATTAGAAAGCGTGTGTACTTGCGTGCTAAGTCACTTCAGTTGTGTCATACTCTTTGAAACTCTATGGACTGTAGCCCACCAGGGTCCTCTGTCCATGGGATTCTCCAGGCAAGAATACTGAAGGGGGTTGCCATTCCCTTCAGAAGATCTTCCCAACCAAGGGGTAGAAACCAGGTCTTCTGTGACTCCTGAATTGCAGGTGGATTCTTTACTGCTGAGCCACCTGGATACCATAGAAAGGTGAAATAACATTAAATATATCTAGTAAATTAATTTACTCATGTATTAATAAATCATATGCTGCTGCTGCTTAAGTCACTTCAGTCGTGTCCGACTCTGTGTGACCCCATAGACGGCAGCCCACCAGGCTCCCCCATCCCTGGGATTCTCCAGGCAAGAATACTGGAGTGGGTTGCCATTTCCTACTCCAATGCATGAAAGAGAAAAGTGAAAGTGAAGTCGCTCAGTCTGTCCTACCGTTAGCGACCCCATGGACTGCAGCCCACCAGGCTACTCCGTCCATTGGATTTTCCAGGCAAGAGTACTGGGGTGGGGTGCCATTGCCTTCCCCAAATGATTAAATGATTTAAAGTTCAGTGGGTTTACTTCTAAGAACCTTATGCAAATATACTCAAAACTTATAGCTTACATGGGGATGTTTTTAACTTATCTATATTTTCAACCTAACATTATATATATCATATATTGATTTTTGCTTTCATTTTGATTGATTCAGGCTTCCTTGTTCTCCACTATCTCCTAGAGTTTGCTCAAACGCATGTGCAGTGAGTCAGTGATGCCATCCAACTATTTCATCCTCTGTTACTCTCGTCTCCTCCTGTCCTCAGTGTTTCCCAGCATGAGGGTCTTTCCCAATGAGCTGGCTCTTTGCATCATGTAGCCAGTGTATCGGAACTTCAGCTCAGCATTAGCCTTTCCAGTGAATATTCAGGATTGATTTCATTTAGGATTGACTGGCTTGATCCCCTTGCTATGCAGGGGACTTTCAAGAGTCTTCTCTAGCACCAAAGTTTGAAAACAACAGTTCTTCAGTATTCAGCCTTCTTTATGGTCCAACTCTCACATCCATACATGACTACTGAAAAAACCATAGCTTTGACTATATGGACCTTTGTCAAAAAAGTGATGTTTCTGCTTTTTAATAAGCTTTCTAGCTTTGTCATAGGTTTGCTTCTAAGGNTATGGTCCAACTCTCACATCCATACATGACTACTGAAAAAACCATAGCTTTGACTATATGGACCTTTGTCAAAAAAGTGATGTTTCTGCTTTTTAATAAGCTTTCTAGCTTTGTCATAGGTTTGCTTCTAAGGAGCAGGTGTATTTTAATTTCATGACTGTAGTTACCATCTGCAGTGATTTTGGAGCCCAAGAAAATATACTTTGGTTCAAATTACTTAACCCCATTTTGTGAGACTCTTTTATATTAATATGTGGTGTGTTGGGCTTCCCTGGTGGCTCAGATGGTAAAGAATCTGCCTACAATTCAGGAGACCTGAGTTCAGTCCCTGGGTTAGGAAGATCCCCTAGAGAAGGAAATGGCTACCCACTCCAATATTCTTCCCTGGAGAATTCCATGTACAGAGGAACCAAATACTTTGGCTTAAATAACTTAACCTCATATTGTGAGACTTTTGTGAATTAACATAATACTATTATATATTTGCACTAACAGAATATTATATATTTGATAGAATTTTCATTAAGATCTTTAAATAGAATTAATAAATCAATCATTGACTGTTTAGGGCTCTGTATGAGTACTGCCAATATCCTATTGAAAAGCATTGTGCTATTTATACAACCCTCCCCCCAACACACACACACATGCACACACACACACACACACACACACACACACACACACACACAGATGCAATTATGAGAGTGATCCCTTATGGCTTGTTGCTGCCAGCATTGGTTAACATATTTTGTTAGTTAGATTTGTGAACGGGGAAGGCAATGGTACCCCACCCCAGTACTCTTGCCTGGAAAATCCAATGGATGGAGTAGCCTGGTGGGCTGCAGTCCATGGGGTCTCTAACAGTCGGACAGACTGAGCGACTTCACTTTTTCACTTTTCTCTTTCATGCATTGGAGAAGGAAATGGCAACCCACTCCAGTATTCTTGCCTGGAGAATCCCAGGGATGGGGGAGCCTGGTGGGCTGCCATCTATGGGGTCACACAGAGTCGGACATGACTGAAGTGACTTAGCAGCAGCAGCAGCAGATTTGTGAAAGAGATATTATTCATTTTTTGTCTCTTATGTTCTTTATTTGTCTCTTGTTTGACCATTTTTCTTGATTTATTCCTAATTGTATGTTTGTAAATTATATGTTTGTGATCTGCCTGTTCATTTACTAGAATCACAGCTATTTTCTTCTTATATTGTTTCTTCACTTTGTGATAAGTTTTTCTCTTGGCATCTTTACTGAAGCAAATTTTCTGTAATAGATTTTGGTCAGGATTTTAAACCTCCTTACCAATTACCCAGTTAATGAAACTATATGGAGTGAGTTGGGCTCTACTCTGCTTTGCTGAACACTCCTGGTGGTTTTCCATGGGTTTCCTTATATGTTGTGAGTTAACCTCCAGGATGTGTTTTCTTTTCTGGGAGTTTTGCAGGTGTCCTGTGTTTATAAATATTCCTATGGGCAGATTTTGTTTGTAATTCTACCATGATTCAACAGATTATGTTTCTTCTAGTTCAATTTCCCTGTTAATGTTTCCTAGGACTCTGATTATCACCAAGGTGGGTGGCATACGATTTTTCTTTCAATGGCCACTGCCCAGCCTACTGCGGGTGCAGGCTGTTTGCCACCATAACATGTTCTAGGGTCAGGAGTACTTTTCTAGTTCCAGCTGGAGAGGGTGAAAGTCCCATCTCAACTCAAATGTGTACGAGTAGCACACTTCCAATCATGTTCCAAATGTTGGGTCCAGCCTTATGTCCCAGTGTTACACTGACATTCAATAAAAGCTCCTATGGGATGTATCAGTTCCTGGTTTTAACTTCCCACCTCCTTCCTCTTATGTTTCTGGCCTTGATTTCCTCTTTGTTTCTGGTGACTGTTATCTTTGGTTTTCACTCAACCATAGATTTTTAATATTTTGATATATTATCTGACTTATGTATTAGGGATTTTCTTGTAATAGGACTTTCTTGGTGGCTCAGATGGTAAAGAATCTGCCTGCAATTCAGGAGACACAGATTCATTCCTGAGTTAAGAAGATTTCCTAGAGAAGGGAATGGCTACTCCAGTGTTCTTGTCTGGAGAATTCCGTAGACAGAGGAGCCTGGCAAGCTAGAATCCCTGGGTTGGCAAAGAGTCAAATACAACTCAGCAACTAACACGACTACTTCTTTTAACATCCTCAACAAATTCTTTGTTTCCATCTTGCATAGTAGCTCAGACAGTGAAGCATCTGCCTGCAATACAGGACACTTGGGTTTGATCCCTGAGTCAGGAGGATCCCCTGGAGAAGGAAATGGCAACCCACTCCTGTATTCGTGCCTGGAGAACCCCATGGACAGAGGAGCCTGGCCGGCTGCAATCCAAGGGGTTACAAAGAGTCAGACACACCTGAGTGACTAACATGCACACACATAGATTTTGAGGGTTACTATTGTCATTTGTTAGACCTCTAAGATTCCAAGGCTATTGTTCTTTCAGTTTTAGATAAATAGATCTTATGTTTCAGGTTTTTTTTCAATGACACTTTGGTTCATCTGAAATGAATAACTATATATAGTGTGAGGTAATTTGTACAATGTAGTAAGGGTGTGAATTGATTTATTTCCAATTGTTAAGAAATTTCAGCAGAATTTATCAAATGCCCTTCCTTCACTTTTTCCTGTACTCTTCATATGTTGATGTAATGCTTAATACATTTCTACAAAAATTGAGAAGTATAGTGATAAAACTATAGAGACAACTAAGACAATCCCTAGTTAACCATAACTGAAATAAGTGAATAAATCATATTGCAAATGGAGGTACAATAACAAAGTGAAATATGAAATCTTCAACCACCCTCTACTCAGTGCCTTTCCAAAGGTTTGTATTTGTTATCTGTAGTGAATTAAAACTATATTCATGAAGGTAATCACCCATAGTACACACATTGCTCTGTAGCTTACTGTGCTCTCTAATAATCTTAGAATAGATCTACCTTTCACTTTCATCAAAGCACAGGGCTTTTTGCCTGTTTGTTTATTTTAGCCTGTGAATGACTGGTAGTCTGTTTAACTGGTTAGCCTTACTTGAATATATTTCTGCTTCTCCTAATAACAAGTAAGTGATTATCCTGTACTCACTTCTCTTTATCACTGGATCAAAATAAAGCATATTTAAGTTTGCCAATTGCTCTCTAGAAAAGTTAAATCCATCCATTTAAATTATCACCAAAAGATTACGAACATTTTCTTTTCTCATGTCTTTGAAATTACTGGATATTATGAAACTTCTTAACTCTCTCTTGTAAGTGAAAAGTTAAAGCTCTATCTTTGTTTTGATTTGCAATATCACATTATGATTAATTTTTGAGCTATCCTTTAAAATTTTGAATTAATGAGACTTAAAATTAAGCTAAATAACATTATATCACATTTTTTTTTGTTTTTGTTCATATTTGGCTTTTCAAAAGAAACAGAAAAAAATTTCTTGGTTTCCCAGTGTCTTTCCAAGAAGTTTGATATTTTAAACTTGATATTCACAATTCCCTTTAGTTACTATTCTTGCTTATTTCCTGCACTTGCTTTATCTAATTTTCCATTTATTTATTTGAGAATT
Organism: Oreotragus oreotragus; assembly: GCA_006410675.1. Classification (NCBI taxonomy): domain Eukaryota; kingdom Metazoa; phylum Chordata; class Mammalia; order Artiodactyla; family Bovidae; genus Oreotragus; species Oreotragus oreotragus. The sequence goes on from SJYX01014700.1 coordinate 192,297, forward strand.
AATCCATTTATTAATTCACAATTATTTCTTTATCTCACTTTATATAGCAATTATTTTATTCTTTGAATGTCACTGTTGTATATTATTATACTGATTTTCTAATGGGTACCCCAGGAATATGTTTTTCTCTTTTATGTGCTATAATTTTACAGTAAAATAATTTCCTCTGTTTTTATTATTATCATAGTCACATACATATTGTTCACTCATTCAAAACACATAAACCAACTCAATTAAGAGAGAGCCATAGTCTTCATGCTTCTTGACTCACGAAATAATTGAGTAATTTGAGTACTATATTATTGAGCTTTTAATTTATCTGATTAAATATTAATTTCAAATATAGTAATTTTTCATTAAATGTATAAGATTATGGAAGTACATAATAGCTAGAATTAAATCTTCATATTAAGTTAAGAATAATAATTATAGTCATTTTAAACTATTATATAATCTTCATTACATGCATCAAACAAACCAAACAAACATAAGATGTGTAAATAAGAAAATCTGCTTCATGAACTCATCTGATGAACTGTTCTTTTAAAATGAAAAACTAAAAGATGAAAAGTATTTAATTTTAGTAACAAAGGATTGTATATTGTACAGTGAAAATTCTTAGATAACTGAAACAGTTGGATACTACTTCTGTTGTTGAGGGTACACTTTATCCTAATACCATGATTATAGCAATAAAGTTAATGATCTCATTACAGTCCCATCAACTTTTTTATGGTGCTACTAGATGGATATACTTATTCAAGGTACATGGAAGGAAACAGGCTTTAACAGATTTCTTTTAAATGATGTTTTCTGTCATTAGGAGTTTTCAAAGTTGAGATGATCAGGAAACATGATTAACTATCACTGAAATAAACTGAAATGAATAACAGAATGGAAACTGTTTCGCTCCTCACATTAAATACATTTTTTTGTGTATAAAGTGAGTGTCATAGAAATATAACTATAAACTAAAATGTATCATTAAAATATCTAAAAGGATGTATCATTTATTACATGTGAAATGGATAACATCAATTTGGGGATGGTACATTTTTCAAAATTCATAACTATTAATTATGTAACCATAATTGTATAATTGGGACTTTCCAGATAGCTCAGGGGAAAACAATCTGCCTACCCATGTAGGAGATGCAAGAGACCCAGTTTCAATCTCAAGGTTGAGATCACCTGGAGAAGGAAATGACAATCTGCTCTGGTTTCTTGCCTGGAGAATTCCATGTACAGAAGAAGCTGATGGGCTAAAGTCCACGGCATAACAGAGTATTGGACATGACTGAATACACACACACAGACACAACAGTATAATTAAATCTGAAATAGTTGGACTGTCAGCTAAAATCTATGATACATCAAGGGTATTTATTCCTCTTTTAAAGACAGAATGAGACATACTTAGTAAGATGTCTTTATAAGGTGAATTGTGTCTGAAAAAAGTTACATTGAAATCCTAATCCAGAGTACTTACGAATGTGGCTTTATTGGAAGTAGAGCTTTTGCATATATAATTAATTAAACATGAGGTCATTATAGTGCCTTTATAAGAGAAGATAGTAACACACAGGGAAAAGATAGCCATATGACAATAAAGGCAAAATTGGAGTGATGCATTTGTAAGCCAAGTAATTCCAAGATCTGCTAGAAAACCACCTGAAGCTAATTAAGAGGCAGGGAAGGATTCTCCCTTAAAGATTTCAAAGAGAGTATGGCCCTGCTGACACCTTCATTTCAGAACTATGAGATCATAAGTTTGTTGTTTTCAGGCACCCAGATTGTGACATTTTGTCACAGCATCCTCAGGAAACTAGTACAGGCATGAACCATTTGAATATATCCCCTGGAAATTACAAGGGGCACTTTTTTGGCAAAGAAAAATAACTTGGTTTTGGATGAATTCCATTCATGCTCAAAGTTTCAAAACAGAATCCAAGGTCTCCGATAGTTTTCAAGTCATGTAAAGGACTCAGAAATTTTAGAAGATAAGTTTACCTTGGTTTGCTTTTACTTTAGAAAAAAATCATTTCCATGGCTCTTAAAAAAAAAAAATGATGCTGGGAAATACTGATGGCAAAAGGAGAAGCGGCTTTCGGAGGATACAATAGTTCGATAGCATCACCTACTCAATAGACATGAGTTTGAACAAACTCTGGAAGATAGTGAAGGGCAGGGGAGTCTGGCATGCTTCAGTATATAGGGTCACAAAGAGTGAGACACTTAGAGACTGAGAAACAATAACAACAACAACAAATCCATTAATAATCCAGTTCAGTTAATCACGGTGTGCTCCCAACATACTCCAAACTGTCATATACCCTCTTGAACTCTTTTGCTATGATTATCATGTTTGCCTTTTTACCTTGAAGCTCCAGCAAAAACCAACCATGCAGAGACTGTATTTCTAGGTGACGTGCATCTTACATTGGACACAATATGTCAGGATTTTACATAAATTATGTCACAATTGAAACTGGTATGAGCTAATTCATTTATATCATGAATATAACTCAAATGAAATTTAACCTTCATAGAGTTCAAAGTCTTCTACAGAAATACTCTTTCCATTGAAAGACTTTTAGATGTTGAAGGAGCAGGGCATAGTTTTACCAGCAAATCAATAATTTTATTGGGTAACTGTTACACATCAAGCTCTGTGCTATTTAATTTATGAACACATATTATACAATACCCCTGGAAAAGGAAATAGCAACCCATTCCAGGATTCTTGCCTGGAGAATTCCATGGACAGAAGAGCCTGGTGGGCTACAGTCCATGGAGTCACAAAGAGTCAGACATGACTGAGTGACTTACACTACTATTACACAATACAACATGATTTCCATTCTTGAATATCCCAAATTTAGTAGCTAATTTAAAGCTAACAACTGTATGTTAGACATATTAAGAACATCAGTGTAAGAGGCTACAGGACATGGTAGAACATTGCTTGAATTCTTAGATCTGTAAGCCCTGGTATGCAGGAGTTTGTTTATACTGGCTCATGAGAGCTGATCTTGAGATCATGAGAGATCATGAGATCTCATGAGAGAAGAGATAAATTCTCAGGAACTTTGCAGAATGGTTGTTAAAATACAACCATTATTAAAAATTCATCATATATTTTTAATTATTTCAGTTCAGTTCAGTTCAGTTGCGTAGTTGTGTCCAACTCTCTGTGACCCCATGAATTGAGGCACGCCAGGCCTCCCTGTCCGTCACCAACTCCTGGAGTTCACCCAAACTCATGTGCATCGAGTCAGTGATGCCATCTAGCCATCTCATCCTCTGTCATCCCCTTCTCCTCCTGGCCCCAATCCCTCCCAGAATCAGGGTATTTTCCAATGAGTCAACTCTTCACATGAGATGGCCCAACTATTGGAGTTTCAGCCTGAGCATCAGTCCTTCCAATGAACACCCAGGACTGATCTCCTTTAGGACGGACTGGTTGGCTCTCCATGCAGTCCAAGGGACTCTCAAGTGTCTTCTCCAACACCACAGTTCAAAAGCATCAATTCTTCGGCACTCAGCTTTCTTCACAGTCCAACTTTCACATCCATACAAGACTACTGGAAAAACTATAGCCTTGAGTAGACGGATCTTGGTTGGCAAAGTGATGTCTCTGCTTTTGAATATATCTAGGTTGGTCAAAACTTTCCTTCCAAGGANGGACTGGTTGGCTCTCCATGCAGTCCAAGGGACTCTCAAGTGTCTTCTCCAACACCACAGTTCAAAAGCATCAATTCTTCGGCACTCAGCTTTCTTCACAGTCCAACTCTCACATCCATACATTACCACTGGAAAAACCATAGCCTTGACTAGATGGACCTTTGTTGGCAAAGAAATATCTCTGCTTTTTAACATACTATCTAGGTTGGTCACAACTGTTCTCCCAAGGAGTAAGCGTCTTTTAATTTCGTGGCTGCAATCACTATCTGCAGTGATTTTGGAGCCCCCCAAAATAAAGTCTGACACTGTTTCCATTGTACTAATTATATGAAACTAGTAATAAAAACTCATTTGTTTCTAATATTTTACTACATTTAGCTATACATTCTCTGTGTTTGATGTTGTTTTATATCTATTACTTTTTTGTGGCAGAAATACTATGTAATGGAATGCAATTATATGTTTCTCACCAACTCTGATCAAACCTGCTGAAAATTACAGAACAGAAATTGGCATATATTGCTCATCATTTTTTTTTGTTGTTGTTTCCTAGAAAGCCAGTTATTAGACATAAACCAGCACTTTTTAAAGTGTGCTGAACTTAACTTCCATGGACATTGTTTATTACTTCCTCCTTTTTTCACTTAGTTCTTTCCCTCCTAATTAATTATATTCTTATCATAGATCTTTACTAAAGAATACATATTCTTGTGACTCAAAGCAAATATTTCAAAATAATGATAAACCTAATAAATTGGCATGAAAATTTTATTTAAGATTGCAATAAAAATAAAATAGACATTTTGAAGAGATTTGCCTCATTTCACAAAGTAAACGTTTAAGAATTTAAAAGTAACTTTCCAAACTCATTGTGTGTGTGCTAAGTCACTTCAGTTGTGTCCGACTCTGTGAGACCCTATAGACCGTAGCCCACCAGGCTTCTCTGTCCATGAGATTATCCAGGCAAGAATACTGGAGTGGGTTGCCATACCCCCAGGGATAGAACCTGTGACTCTTTCTCCTGCGTTGGCAGGCCAGTTCTTTACCACTATGACCACCTGGGAAACTAAACTCATTGACAGACTTAAAACTACATCACATCCCCAGTGTCCCTGTCTTTCTAGGGGATCCTAGAAGCCAAATGGAAATATTGGCCTCAGTCCTGGCACTGCTGTTTCATCCCATGCAATATAGGTAATTTAAACTGTCCCCATGGTTTTAAATGTTATTTATGTGCTGATCATTTCCAAACTGCTATCTCTGTCTCAAACTTCTACACTGAAATCCACAAAATAACATGTATGAATTTCTATAATTGACCTTTTCTTGTGTATCCTTTACAGCATGGGTCTCAATCTCTGGCTTTTGTTAAAATCACCTAGGATTTTTGTTAAAATTTGTTAAAAAACTAGGCCTTGATAGGCAGAATCTCTGATGACTAAAATAAAGGCTAATTCACATTTCCCTTCTGTACCACCCCCATGGAATGCAAGTTTTAATGAGATACTAGGGAATTCATGGAATACATTATGTATTAACAACTGCATTTAGTCTACATTGAATATGCATTTAAGAATTTTTTAAGTAGTATTTTCATTTTTTTGCTTCATATTTTACTTCTATAATGATATCTCAGATTCAAATTGATAAATGTCTTACCTACTTTGGGTTACACAATAATTTTAAATATCAAATATTCATGGATTAATGAAAACTGCAATAGCAAGACCAATTACTCTAACTTATAAGTTCACAGCAGTAAGCAAGTCTTCCAAGATTGGTAAATCAAAATTTGTTAGTGAAGGCAGAATTGAATTTTCTGTGAAATAAGATAGTAATCATTGGTGGATTTTAATCAGAGAAATTCCATCATGTAATTTATATCTTAAATAATTTGACCAGCCAAGTAATATTGGGCAGAAATGGAGGCAAAATAAGTTAAGAAATTGTTTGCAATATCCCTAGTGCAAAATCATGTAATACTAAGAAAGATGGAAAAAATGGACACAGTAAGAATATGAGTTTAGACCTGGGGAGACTTCCCTGGTGGCCCAGTGAACCTTGCAATATAGGGGACGTGGGTTTGATCTTTGGTCAGGGAATTAAGGTTCCACGTGCCACTGGGCAACTAAGCTTGCATTATACAGCTACTGAGCCCGCAAATTCTAGATTCTGCATGACATAACTACTGAGCCTGTGTGCCACAACTAGAGAGACTAGTCAGCAATGAAGTATCCCTCGTGCCTCAGCTAAGACCAGATGCAGCAAATTAAAAAAAAAAAAGGACACTAGAGTTGGAAAAATATGCTAAAATAAGCAGATATGAAGGATGAAAAAACATGCATAAATGTGATCTCCTTAGATTCTGCTTGAGCAACTGGATAAAGTGGGGTTGTCTTTACCGAGAGGACTCTGAATGAGCAGACTTTAGAAGGAACTTAAATCCATATTTCTCTTTGGCCACAGTGATTTTTAGTTTTTACATATTTATTCATAAAAGGATATTAATATAAATCTGATACCTGATGTGTGATAAGAATACGTTACATATTTTGTGGCTACTAACTTGGTAGGTCACTTAGCTTAGAAGAGGTAAGCAATTATGCAGGGTATTCTTGTAAAGTTATTATTCATTGACTTTAGTGAGCTTTGAAAGAGGTTATTATCATTTTCAAGAGATGTCATAGAAATGGTAATTGTGAAATACCTCCAACCATTTCTGTAATTAAAAAGGAAGTTGCTAAGGATGTTTAGTTCATTCTAATTTCAAGGAGTTAGCATTATAATTTTATTGTTTGGTAATCAGTGAATTTTGTAAGCATTCAAAAAATAGGTGTAGACTGAGATTAACAATGGTGTGACTGTCAATAAAATAAAATTGCAATACTGTCTATATTATTGAACTAAACGGAATGTGTTAGGATCCTCATGTAGCTTTGATAGCCCTCCATGACATCTTCATATTACTTATTGCTCATTCAAAGAAGTAGGTACATGTAACTGAAATAAAAAAAATTACTCTTCCTGTTTAGCCATTCTGGTAGTTTTCTTCAGTAAGAGGATAAAATAATGTTGAGTGAAAAGTTAATTACAATGTTTCCAAATTGTGTAATTTGAATGTAACAAATCACTTAATTTTCAAAGTTCTTTTCTAATTATACTTCTTCTATTTCATTCAAAAGTAGAGCTGTTCAGACATACAGTTAGATTTTAAGAATTTGTAGAAATATTATTTTTGAAAAATATTATTTTTGAAAAAGGCTTCTTATCCAAGTGAAATTGATAGACACTCCCACTCTTACAGTTCATAGTATCTGAGACTTTCAAAGGAAAGACTTTGAACCCCTCCAAGATCTGCATACATCTTTTGTCAAGGGAGTTAATGAGGTGAGAAATGAAATGAGAAATGTGATGTGCTTCCTGCAAAGAGACATTCACATTGCATCCTAAACAAGGAGTTTCAGATTTCCTTAACCCCTCACTAATTATTGAAAGTAGTTGTTTATTCTGTCAATGCTATTCGCTTCTTATCAAGTATTATATTGGGTTTTTATAAGACAGGCAGTGACACTGAAAAGCTTCATCCCATGACAACAGAACCAAAAATTAATAAAATAATATATTCAAAGCATTATGTATTACGTAATCAACTGGAAATCTTTATTCTTTCTCTCTTTTTGTTCATTTTAAATTTTGCTTTTTTGTGCTTTTTTGCTTCTCTCTTTCTTTTTTTTTTTCCCTTCTATATGAAGGCATTTGCAGTGATAAGAAATTTTGTCATTCTAACACAATTGTACTCAGTTGCCATTTATTGAAAAAGTCAACATAAAGCCATTATATATACACCATTTTTTCAATTGTTACTGCCCAAGAGCAAAAGAGATCCCAAATATTATTCATACTGGAATAAATATCTTGAAAAAATATAGGAAATATTTACTTTTCATCTAAGATCAGAATGTTTTCTTTTACCTTTATAAATGTATTAAAATATTAATCTTCAAAACTTTCTCCTTTGAATGCTTTTATACTTTGAAACTTACTGCTGCCTTATTGTACTATATCTGGAATCAAGCAGTTAAAAAGAGATTTAAAGTTATTGGATTAATAATTATTCAGGGTTTTAGCCAAATGACTAAATCCCCTTGTTATTCCTCTGAATTATTTAAATTGCTTAAGTGTATCAGCATAATTTATCAGATAGTGACATTTCAATCTGTGCCTCTATATAACTTCTTGTCTGTTGAATGCCCTTTTGAGAAACTGAATCTTATTATAGTTATCTGGCTTGAAATGTGCCTGTTTTATTTATTTATTCTGGAGAAAGATAGGAAAAGGGTGAAAAAAATTGAACTCATTTAGTGGCATAATTTTTATGCATTGAGTAATGTAAAAATATGAAGATATACTAAGGGAATTCATAAAACAAATATGATGCCTTATTTTAAAATTTTATTTAATTGTACATTGCTTATTTTTTCATTTATAATGTTTCAATCTATATAATTTAATATTATTATTTTTTAAATAGCTTTATTTTAGAAAAGTTTAGCAAGTGCTAAACTTATCCCCCAGATATGTTCTTATTTTTAATTGCTTTGTTTTATTGGTTTAATTGTTTTCAAAAATTACAAAATATGAGAACCATTGAGAAGCTGACAGAGGTTTTCATTTGCTAACCATTATTTACCTCCAAAGACCTGTGTAAGGATTGGTGAAACCAAAGTAGAAAAATAATTTGACAAAAGAGCAACTGCTCTTTTATTGTTATATAGTTACTAACTAATAAATTTAGAGTTGATTCCTACACCTGTGGTTTCATCCAAGTATTTATTTTTAATACAGAAATAAAGAGTTGCCTTCCTGTATTAGTATCTACACTGAATGAATACATTGCAGTTTTTTGTGTTAATCCCAGATTTGTAAATGACATGACATTAGCTATGCTTTAGGCTTGTAAATACATTTATTTGTAATTTGGTAAGTCTTGGTGTCACTGCTAGCATGTGAGGTGAGTGCAACTGTGCTCTCTGGTGGAAGTGTGGGTTGGTGGTGGCTTGCTGCAAAGGTCCAGGGCACTGAGTCAGTACTGTATCCACTGTACCTTTTGAAGAAGGTCACCACTATCTTCATTGTCTCCACCATAACTTTGGTCTCAGGAGTCAAGGCACACTGGAAATGGTTAAACAGGAGATGGCAAGAGTTAATATTGACATTTTAGGAAATAGTGAACTAAAATGTTACTTTGGTTAAAGATAATGCAAATCAAATATTCATATATTATTAAATAAGATTATTTAGACAGTACAGACAATCATGTTGCTAAAAAGCAGTGTTTGATACCTTAGGAATACCTAAGGTATACTCAATACCTTACTCACTAGAAGTTGTAAAAGTCTCAAAGTGAGGTAGTCAGAGAGTCAGATTTAGAAAGAAAATTTTTGCAGGTGCTTCAGTTCATTTTGGGTCCACAAACCTTGAGAGAGAAGCTTGCATGCTTTGGTAACTCTTATGTGTCTCCTGAAATTCAAGGACACAACAGATGCATTGGACTCAAATTTAAGCAATTCAAAGGCTGAGAGTTCAGAGATGGTAGTTCTTCTATATATAGACTACATAGTATTTGCTTGAGTGGGAGTTGCCTGATTGTCCAGCATGTCTCAAAACAAGGAATGAGTGAATGTTCACCAAAGAACCTTGAGAGAGAGACACACACCCTCTATTACTTGAAGAAGCAAGAGGAGATCAGTGGAAAAAAGCTAGGAGTGCATCCTAAGATATTAAGAGGCTTAAAAAGGATTTTTAGATGTATCTGTGGAAAGACTTATGTGTCTATGATCATGAGAAGACACTGAAGAATTGGCACAGTGCCACCTGAGTGAAAAAATCAAGCTTCAAAGAGCATTCATGCGCTTAGGGTACCAATTCTTTTCTAAAAAAAATTATTGCATGTGTTAGTTTCAGGTATACAACAAAGTGAATCACTTATATGTGTCTACATATATCTACTTTCTTTTTTCTATTCTCATATAAACCATTACAGAGTATTGAGTAGAGTTCTCTCTGCTGCACAGCAGGTTATTAGTTATATATTTTATGTATTACTGTGTATATGTCACACCCAAATTCCCAATTTATCCCCCCCCCCCATTCCCTAGTGACCATAATTTTGTTTTCTACATTCATGACATTATTTCTGTTTTGTAAACAAGTTCATTTGTACCTTTTTCTTTTGTACCATTTTTCATGAGTTTGAGTAAGCTCCAGGAGTTGGTGGTGGACAGGGAAGCCTGGCATGCTGCAGTCCATGAGGTCAGAAAGAGTCAGACACAACTGAGCGACTGAACTGAACTGAACTTTACCCTTTTTTTTATTTTTTTTCTTATGATTTATTTCTTGTTTTCCAGGACTGGATATATTGATTACAAAAATAGGTTGAACTAAACCAAAATTTTTCTTGACTAAAGAAAGCAGAGGTTTTAATTATCTAACAGTGACCAGAGGAGTCATTGTGACATGCCTTAGGATTCCCCAGAAAGGAAGGATGGAACTAATCCCAGAGAACAGGCTCACTTGGGCAACATAGGTGGAGGATGGGAGGGCAGAAAGCTGTCTTCTAACGGTATTCTTTCTGTTTACCTTGTTCATCCTACTTTTTAAGCCTCAGAATCCAATCTCACTTTTACAGTTATTTATTTGGGAATGTTAGTGGTTTATAGGCTTCATATCTATTCACTTCCCCAAATATTCTCAAGAGAGGATTCTGGGACAGTTCTTTGTGTTTTTCATCATTTGGTTGTACTCTATCCTATATCTATGGAAACTTTAAAAAGTATTTGCAGCATGTGTCTGAAATTCTTTCCTTGTTTCTAAGCCAAATACACATTTTTTACATTTAAAATATCTTTGTTATTCCATTTGTCTTCTTATAGTAACTGAAATGTTTCTAACAACACATTTTCATTAAAAACAATATTTCATTATTTAGGAAAACATAACTTCTAAATATCAATTTTGAAAAATTCAGTCCAATCTTGAGAATATATTCTACACAGTGTAAAACTAGTAAAATACTTTAAAATGTAACTGTCTCCTTTTAAAATTATTTGTATATGTTATTTTATAAAAGAAAAAACTGTGATATATTGAAAACTAGAAAGATATTAACATCAGTTTTTTTGATAAGGTTTTCATTTCTTACATTTTTATCAGACTGTCATTATAGTGTCTGCACTTCAGTTTTTGTATTTTATTTCTGCTTATAATCGGACCTATTTCTAAATTGTCTTTTTCTTCTCTTAAAATTCTTTTCATATAGAAGAAAATAGATGATAATACTAAGAATAGAGTATTTATCTTAGAGTTACTTATATCACTATCTGAAATACTCTTCAAATAAATTGGATTTCAGGAATGTATTTCTGCTTAAAAGTCTCAAAATAAACTGCTGATATAAGCAACTAAAGTAAAAGTTCTAACTGTTGTTTTTGTATTTTATTTCTGCTTATAATCGGACCTATTTCTAAATTGTCTTTTTCTTCTCTTAAAATTCTTTTCATATAGAAGAAAATAGATGATAATACTAAGAATAGAGTATTTATCTTAGAGTTACTTATATCACTATCTGAAATACTCTTCAAATAAATTGGATTTCAGGAATGTATTTCTGCTTAAAAGTCTCAAAATAAACTGCTGATATAAGCAACTAAAGTAAATGGGCCTTTGGAGAATTGTTGTTTATTCCCGTTTCACCCGTTAGTTTCTTGAATTGAAAATTAAAAGCTCTTCTCAAATCAGGTAAACATGTTTTCTGAAAGTTTACGGGAAAAATTATGGAAAACTTTTTTACAACATCAGCAATTTTTGTAGTTCTTTGCATCTTCAGGAAGAAAACAGAATGGCGTGTTGTCTCTTTTGTATCATTCAGTCCCTTTAAGGAGGATATAGTTTTCATAGAAAACTGAAATTTCATAATGAAATTTCATAATGAAAGTATAGTGAAAGTATAGTGTTTGTTGCTCAGTTGTGTCTGAATCTTTACAACCCCTTAGATTGTAGCACACCAGGCTCCTCTGTCCATAGAATTATCCAGGCAAGAATACTGGAGTGGGTTGCCATTCCCTTCTCCAGGGGATCTTCCTGACCCAAGGATTGAACCTAGGTCTCCTGCATTGCAGATATATTCTTTACTGTCTAAGTCACCAGGGAAATGATATTTAACATGCATAATTATACAACTACAAACTGAAGCCAAAAGTATTCATGTGAACTTGGGTGACTTCAACCATGTTATGGCTTGAAGCAGAGTTTCAGTTTCTGGCCAGAGACTGAGGTTGGGTCATGGTGACCAGTGGTCAGTGACAAGGCTCTGGCCCTTCAGCTTTGCAGAAAAAGAACCCCCACAAACACAGAAAGCAGTGGAGCAAGTAAAATATGTATTAGGAGGAAAACTAGTACAGTACGTGTGGATAGACACAAGAACAGACACAAGAGAGACGCAAGAGGAAGAATCCCTGAGACATACTCTTGTGGCAGTTTAAGTCAACTACGAGGCATTACTTCCAGGTTTCCTTTGATTAATCACTTTGACTTGCCTGGCAGAGTCTGTATTTGGTGTATCTCAGGATCCTCTCATGTGTGCATGCATCTCTTAGCCAAGATGGATTCTACAGAAGAGGCCTATGGGTAGTGATATCAGTTGACATCACTCCACTTTTGACCTCCAAGGAACCTTCATGCTCATGTGCAGTTGGGGAGGTCTCCTGACTTTGAGAATGAAAAGTATATGGCTTCTTATCTTTGATCTTGGCAGGGCCCAGCCTCCTTCCTTGCTTATCCAACCATTCTTATCTTGCGATTTCGGTCCACAGGTGAAAGATTTCCAATTGCTTTACCCTACGGGACCAACTGAGGAGGGCTTGACAACTCAATCCAATATTCTTGCCTGGAGAATCCCATGGACAGAGGAGCCTGGAGGGCTATATATTCCATAGAGTTGCAAAGAGTCAGACATGAATAAAGCAGCATAACACACACACACACACACACACACACACACACACACACACAGGAGGCCTGTCTATCTTCTGCCTCACCTGAAATACTTTTTCTCTATGAAAACTAATGTTTTTTCACATGGAAGCAGCAAAGGAGATATAAACTATATGACCATTATATTCTAAATTGTGTGTATTCACAGCAGATAACTAGCCAGAAATCATATTTGTGTTTCAGTGGCATTTCAAAATGAACTAAATTTAGGATAAACTTACAGGGTCACATTATTTTATTGCATATTTTTTTCATTTTAAGAGTTGTGTGATTTTAATTGGTTATTTTAATTAAAAATCTCTATTGTCCATTTTAATCTCAGAGCTCTTAATTTGCTTTGAAAACTAACAACGTTTCCATCGCTGTTCTAAATTTTCTTGAAATACTCAAAACTTATAGCTTCTTTTTTATATAGTTTTTCCTGGTTTGCATTGGAAACACATATACACAGATACATGTGCATGTATGCATGTATGAAAAAAGTGAAAGTGTTAGTTGCTCAGTCATGTCTGACTCTTTGCGACTCTGTGGACTGTAGCCTGCCAAAGGCAAGAATACTAGAGTGGAAAGTCATTCTCTTCTCACAGGGGATCTTACTGACCCATGAATTAAACTTGGGTCTCCTGAATTTCAGGTAGATCCTTTACTGTCTGAGCACCAGGGAAGCCAGGCTGTGTGTATATATACTGTAAGAAAGTTAGTTCATTATTTCAGAAAACTGAAACTCTTTAGAACCAAAAACAGACTTGGAATATATTCATTTTAAATCTCTCAGCTTATAGTTAAATTTCAACTTAACTTTCATTAGTTTGGTGGCACTTTTTTCTAGTAACCATTGATTGATGCATCATGATGCAGTGATTATAATTTTGATTTATTCCAATGTATTCGTAACATTGATTGTGATAACTTGATAATATATTTTAAATCAAATGCAAATCTGGTGTCAAAATCACTTTCTATTTTCTGGTCTATGCTATGAAAATTAAGTGAGTTAATAAAACACCAGGACTGCTTTAAAATTCTTACATTCACAATATAACATTTATTTGTCAACTATCATCTGAGACTTTGTAAGCATTAACTCTTACTTATGCTCAGTATGGTACTTTTTTGTTGTGTGATAGTTTTAGAATTTAACAAGTCACTCTGTTCTCCATTTACACATGACATCTCAGTACTTGGACTTAAACAAGTAGTTATCAATGACCAGCACTGCTTTGAAATTCTCTAAAAGATGATTCATAAATATGTGGTCTAGTGAAATGTTAGTGTTGGTGGGTTAGTCTGAGTAGAAAGTCTATGAAAAGGAAGCAAATCATAAGAAAATCATTTGAAATTGATTAAAAAATATATATCAGCTAGACTTCTGTTTCAAAGTAGCAGTTTGCATTCATAGATATTTCCTAACACTGAAGTTTTCCATTAAATCTACTTTTGAGCACTGCTTCGAGAGTGAAGGGATCCAGATAAATAATGTTCTGCTCACATGAAAATAAGTTTAATTTGTCTATGCAATGCTTGTGCTATTACTGGACTCTGAAGAGAAAATATTCCAGGTTCTATCTCATCTATACAATGTGGATAAATGCATTGTTTGGGGGTTTTTTTTATTCTTTTATTTTTAGTACAACTAACTTAAAAGCAATGAAATTATTGACTTAATTATGTCATTATATACCCAAGTTTGGAACCGGGAGTGCTCTTTCAACCTTATATTCTCCTCACCCACTTCCAGACTTCCAGTCAATCAAAGATAATCTGTGATAAGACTCCAGGCTCCACGTCCAATGTCAAACTTCTGGATTTACTAATTTGCTGTGGATCACCCTCAGAGTCCCCCTTCTAGTGAGTGGCCGCAAATGGCGTATAGTCATTATGCTGAGTCACCTTAGGAATAGCACAGCAATATGAACTAAGTAAAAAGCAGGAAGATCACAGAAAGTATCTAGTATCACAATGAGACATAAATACAGGCCTCTAAAACCTCAGTCAGATGGTACTAATATTGCCTATGCTCAGTCATTCAGTCGTGTCTGACTCTCTGAGGCCCCATGGACTGTAGTCCACCGGGTTCCTCTGTCTATGGGATTTCCTAGGCAAGAATACTGGAGTGGGAACCATTTCCTACCCTAGGGAATCTTCCAGACCCAGGGACTGAATCCACTTCACCTGTGTCCCTGTATTGGCAGGTGGATTCTTTACCACTAGTGCTACTGGGAAGAACCTAATATTGCCTATTAACATGCAAAAACATAAAAGGAAAAGACAGCAAAAATAGAGGGTATCAAAGTGGGAAAATGTGTGAAAAGAAGGAAGTCAGCAGGAGCAGTGTTAAAAGGTATTCATATTATAAATTATTGTTGTCCCTTTCTTTCATGCACCTGTATCCTCTACTCAGTCTTTTATACCTTAATGAATGAAAATAGTATAATCATGAGTAACTTACTATGAGAATAATTAAGTGATGCTTTAAATATAGCCATTCAGTCTGTCACTGAGTATCATTAAAAAAAGATAGCTACTCTTGTTATTTTTAGACTTCCTGGGAAAAAGAACTCTTACATTTCCTTTTTCTACAGCCATAAACTAAGCATTTAAAATTTTATCACTAACTGACAACTATAAAAAAATATTTCTATATTCAATAGTACAGTCATTCTTAAATTCATGCTGACTGAAATTTCAGTTCCATTCTCAAAAAACTGTGCACAATGGGATATTGGCACTACTTAATTGTTGAAAGCAATAATTCATCATCCCTTTTTTTTGGGGGGGGATTGAGTTGCTTTTTTCAACTGTGTAATTACTTTGCTACAAGAAATTTTAATAAGGATATATTTTTAAACCAATATTATACTTGAAATCATGGGAAACATAATTATTTGAGTTTGAAATCAGTTTGGAAGACAGAAGAAAATTGTTCTGATACTCTGAAAGGAATTCACAGGAAAAATATAAAGGAGACAGTTATGTAACTGAATTTTGAAGGTGTACTTGGACTGTAATTTTTCTCAACAAGCTTGAATTTGAATACTATGATTAACTGTGTTCACTTGGAACAAATAATTCATAATGAAAATGATCAATTTTCACAATGATAATTACTATAGAACTTTTTTCACAACTAAATTTCCTGATAATATAAAAAGTTTAAGGATTTAATGTTTTTATGTGGGATAATGAGTGAAAAAAACTTCTATCATAAATCATCCTTTATCACAATAGCCATGATTTCATTCACTTTGGGAGAAAAATTGGTTTTCTTAGAACCTTAAATTAGGTGGTAGGCATCATCACTTAAACTGTTCTGTTGATAATATTCTGAAGGTTTCAAATAATTAGTTGAAATATTTGAAAAGAAAAAATAAAACAATTTCTTTTTTATTAAAGCAATAGTAGACATCCATGTTTTCATATTTATGTCTGTATTTTCTATAGTTTATACTCATTTAAATTCTTGTTTCTTCATCATTCTGGGTTACATTAGAATGAAGATAAGGAAACATGAATAATATTTTACTAACAGTTATGTGTGTGCTTATAATAAATGGCGGAAAATAAAAATGTGCTGATCTGATGAATGTTTGGTTGGAATTATTTTTAAAAGGGGAATCTATTACAAGTTAAAGAAAAGGGGCAGTTTTAGATTAAAGCAGTGAAAATTCACAATTAAATCATTAGAATAATATCTGTCTCTTATACACATCTAAGATGGATTCTACAGAAGAGGCCTATGGGTAGTGATATCAGTTGACATCACTCCACTTTTCATTCTCAAAGTCAGGAGACCTCCCCAACTGCACATGAGCATGAAGGTTCCTTGGCTGTCTCTTATACACATCTAGATGTGTATAAGAGACAGAATATATCCTTATTAAAATTTCTTGTAGCAAAGTAATTACACAGTTGAAAAAAGCAACTCAATCCCCCCCCAAAAAAAAGGGATGATGAATTATTGCTTTCAACAATTAAGTAGTGCCAATATCCCATTGTGCACAGTTTTTTGAGAATGGAACTGAAATTTCAGTCAGCATGAATTTAAGAATGACTGTACTATTGAATATAGAAATATTTTTTTATAGTTGTCAGTTAGTGATAAAATTTTAAATGCTTAGTTTATGGCTGTAGAAAAAGGAAATGTAAGAGTTCTTTTTCCCAGGAAGTCTAAAAATAACAAGAGTAGCTATCTTTTTTTAATGATACTCAGTGACAGACTGAATGGCTATATTTAAAGCATCACTTAATTATTCTCATAGTAAGTTACTCATGATTATACTATTTTCATTCATTAAGGTATAAAAGACTGAGTAGAGGATACAGGTGCATGAAAGAAAGGGACAACAATAATTTATAATATGAATACCTTTTAACACTGCTCCTGCTGACTTCCTTCTTTTCACACATTTTCCCACTTTGATACCCTCTATTTTTGCTGTCTTTTCCTTTTATGTTTTTGCATGTTAATAGGCAATATTAGGTTCTTCCCAGTAGCACTAGTGGTAAAGAATCCACCTGCCAATACAGGGACACAGGTGAAGTGGATTCAGTCCCTGGGTCTGGAAGATTCCCTAGGGTAGGAAATGGTTCCCACTCCAGTATTCTTGCCTAGGAAATCCCATAGACAGAGGAACCCGGTGGACTACAGTCCATGGGGCCTCAGAGAGTCAGACACGACTGAATGACTGAGCATAGGCAATATTAGTACCATCTGACTGAGGTTTTAGAGGCCTGTATTTATGTCTCATTGTGATACTAGATACTTTCTGTGATCTTCCTGCTTTTTACTTAGTTCATATTGCTGTGCTATTCCTAAGGTGACTCAGCATAATGACTATACGCCATTTGCGGCCACTCACTAGAAGGGGGACTCTGAGGGTGATCCACAGCAAATTAGTAAATCCAGAAGTTTGACATTGGACGTGGAGCCTGGAGTCTTATCACAGATTATCTTTGATTGACTGGAAGTCTGGAAGTGGGTGAGGAGAATATAAGGTTGAAAGAGCACTCCCGGTTCCAAACTTGGGTATATAATGACATAATTAAGTCAATAATTTCATTGCTTTTAAGTTAGTTGTACTAAAAATAAAAGAATAAAAAAAACCCCCAAACAATGCATTTATCCACATTGTATAGATGAGATAGAACCTGGAATATTTTCTCTTCAGAGTCCAGTAATAGCACAAGCATTGCATAGACAAATTAAACTTATTTTCATGTGAGCAGAACATTATTTATCTGGATCCCTTCACTCTCGAAGCAGTGCTCAAAAGTAGATTTAATGGAAAACTTCAGTGTTAGGAAATATCTATGAATGCAAACTGCTACTTTGAAACAGAAGTCTAGCTGATATATATTTTTTAATCAATTTCAAATGATTTTCTTATGATTTGCTTCCTTTTCATAGACTTTCTACTCAGACTAACCCACCAACACTAACATCAGTATGGTACTTTTTTGTTGTGTGATAGTTTTAGAATTTAACAAGTCACTCTGTTCTCCATTTACACATGACATCTCAGTACTTGGACTTAAACAAGTAGTTATCAATGACCAGCACTGCTTTGAAATTCTCTAAAAGATGATTCATAAATATGTGGTCTAGTGAAATGTTAGTGTTGGTGGGTTAGTCTGAGTAGAAAGTCTATGAAAAGGAAGCAAATCATAAGAAAATCATTTGAAATTGATTAAAAAATATATATCAGCTAGACTTCTGTTTCAAAGTAGCAGTTTGCATTCATAGATATTTCCTAACACTGAAGTTTTCCATTAAATCTACTTTTGAGCACTGCTTCGAGAGTGAAGGGATCCAGATAAATAATGTTCTGCTCACATGAAAATAAGTTTAATTTGTCTATGCAATGCTTGTGCTATTACTGGACTCTGAAGAGAAAATATTCCAGGTTCTATCTCATCTATACAATGTGGATAAATGCATTGTTTGGGGGTTTTTTTTATTCTTTTATTTTTAGTACAACTAACTTAAAAGCAATGAAATTATTGACTTAATTATGTCATTATATACCCAAGTTTGGAACCGGGAGTGCTCTTTCAACCTTATATTCTCCTCACCCACTTCCAGACTTCCAGTCAATCAAAGATAATCTGTGATAAGACTCCAGGCTCCACGTCCAATGTCAAACTTCTGGATTTACTAATTTGCTGTGGATCACCCTCAGAGTCCCCCTTCTAGTGAGTGGCCGCAAATGGCGTATAGTCATTATGCTGAGTCACCTTAGGAATAGCACAGCAATATGAACTAAGTAAAAAGCAGGAAGATCACAGAAAGTATCTAGTATCACAATGAGACATAAATACAGGCCTCTAAAACCTCAGTCAGATGGTACTAATATTGCCTATGCTCAGTCATTCAGTCGTGTCTGACTCTCTGAGGCCCCATGGACTGTAGTCCACCGGGTTCCTCTGTCTATGGGATTTCCTAGGCAAGAATACTGGAGTGGGAACCATTTCCTACCCTAGGGAATCTTCCAGACCCAGGGACTGAATCCACTTCACCTGTGTCCCTGTATTGGCAGGTGGATTCTTTACCACTAGTGCTACTGGGAAGAACCTAATATTGCCTATTAACATGCAAAAACATAAAAGGAAAAGACAGCAAAAATAGAGGGTATCAAAGTGGGAAAACGTGTGAAAAGAAGGAAGTCAGCAGGAGCAGTGTTAAAAGGTATTCATATTATAAATTATTGTTGTCCCTTTCTTTCATGCACCTGTATCCTCTACTCAGTCTTTTATACCTTAATGAATGAAAATAGTATAATCATGAGTAACTTACTATGAGAATAATTAAGTGATGCTTTAAATATAGCCATTCAGTCTGTCACTGAGTATCATTAAAAAAAGATAGCTACTCTTGTTATTTTTAGACTTCCTGGGAAAAAGAACTCTTACATTTCCTTTTTCTACAGCCATAAACTAAGCATTTAAAATTTTATCACTAACTGACAACTATAAAAAAATATTTCTATATTCAATAGTACAGTCATTCTTAAATTCATGCTGACTGAAATTTCAGTTCCATTCTCAAAAAACTGTGCACAATGGGATATTGGCACTACTTAATTGTTGAAAGCAATAATTCATCATCCCTTTTTTTTGGGGGCGGGGATTGAGTTGCTTTTTTCAACTGTGTAATTACTTTGCTACAAGAAATTTTAATAAGGATATATTTTTAAACCAATATTATACTTGAAATCATGGGAAACATAATTATTTGAGTTTGAAATCAGTTTGGAAGACAGAAGAAAATTGTTCTGATACTCTGAAAGGAATTCACAGGAAAAATATAAAGGAGACAGTTATGTAACTGAATTTTGAAGGTGTACTTGGACTGTAATTTTTCTCAACAAGCTTGAATTTGAATACTATGATTAACTGTGTTCACTTGGAACAAATAATTCATAATGAAAATGATCAATTTTCACAATGATAATTACTATAGAACTTTTTTCACAACTAAATTTCCTGATAATATAAAAAGTTTAAGGATTTAATGTTTTTATGTGGGATAATGAGTGAAAAAAACTTCTATCATAAATCATCCTTTATCACAATAGCCATGATTTCATTCACTTTGGGAGAAAAATTGGTTTTCTTAGAACCTTAAATTAGGTGGTAGGCATCATCACTTAAACTGTTCTGTTGATAATATTCTGAAGGTTTCAAATAATTAGTTGAAATATTTGAAAAGAAAAAATAAAACAATTTCTTTTTTATTAAAGCAATAGTAGACATCCATGTTTTCATATTTATGTCTGTATTTTCTATAGTTTATACTCATTTAAATTCTTGTTTCTTCATCATTCTGGGTTACATTAGAATGAAGATAAGGAAACATGAATAATATTTTACTAACAGTTATGTGTGTGCTTATAATAAATGGCGGAAAATAAAAATGTGCTGATCTGATGAATGTTTGGTTGGAATTATTTTTAAAAGGGGAATCTATTACAAGTTAAAGAAAAGGGGCAGTTTTAGATTAAAGCAGTGAAAATTCACAATTAAATCATTAGAATAATATAAAATAGTTTAAGCAATTTTGTAGATTTTCAATCAGCTGACATCTCATGTGTCACCGTACACCGTTTATTCTATCACTTGTATATCTGATGTGTAAAAAAGGTAAGAAAAGTAAAGGTAAGTGTAAATGTAAAGGTAAAAGTCTGATGTGTAAAAAATGCTATCAGTGAAAGTTATTTTCTGGAACATACATACATATAAATATATCAGACTATTGGCTTTAAAACCAGCTTTCCAACAAGGGAGTTGCTATCAATTACCTCTCAGTGGAGAATGAAAAAGCAGAAGCAGAATAATTAAATATACACATACATACTCTCAGGTATTTGCAGGTATATTTTGGAGCAGGGATCAGATATTATCAAATCAGTCATATGATGACTGGTAGAATCACCACACATAGATGTACTCTTTTAGGCCTGCAAAGCAGCTTGCAGCCAAGGGGACATAGCACCAGCTGACATCCAATCTGTGCCCTGATCATCAGGACTTGCATAGTTGTAGCTGTACCCACCACAATGAAACCTATTTTTATGAGGCAACTCTTTTTTCAGACTAAATAATGCCTTCCCCCACACAAAAAAAGTCCATGTCCTAACCCCTATAACGTGAGTATTTTGCCTTACATGAAAAAGTGAACTTTGCATGTATGATTCTTTAAAGATCTTGAGTTGAGAAAATCATCTTTGATTATCCATGTTGAGCCAGTATAATCACAAATGATAAAGAGTCAGGGAGTTCCCAGGGAGCTCAGTGGTTAAGAGTCCGCCTACAAGTGCAGGAGATGCAAGAGACATGAGTTTGATCCGTGGGTCTGGAAGGTCCCCTTGGGGAGAAAATACCAACCTGCTCCAGTACGTTTGCCTGGAGAATTCCATGGACAGAGGAGCCTGACAGACTATATAGTTCATGGGGCCACAAAGAGTGGGACATGACTGAGTGGCTGAACGGTTGTAGAGGGTCAGAGTCAGAGAAGGTAATGTGAGGACAGAGACAAGGGTTAGAGTAATGTGGGAACACTAGCTGTGGAATGGATGCCATCTTTGTAGAAACGAAAAATTCAAGCAGGTGGATTTGCTCCTAGAGCTTCCAGAAGGAACACAGGCCGGCTGACACACTGAATGTCAACCAGTGAAACTGATTTTGCCATCCTGACCTCCAGACCTGTAAGATAATACATTTGTGTTGTTTCCACACACTCTAGTGTGTGTATTGCATTAGCGATGGGAAGCTAATACAACTTTACAGATTAGAATCGACTGGGATGATGAAGAGGTTCAAAAGGATAACAATGCCCAGGTATAAAGAACCTGTGTGTGTGTGTATGTGTGTGTTTGTGTGTTAGTAGCTCAGTCATGTCCAACTCTTTGAGACCCCATGGACTGTATTTCACCAAGTTCTTCTGTCCATGGAATTCTCCAGGCAAGAATACTGGAGTGGGTTGCCATTCCCTTCTCGAGGGGATCTTCACAACCCAGGTCTCGCGCATTGCAGGCAGACTGTTTACCATCTGAGCCACCAAGGAAGCCCTAAAGAAACTGTGAGTATTATAATTAACATGGATATCATCTGTTCCAGAATCTTGTGTTCAGTTCAGTTCAGTCGCTCAGTCGTGTCCTACTCTCTGTGACCTCATGAGTCGCAGCACGCCAGGCCTCCCTGTCCATCACCAACTCCCAGAGTTTACCCAAACTCATGTCCATTGAGTTGGTGATGCCATCCAGCCATCTCATCCTCTGTCATCCCCTTCTCCTCCTGCCCCCAATCTCTCCCAGCATCAGGGTCTTTTCCAACGAGTCAACACTTCCCATGAGGTGGCCAAAGTACTGGACTTTCAGCTTCAGCATCATCAGCCAGTAAAACTGGATCCAAAAAACTTCATCTTGCACAACAATTCATACTTTGAGTTTCTCATTTACTAGCAATGATTTCTATCTCTCTCTCTCTCTCTCTCTCTCTATATATATATATATATATATATTGCTATTTGAACAATCTGAAATAATCTATATGAACAAAATTATTTTAAATTACATTTCCATTCTAGGCCACACATACTGTAGTTTGATGGCATACCATTCTATATATCCTCCAGCAATTCCCAATATATTAATCTATTTTTAAGGGCCTAGTCTCATGTTATAAAGGTGAATATCAGGAATATAGAAGTTCCTTCTCTCTTTAATGACTTTATCTTCTTAGCAGAGTTGATGTTCATCAATTTTGCAATAATGAATGTACTATTAATAATTATTATTTTGCTAGTGTCTCAATAGTGACAGTTATAAGTGTAAATGTGTATAAGAAAAGGATACAAGAAATTGTCTTCAGAGAGCTCCCCACACAAGTTCATTAAGAAGCAGAATCTTCAGGCTCCCTAAACACCCAGATTACATTACCTAATTCAGATTACATTTAGGAACCTAAAAAAGTCTGTAGTAAACCAAACTATTTTTTCATGGGGATTTTAATATGCTGCTGACTCGATGGACGTGAGTCTGAGTGAACTCCGGGAGTTGGTGATGGACAGGGAGGCCTGGCATGCTACAATTCATGGGGTCGCAGAGTTGGACACGACTGAGCGACTGAACTGAACTGAACTGAACACCACCTCTAATGCTTTTGGAAAATATCTACTTTCTCACATGCTTATTAGTGTTTATTTTCTGAACAGGAGAATTTCTAGGAACACCAGTGTCTAAACAGGATCAGGATAGGTCTCCCTAAAGATACATTTTTGAATAATGCCTTTGTATTTTGAAAGATAAAATGTCTATATTGCATCCATTGAGCTCAGCAGTTTTCAGTTTTGAAATGTTAAAAAATATTGCCAATTCGGTAACATTGAAATTGGTACAATTGATTGTTCATTGTTTTCTCACCCTCTATTATTCCCTAAATGAATTAACTGAACATCCACACATTAAACCATTTTTACATTAAGCAATTAGTAATGCTATGTAATGATTTAGAATGTTATAAGCATTTTTTTAACACACATGGTAAAACAACTATACTCCAATAAAATGAATTTTAGAAAATTTATAAGTATGTTTTGAAAAGATCAGCATGATCATTGGTTTTATAAAATAACTGATCACCTCATTTAAAATATGCAAATAAATTCCATAAACATTGAAAAAAGCTAAAAACAACAGAAATGAATTTTAAGATATTTTATTAAAGTGTAGACAATAATATTTTCCTGTTATTTTTATTTTTTGCTACTAGAAGAAGTCAGTTTTATTTCTGCATAATATACCTTGCTACTCTTCTAATGTCCTTGTCTTTTACTCTACCAAATTTAATAATTGTAATAACCAGATAATGAGGTCAATTTATATGTCTCAAATTAATATTGAGGTCATAATACATTTCTTTATTCTTTCTCTTTATTTGGCTTATCCATGCTGATCAAATTAAACTGACCCTCATTTTACATTGTTCTTTGTAGAAATAAGCGGTGTCAAATTATCTGTCTTAATTAAATTTCTCCTATCAAAATGAGACTAATTTCTTACTGTCTGTCATCAGCATAAATAAGACAGAGGCTCATTGTTATTTTCACATTACCATTTTACAATATTTTAACCTGTATATTAAAACTATTCAAGTTTATGTCTCAAGCTGAATTTTGTTTTTTCATGTGCATTTTTAAAATAATAACTAAGTCTCTTGAGAAATAAAGACTCCAAGAAAGACATAATACTGCAGTAGATATAATTAACATTTAAATTCTGCAAGAGAATTAATCACTTTTTTGATAGAGTAAACTAAGAGCAATGATGTCCATTAGAGTTTTCTGCCAAAATGGGAAAATTTGTCTACACTCTCCAGGCTGCTAACCATTGGTCATGTAAGACACTAAACATTTGAAATTTGGCTAGTTTGAATAAGTCCCTAAACTTTACTTTGTATTTAACTAATTTAAATTCAAACAGACAGAAGTGCCTTGTGGCTACCAAACTAAAAAAGTATAAAGACTAGAAGAAAGAGTTATGAGCTGTGTTTTAGGTCTGGATTGCTTAAACTTGTTCCTTTTTAACTGGTTCTATTGTAGATGGTCACATCACTTCTCTGAGCATCAGTGTCTTCATCCAATCAATAACTGGTTCCTTTTGAGCATCCATCAAATCCTGCAACCTGTGTTAAGTCCTATGGCTACAAAGATTATTAAATCAGAATTGATACCTCCTCCCATTCTGTAGGAAAAATTATAAAAAAAAGATGCTAATGATGTCATAATAAATTGTTTAATTAAAATTGTGATGGGGCTCTGGAAGTAAAGTAAAAAATTAAATGAAATTGTATGAGACAGGAGACTTGACCAGGTCTGATGGGTCTGAAAAACTTCCAGAATGAAGTGATTATTGTACTTTTAGCTGAAAACAAGTGTTAAGAGATTTCTAGG
Organism: Oreotragus oreotragus; assembly: GCA_006410675.1. Taxonomy (NCBI): domain Eukaryota; kingdom Metazoa; phylum Chordata; class Mammalia; order Artiodactyla; family Bovidae; genus Oreotragus; species Oreotragus oreotragus. Next base: position 217,480 of record SJYX01014700.1, read on the forward strand.
TGAAGAAAAGTACAACTAATTTGTCATGCATTCTATTAGTTGCTAAAGATTCAAAGAGATTTCATTACCCTTAAAAATTTACGAAGTAGCAAAAAAATGATCTAAGTATGAAGATTTCATCAATCCCAAACAACTGTTCCATTAAAAAAACTTTATGACAAAAAGCATGATTTTTATGTCCCAACATATTTGGAAATGATAGATTTGACCAAGATAAATTTCTGTGTGCTAAAACTTATTGGAACCTTGGGTATATTTAAGGTAAAATGTATTGGCACCTTGGTTATATTGGACTCTTGTGTATTACAAGTCTTGGAAAACATCTTAACTAAGAATCCTTTTCCTAAACTTTTGTAATCATAGAAATTTTTATATATATCTTTTTCTTTGCTTCTTCTCCTCCTTCTCCTGCCTTTTCTCTTCTTCCTCTCCCTCCTGATCATTTCCCCAACCCCTTCTTCTCCTACTTCTATGGGGATTCTTAGTAACATGACTTCCATCAAAGATTCCCCTGACTATAACTTAGAAATCCCAGTTATATTTCAGGTCCCTCTATCATAAAATTCTATCACACTAAAGTTCTAATTTAGTTTGATATTGCTTTATTTGCTTTTCTGTTTTGAAAGTGCTGGCTTTCAATAGTCTACTGTGAATCTGTTTTATATTATTTTCATTATATAGTTATTTCCTCAGTAAATAACCTTAGTTGTGCTGTGCTGTGCTTAGTCACTCAGTTGTGTCCAACTCTTTGCTACCCTATGGACTACAGCCCTCCAGGCTCCTCTGTCTATGGAAAGTCTCCCCGCAAGAACACTGGAGTAGATTGCCATGCCTTCCTCCAGGGGATCTTCCCAAACCAGAGATCAGACCCAGGTCTCCCACTTGCAGGTGGATTTGTTACCAGCTGAGTCACAAGGGAAATTCAACCTTAGCTGATATATGGTTAAATAAATAACAGGGAGCATCTTGTTAGACAGTGCTCCTAGTAGGTGTGTTAGGAAGTTTTGGATCCCTAACAATTTACTTTTCTTCTGCAATATTTTCAACATGTTGCCAAAGGCAGATTTTCCATCTGTCATTGGTCATTTCACCCATCCTCCCTGGGCTGAGAATGGAGGAGGAGAACCTTGTCATATTTTGGTGATTCTTAGCCTTGCTCCATTTCTTCTTCCCTTGACGTGTTCTTGTATCATTCAGTGTGAAAGTTAGATGCAGGCAGCTGCAGTGCCATGACTGCTTAGGCTAAAAATGACTTTTCTTTATGGTTTGCTGCTTTAAAAATGTCTATTTAGGGAATACGACAAGCTGCATTATTAACCATTATTATTCACTAGATCTTACACTAAGTACTGTCAGCACTATCTCATTTAATTTTCATAATCCCCCCCCCCAAAAAATAGACTGCCTTGAGGAAACTGGCATTTAGAGGAATGAAGTCTTCCCAAGTGATGTGTTTTGTCTACAACATCGAAAAAACAAAAACAAAAAAAATTAGGTAATCACTTATCTGTGACCTTGCTTTTTAATTGAGGTAAAATTGATGTATAAAGTTACATTAGTTTCAGGTGTACAATGTAGTGGTTCAATATATATGTGTTTGTGTGTGTGTGTGTGTGTAGATATATATATAGTGAAATAATCACCACAGTAAATCGAGTTAACATCTATACCATTTTATTAAAATGTATGCTGACTTGAGGGATAAAACTTGGTGAAATGTGTACTTCTCTGGTGGCTCAGTGATAAACTGCCTGCCAGTGCAGGAGATGCTGGAGACCTGGAGACTTCAGTAGTCTTGCCTGGGGAACCCCAGTGACAGAGGAGCCTGGCAGACTGAAGTCCATGGGGTCACAAAGAGTTGGACACGATTTAGTGGCTGAGCATGCAAGGCCACTCAATCAGACTAGACTTTGTGCCTTCACTAAAATATTATTTTCCATTAAATAATATTATAACCAATGACAATTTTAAAACAATTGAGAAAATCTGTTTTGTTCACAAAGTCCTGGTATTTGTCAATAGATTGACTTGAGTAAATCAATTATCATATTATCTTGGTTGTGCTAAACCTATCTAGATGAAATTTGTTTCAAACTTTTTTGAAACTGTTGTATTTTTAATTTATGCAAACATTATTTGAAATAGGTTTTGTATTTGATTTATAAGATTAACAGGTCATTGTAACATTTGGAGAGAGAAGGACTTATAGCAAATATTTACTGGATAGAAAATATTCCCTTTCTAGAGATTTAATAACAAAACTTTTTTGTTATGATGAGTAACTGGTATAATTAAGATTCGAGCTCTCCAGCTGGTCACTGTTTATTCTCTCTTAGATATGAAAAATATAAAATAAAATCAATTTTTAAGGAAATTATAATTAAAAGGTTTAACTGACATTAATTTTTACATTGAATTAAAGATTAAGTTTCCTATTTTTTGAGGTTTTTTAAAAGTATACTGTGTACTTACACATATTCCTACTTACACTTTTAGTTGTATATTCAAATACAATGCTTGAGAGGACTCTGCACCATCTTGGCTGTGATTAGAAGAATAATCATTATATACACTTGGCCTAAAGGATATGTGTACAATCTATGATACTGTGCTGCTAATATGATGAATGGATGCAAAGCACATGAGAGGGAGGCTTAAGATAGATTATGCTGATAATTGTCCTATTTAACTGAGAAGAATAGAGGTAAAATATTCTTTTGGGATTAAGATGATGAGGTTTATTTTGTTGCTGTTTTATTTAATGTTCCCAAATGGAAAATAGCTAGTAAATCAATGAAGTAGGGCTAGTAGGAGTAGCAATAATAGTAGTAGTGAATGCTTGGTCATGTCTGACTTATTGTAGTTTCCTCTGTCCATGGGATTTCCCATGCACAGGTACTAGATTGGGTTGCCATTTCCTACTCTGGGCAATCTTCCTTACCCAGAGAATTAAGTTGTGTCTTCTGTGTTGGCAGACAAATTATTTACCACTGAACCACCAGGGAAACCCTTTAAATCTAAGTCAATTGCAGGCATGAAAGAAAATTGACATGTAGGAGGCAATCTGAGTATTTGATCACATATTAGATGTCCGATAAAAGTGTGTACATAGAGAAAATATTTGACTTTGAGTTTTTATCTTCTCTCTATTCATTGTTCCAAATTCTACCTGCTCTATCTGTTTTTCAATATGAGCATTAACCTTCCATGCAGGTTACATATCTAAATAGCTCTATTAATATTTGTGCAGTTATTTCTGATGCATCTCTAATTCTTTAGTCCTTTTGAAAGCTTATCATATAAAAGGTGATGTACTGGGTCTGGACATACATGTATCCGTGAGAAATGATTTGTGATTGAAAAGACTCAGAGAATTTATAGATTGCATAGTCTAGTCAGGGAAACAATTTCCTTTACAAGAGAGCAGGGCTGTATATTATTTAAAGTATTAGTGGTGAAGTCATGTCTGACCCTTTGCGACCCCATGGACTGTAGCTCACCAGACCCCTTTGTCCATGGAATTTTCCAGGCAAGAATACTGGAGTGGGTTGCCATTCCCTTCTCCAGGGGATCTTCCTGACTCAGGGTCAAACCCAGCTCTTTTCATTGCAGGCAGATTCTTTGCTGTCTGAGTCAATATAGAAGACTATATTCTGAATTCTGAGTTTTAATCTTCATGCTGCAACTCTATAGGAGAGGAAAACGTTTTTCCCTTTTATGTTTTTTAGTTGCCCTAATAACTAAATTGACATAAGGCAGATTTATGAGAGAAAAGCAATCTTAATTTTTAGGCAGGAGAGTCCACAAAGATATGAGAGGCATAGAGGTGGAGCAACAGGAAATCTCATCACTGCTGGTGAGAATGAGAAATGGTTCAGCTGCCTTGGAAAGCAGTTTGTAAGTTTCTTACAAAACTAAACAGACTCCAGTCATATGACACAGCAGAGAAGTTCTTTGATATTTGCTAAAACAAAACAAAACAAAACAAAACTTAAACTAAGGACTTCCCTGGCAGTCCAGTGGTTAAGACTCCAGGTTTCTAACGTACAGGGTGTGGGTATTTCTAGTTAGGGGAGTTAAGATACCACGTGCTGTGCGGTGTGGCCAAAAGGTCAAAAATAAGAAAAATAACTGTGTCTTCTCAGAAATCTGCACAGAGACATTTATGTTAACTTAATTCATAATTGCCCAAACTTGGAAGCAACCAGTATATTCTTCTGTAGGTGAAAGGATACATAAACTATGGTATTTCCAGACAGCACGATATTATTCAGTACTAAAAAAATAAGCTATGAATTCATAAAAAGACCTGAAAGAAATTTAGAAGTATATTAATAAGTGAATTAAGCCAATCTGAAAGTCTATTTATACTATATGATTCCAGCTATATGTCATTCTAGAAAAGGCAAAATTATGGAGACTATATTAATTATGATTGTAAGACCACTAAAAACATATAGGCATAGGAATCTTTATTAATTTAATATGTTCTTATTAACATAAGTAAGCTGTATTGTGATATGCCTAGTAAATGTGTGTGTGTATATATATTTGTCTTTATTTCACATACAATAAAATCAACAACCTACTACAAAGAAACCTTGAAAGAATGTTTAACCTGCAGGAGATTGAAAGTGAGCTACTTGCCAAGAAAAAAATAGCATCTAAATTTAGCTTCTTGGTAGGCAGGAAACACAAAGCCAAATCATTGTGAGCTGTCCCATTACATACAATGGTAAACAATTCCATTTGCCAATATTTCTACTGTGTGATTGCCTCTTATTGCAGGTGTAGTTTCTCAATTGCTTAGTAACAATTTGTTTCAGTATACCTATTCAGAAGTAACATATGCTATAAAAGGTAGGAGAGATACAGTCTTGAAGGAGATTTTCAATAACTGTAGGACTCAGTGAGAAAGAAAAAATGAGAAGAAATATGAAAACTGCTAAGTAAATAAAACCAGACTTTTAAAAATTCCCATGAATTTGCTATCTCAGTTTGCTAGCTATTCAAATGAATATTAATTCTTGTTCATTTTCCAAATGACTTTTCTAAATCTTCATATCTATATGCAGTGATAAATTCATTTCTCTTTATTCTTTCATCTGCACAAGATAGCCACCAAATTCCTGTTTCTCTGTACCTGTTTCAGAGATGCATCATGGAAAATTCTTTCATCTGTCTACCATGAGGTAGACAAGTGATCCTCAGGAGGTTTGAGTGATCCCTATTATTACTGGGAGGACTATTAGTTTGAACACCTGAAATAGCTAGCGTATCTGGAGTATGGAAGGGTTACATTGGCAGTCAGCAGATTACTTCTAGCAAATTAATTTAGCAGAAGATCACTCCCCCACTACAACTGCATGTACTGAAGTTATTTCCATAAGTAGTAAAAGAGGTTCAGATATATATAAAAGGCAAATGGAAAAGTATTCAGTCTTGATCATGATAAATGGTAGGTACTGTAATTGGTATATTACACTGAGATAATTGTGGAGGTATATTTGCATTGAGTTTTTATTAGTCTCCTTCAGACTTTATTACCTTATTATCTGTCCATCAATATTAATTGGGTACTCTTCATTGCTCATTCAAAGATTCTATGACTTTGAACAGTCTAATTAACTTTAGAGACTGATTGTTTTTACGTTACAAATACAACCTACTGACTTGCACATTTTCATAAGAGCTTTGTATAGATGTTGCAAAACCCACAAAATTCGATAGATTCTGATATGGATAACTTAGCATGAAACATATCTACTTCAAAAAAAAAGAGTAATCTCTATGGAAATATTTTTGTTACATTGATCTAAAAATTCATATTTAGTTTATAGATACAAAATAAGCATCATAGAATGATGTGCAAATGAGTGATAGCTAAGAATTTTATTTTTTAAAAAATGCTTTCCTTGGAGGGTGAGTTGAAAGTCGTTAAAAGAAGGTGGGATATGGATTAACAGAAAGATTTGGGGCTAAATAAAAGGTAACTTAGTAGCTTCGAAGATTCTAAACATATTTTATGTGAAGATTGGTGAGATGTTGGTATATTCCTTTTATTGCTTAGTTATTTTAATTTATTTATTTATCATTGCACAAGGTCTTTTTTGGGCTTCTCAAGTGACACTTGTAGTAAAGAATTTGCCTGCTAATGTAGGAGACGAAAGAGATATGGGTTTGATCTTTGGGTTGGGACGATTCCCCTGGAGAAGGAAATGGCAACCCACTCCAGTACTCCTGCCTGGAGAATTCCATGGACAGAGGAGCCTGGTGGGCTGCAGTCCACGGGGTTATACAGAGTTGGACACGACTGAGCCTGTACACTCACATATACTGGGTCGTTGTTGCTGCATGTGGGCTTTCTCTAGTTGCAGCAAGTGGTGGCCACTCTCTAGCTGTGGTGTAGAGGCTTCTCATTGCAGTAGCTGTTCTTGTTGCTGAACAGAGGCTCTAGAGCACAGACTCAAAAGTTGCAGTGCATGGGCATTGTTACCCTATGGCATGGAGAATCTTCCCGGAACAGGGATTGAATCCATGTCCCCTGCATTGGCAGGCAGGTTGACTCTCAACCACTCGACTATCTGGGAAGTCCTTGTCTATTCTTAATTGACTCTCAGTCAAGACGTATCATGTAAAAAAGGTGTAAAGTTGAAGAGAGCATTCTGAAGTCTTGAAGAATATGTGATTTTGTTTTGTGGTGTTGGTATTGGGATTAACAACATATTCCCAAATAAATGTTATTCTCTCAGTTTTGTAAATGGATATGCTGAAAGAGTAAAGAAAACTGATTTAATATCCAGACAGACTAGCCATCTGCCTGCATCAGATTTCCAGGTTTTCCACTTTTCTTTGCCTTGCTGTTTTCATCTGCTCATGTTATAATGCCTGTCTGTGGAGTGCTTGACTCAGGGCCCAGCATATAGCAAGTATCCAAAGAATTGAATTAATGGACAGCATATCTCTTAGTAGAAAGATATCACTAGCTATCTATCCATTCAATTGACCTTTGAACAACACTACATATAGGGGCATCTTTCTGCTTTCCATAGTCAAAATTTTGCATTAACTTTATAGTCAGTCTTCCATATCCAAGGTTCTGCATCCTGGGACTCAACCAACTACAGATCACTCAGTACCATTTTCTCTGATCTTACTATCTCTTCTCACATAAATGTGCAATAAAACCTTCACATTTTATCTCTGCATTTAGTTTCCCATAATAAAAACATGTTTTCAGTTTTTTTTGTGAAGCCAGATATGGCCATGTAACTAGTTTTTGACAATGGAAAGAAAACAGAAATATGGTGCCTAGCCTTTGAGCCTTTGTTAGAAAGGATACACCCTTTGTTATTTTTTCTCCATTCATCATGCTCCTGCAACATTAGTGTAATGGCTTGACATCTAGTTACTATCTTGGAANAAAGCTTATCATATAAAAGGTGATGTACTGGGTCTGGACATACATGTATCCGTGAGAAATGATTTGTGATTGAAAAGACTCAGAGAATTTATAGATTGCATAGTCTAGTCAGGGAAACAATTTCCTTTACAAGAGAGCAGGGCTGTATATTATTTAAAGTATTAGTGGTGAAGTCATGTCTGACCCTTTGCGACCCCATGGACTGTAGCTCACCAGACCCCTTTGTCCATGGAATTTTCCAGGCAAGAATACTGGAGTGGGTTGCCATTCCCTTCTCCAGGGGATCTTCCTGACTCAGGGTCAAACCCAGCTCTTTTCATTGCAGGCAGATTCTTTGCTGTCTGAGTCAATATAGAAGACTATATTCTGAATTCTGAGTTTTAATCTTCATGCTGCAACTCTATAGGAGAGGAAAACGTTTTTCCCTTTTATGTTTTTTAGTTTCCCTAATAACTAAATTGACATAAGGCAGATTTATGAGAGAAAAGCAATCTTAATTTTTAGGCAGGAGAGTCCACAAAGATATGAGAGGCATAGAGGTGGAGCAACAGGAAATCTCATCACTGCTGGTGAGAATGAGAAATGGTTCAGCTGCCTTGGAAAGCAGTTTGTAAGTTTCTTACAAAACTAAACAGACTCCAGTCATATGACACAGCAGAGAAGTTCTTTGATATTTGCTAAAACAAAACAAAACAAAACAAAACTTAAACTAAGGACTTCCCTGGCAGTCCAGTGGTTAAGACTCCAGGTTTCTAACGTACAGGGTGTGGGTATTTCTAGTTAGGGGAGTTAAGATACCACGTGCTGTGCGGTGTGGCCAAAAGGTCAAAAATAAGAAAAATAACTGTGTCTTCTCAGAAATCTGCACAGAGACATTTATGTTAACTTAATTCATAATTGCCCAAACTTGGAAGCAACCAGTATATTCTTCTGTAGGTGAAAGGATACATAAACTATGGTATTTCCAGACAGCACGATATTATTCAGTACTAAAAAAATAAGCTATGAATTCATAAAAAGACCTGAAAGAAATTTAGAAGTATATTAATAAGTGAATTAAGCCAATCTGAAAGTCTATTTATACTATATGATTCCAGCTATATGTCATTCTAGAAAAGGCAAAATTATGGAGACTATATTAATTATGATTGTAAGACCACTAAAAACATATAGGCATAGGAATCTTTATTAATTTAATATGTTCTTATTAATATAAGTAAGCTGTATTGTGATATGCCTAGTAAATGTGTGTGTGTATATATATTTGTCTGTATTTCACATACAATAAAATCAACAACCTACTACAAAGAAACCTTGAAAGAATGTTTAACCTGCAGGAGATTGAAAGTGAGCTACTTGCCAAGAAAAAAATAGCATCTAAATTTAGCTTCTTGGTAGGCAGGAAACACAAAGCCAAATCATTGTGAGCTGTCCCATTACATACAATGGTAAACAATTCCATTTGCCAATATTTCTACTGTGTGATTGCCTCTTATTGCAGGTGTAGTTTCTCAATTGCTTAGTAACAATTTGTTTCAGTATACCTATTCAGAAGTAACATATGCTATAAAAGGTAGGAGAGATACAGTCTTGAAGGAGATTTTCAATAACTGTAGGACTCAGTGAGAAAGAAAAAATGAGAAGAAATATGAAAACTGCTAAGTAAATAAAACCAGACTTTTAAAAATTCCCATGAATTTGCTATCTCAGTTTGCTAGCTATTCAAATGAATATTAATTCTTGTTCATTTTCCAAATGACTTTTCTAAATCTTCATATCTATATGCAGTGATAAATTCATTTCTCTTTATTCTTTCATCTGCACAAGATAGCCACCAAATTCCTGTTTCTCTGTACCTGTTTCAGAGATGCATCATGGAAAATTCTTTCATCTGTCTACCATGAGGTAGACAAATGATCCTCAGGAGGTTTGAGTGATCCCTATTATTACTGGGAGGACTATTAGTTTGAACACCTGAAATAGCTAGCGTATCTGGAGTATGGAAGGGTTACATTGGCAGTCAGCAGATTACTTCTAGCAAATTAATTTAGCAGAAGATCACTCCCCCACTACAACTGCATGTACTGAAGTTATTTCCATAAGTAGTAAAAGAGGTTCAGATATATATAAAAGGCAAATGGAAAAGTATTCAGTCTTGATCATGATAAATGGTAGGTACTGTAATTGGTATATTACACTGAGATAATTGTGGAGGTATATTTGCATTGAGTTTTTATTAGTCTCCTTCAGACTTTATTACCTTATTATCTGGCCATCAATATTAATTGGGTACTCTTCATTGCTCATTCAAAGATTCTATGACTTTGAACAGTCCAATTAACTTTAGAGACTGATTGTTTTTACGTTACAAATACAACCTACTGACTTGCACATTTTCATAAGAGCTTTGTATAGATGTTGCAAAACCCACAAAATTCGATAGATTCTGATATGGATAACTTAGCATGAAACATATCTACTTAAAAAAAAAAGAGTAATCTCTATGGAAATATTTTTGTTACATTGATCTAAAAATTCATATTTAGTTTATAGATACAAAATAAGCATCATAGAATGATGTGCAAATGAGTGATAGCTAAGAATTTTATTTTTTAAAAAATGCTTTCCTTGGAGGGTGAGTTGAAAGTCGTTAAAAGAAGGTGGGATATGGATTAACAGAAAGATTTGGGGCTAAATAAAAGGTAACTTAGTAGCTTCGAAGATTCTAAACATATTTTATGTGAAGATTGGTGAGATGTTGGTATATTCCTTTTATTGCTTAGTTATTTTAATTTATTTATTTATCATTGCACAAGGTCTTTTTTGGGCTTCTCAAGTGACACTTGTAGTAAAGAATTTGCCGGCTAATGTAGGAGACGAAAGAGATATGGGTTTGATCTTTGGGTTGGGACGATTCCCCTGGAGAAGGAAATGGCAACCCACTCCAGTACTCCTGCCTGGAGAATTCCATGGACAGAGGAGCCTGGTGGGCTGCAGTCCACGGGGTTATACAGAGTTGGACACGACTGAGCCTGTACACTCACATATACTGGGTCGTTGTTGCTGCATGTGGGCTTTCTCTAGTTGCAGCAAGTGGTGGCCACTCTCTAGCTGTGGTGTAGAGGCTTCTCATTGCAGTAGCTGTTCTTGTTGCTGAACAGAGGCTCTAGAGCACAGACTCAAAAGTTGCAGTGCATGGGCATTGTTACCCTATGGCATGGAGAATCTTCCCGGAACAGGGATTGAATCCATGTCCCCTGCATTGGCAGGCAGGTTGACTCTCAACCACTCGACTATCTGGGAAGTCCTTGTCTATTCTTAATTGACTCTCAGTCAAGACGTATCATGTAAAAAAGGTGTAAAGTTGAAGAGAGCATTCTGAAGTCTTGAAGAATATGTGATTTTGTTTTGTGGTGTTGGTATTGGGATTAACAACATATTCCAAAATAAATGTTATTCTCTCAGTTTTGTAAATGGATATGCTGAAAGAGTAAAGAAAACTGATTTAATATCCAGACAGACTAGCCATCTGCCTGCATCAGATTTCCAGGTTTTCCACTTTTCTTTGCCTTGCTGTTTACATCTGCTCATGTTATAATGCCTGTCTGTGGAGTGCTTGACTCAGGGCCCAGCATATAGCAAGTATCCAAAGAATTGAATTAATGGACAGCATATCTCTTAGTAGAAAGATATCACTAGCTATCTATCCATTCAATTGACCTTTGAACAACACTACATATAGGGGCATCTTTCTGCTTTCCATAGTCAAAATTTTGCATTAACTTTATAGTCAGTCTTCCATATCCAAGGTTCTGCATCCTGGGACTCAACCAACTACAGATCACTCAGGACCATTTTCTCTGATCTTACTATCTCTTCTCACATAAATGTGCAATAAAACCTTCACATTTTATCTCTGCATTTAGTTTCCCATAATAAAAACATGTTTTCAGTTTTTTTTGTGAAGCCAGATATGGCCGTGTAACTAGTTTTTGACAATGGAAAGAAAACAGAAATATGGTGCCTAGCCTTTGAGCCTTTGTTAGAAAGGATACACCCTTTGTTATTTTTTCTCCATTCATCATGCTCCTGCAACATTAGTGTAATGGCTTGACATCTAGTTACTATCTTGGATCATGAAGACAAGAATCACACCCTAGGGATGATAGACCATAAACTAGAAAGATGTTTTCATCTGTGAAGGCTTTTAGCTGCAAAGTTGCTACACCATCTGTGGATAACCTGTCTCTATTTACATTTACATGAGAGTTAAGTTTGGTCTTATAGTCAGTTTGGGGATATCTGTTTCTTAGAGCTAAACATAATCTTGAATACTATAAGTACATTTTGTATGCCAACCATTACTTTCTATATTTTTATGTATTTGATTATATATATTTATGCTGTAATAAATAGGGTACATTATAGTCTTGTAAAGCAGACATATCATCAGTTACACAAAAGAATCCTATCTATAATCATCAGAGGACTTCATGGAAAGAAGCAGTGTCTTAAAGTTTTTAAAATTCAATTTGCCAAATGAAAATCAATTTACCTACTGAGTGTCTGCAGGTACTTAGAATAAGAATATAAAAATATAAGGAAAAAGAAAAAAAATGAGCAAATAGAACACAAGCTCTGTAAGTGGTTTTAGTTTTATAAATAAGTGGTCTAGTTCTGATAGAAATTATTTCATTTTTCCCCTGAAGAGCACAATCTTTCTAGGAAAAACTGATAGTTACTTAATATTAATCTATGTATCCAGTTATTCATCTCTCAAAGAGAAAAAAAGAGAGGAGGAGAGGCAGAAACAAAGGGAAGAGAATGGGGAAGAGGAGAAATAGAAGGAGGGAGAAGAAAGTGAGGGAGTTGAAGAAAGGATGAAGTTGAGGTGGGGATGGGAAGAATGAAGGTAAATAAAGTTCACTCTATGAAATGTTGAGATGAGTTCACTTAACCCGGAGTTACATCAGGAGAATGTCTAAACCCTTTAGAGCAGTTTTGTCTAAAAGTCCCATTTTCCCTATTTTGTAAAATGAAAAAATACAAGTAAGAATGACTGTGGTTCTATGACTAACAATAAAGTAAGAAAGACGTCATTATTATTACAAAATGTCTTCTGTAATGACAGAAGACAATTATCCAAGAACAGATTGATTTTCTATAAATACGTTTATATTTATCAGAAAGTCCAGAAAAGTAAACAAATGTATCTCATATTGTTATTTATTTACATCATTTTCATATTAGTATTGAATATTTATTTATATCAATAAAGTANCTGTTTCTTAATTACTCAATGGTTAATGATCATTTTGTTCTTTGGCCCTGAAGGCCACATGAGTTATAGCTTAACTCCTCGCATATTCTTTCATTCATGGCTGAGACTATAATAAAGCTGGGTTGGATTCAGGTTCGGCACCTTCACCTTGGAGAGGGGTTGGTCCCCTGATCCTCGCTTTTCACTGAGTTCTTGTGTCTCATTTCTCATTCTCTTGCTGTATCGCACTTTCAGAAAACCTGCTTGTCAAGCCAATCTCGACAGGTGACTTAGTTTATACTTGAATAAAACAAAGGGAAAACTTATTCATATTCACATAACTCAAAGATAATCCTGCAATGAGTAGAATTAATATTTTATTTGTTTCACATGGATTCAACGCTTTGTTAGCTTTGTGCAGTATGCTATCTTACAATCAGTAGATTTATAGTGTTGTTTGTTTCCCATAATATCCTATTAGTGAATATTTCTGGGGTTTCTTCCCTGCTTGTGTGATGGTAAAGAATCTGCCTGCCAATGCAAGAGACACAGAAGATACGAGTTCTGTTCCTGGGCTGGGAAGATCCCCTGGAGGAGGAAATGGCAACCCACGCCAGTATTTTTGCCTGGGAAATCCCATGGACAGNTGGAGAGGATTTAAGCAGTGCTTTCCTCGTGGCTCAGATGGTAAAGCGTCTATCTATAACACAGGAGACCTGGGTTTGATCCCTGGGTCGGGAAGATTCTCTGGAGAAGGAAATGGTAACACATTCCAGTACTCTTGCCTAGAAAATCCCATGGACAGAGGAGCCTGGTGTCCATAGGGTCGCAGAGTCGGACACGACTGAGCAATTTCACTTTCTTTCTTTTTTTTCCTGATGGCTCAGACAGTAAAAAATCTGACTGCAATACAAGAGACTTGGACTCTATCCCTGGGTCAGGCAGATCCCCTGGAGGAGGAAATGGCAACCCACTTCAGTATACTTGCCTGGAGAATTCCATGGACAGAGGAGTCCGGAGGGCTACAGTCCAACAGGAATCGCAGAGTTGGACATGACTGGAGTGACTAAGCTCCGGCACCCGCTCTAGAATATTTGTGGCATATTGACCTATTATTTTGTGTTTTATTTATCCCAACAGCTTTCCACCCTCTAAAGACAGATAGAAAGGTTTTTTTTTTTAAACATGAAATGAATATAAGTGATCCATATGTATGACTGAATATTATATATCTATATATAATTTTAAGAACTTATTTTAATTTTTGGTAACAAAAAATAATAGTGTGTAAAAGAAAATAGGTTAGAAATAGTGGTGGGACCAAGTTGAAAAATGACAGGATAAAATGGTTTCTGTGCATTTTGCGTGGCACTCGTTGTTATTCCCAAAATTCTTAACAGAAGTGGAAAGAAGACAGGCCTTTACTTACATCCTACTTACTGGGATCTCCTTGAACAAATCAAGACATAGGTTCAAGTTCAGAAAGAGTAAGACCCCACTCAAAGATACCTGGCAGTTCAGTTCAGTCACTCTGTCATGTCCGAATCTTTGCGATCCCATGAACTGCAACATGCCAGGCTTCACTGTCCATCACCAACTCCCGGAGTTCACCCAAGCTCATGTCCATTGAATCGGTGATGCCATCCAACCATCTAATCCTCTGTCATTCTCTTCTTCTCCTGTCCTCAATATTTCCCAGCATCAGGGTCTTTTCAAATGAGTCAGCTCTTCACATCAGGGGGCCAAAGTATTGGAGTTTCAGATTCAGCATCAGTCATCCAATGAACACCCAGGACTGATCTCCTTTAGGGTGGACTAGTTGGATCTCCTTGCAGTCCAAGGGACTCTCAAGAGTCTTCTCCAACACCACACTTCAAAAGCATCAATTCTTTAGTGCTCAGCCCTCTTTATAGTCCATCTCTCACATCCATACATGACTACTGGAAAAAACCATAGCCTTGACTAGACAGACCTTTGTGACAAAGTAATATGCTTTTTAATATGCTGTCTAGGTTGGTCATAACTTTCCTTCCAGGGAGTAAGCATCTTTTAATTTCATGGCCTCAATCACCATCTGCAGTGATTTTGGAGCCTCCAAAAAATAAAGTCAGCCACTGTTTTCACTGTTTCCCCTTCTATTTGCCATGGGACCGGATGCCATGATCTTCGTTTTTGGAATGTTGAGTTCTAAGCCAACTTTTTCATACTTCTCTTTCACTTTCATCAAGAGGCTCTTTAGTTCTTCTCCACTTTCTGCCATAAGGGTGGTGTCATCTGCATATCTGAGGTTATTGCTATTTCTCCCAGCAGTCTTGATTCCAGCTTGTGCTTCTTCCAGCCCAGCGTTTCTCATGACATACACTGCATATAAGTTAAATAAGCAGGGTGACAATATACATGGCAAGAAGGTACCTAATCTATTAATATACTGTGTGATGTTGTGGGAATTACACATAAAGATATGTAATATCTATTCAGGTGGGACACTTGTATCAAGGAAAAGCACATACATATAACTGAGTGGCATTTTGAACTAGGCATTTTTTTTTTTCATGTAATCTAATTTTTGGTTGATCGAATAACTGACAGAAGTATAGTAATTTAGACTGCTTTAGTTTGTGGATATTTTATCAGAAATGGATGAAACAAGCCTATAAATTTAAGGAAGACAAATGACAGTCCTTGTGACCAGTGACAAAATTTGAGCATTCAGGCACCTGTGAGAATGTGAAAAACTTGTATGTATAGCACAAACTTGACAGCATCTCAATATATAAAGTTTTTTTTATTGTANATGAAGCAAGCCTATAAATTTATGGAAGACAAATGACAGTCCTTGTGACCAGTGACAAAATTTGAGCATTCAAGCACCTGTGAGAATGTGAAAAACTTGTATGTATAGCACAAACTTGACAGCATCTCAATATATAAAGTTTTTTTTATTGTATCAGTAGTGATATTAGCAAATGTCATTTTATATCATATAAGGAAACATCAACGTTTTTAAATATGTGTTACTTAATGACCACTGTTCTCCAAGTGATCAGTGTATGATATTTAATATTACAAAATCATGAATAAATAAATATATATTCAAACTGTAAGATAATGGAATCAATTTTAACTTTGTAGAATCCATAATCTATCATCTTTTGAGGCATTATCACAGAAGAATATGCACAATTATCTGAACATATTGTTAAAATACACCTCTATTTTTCTACTATATATTCATATGTGGCTGAGTTTTACTTCAACTATGACAACAAATCACAAAAGTTTGAAATCAAAAGCGTATATGAGAACCAGTTGTATTCTATTTAGCCAAATATAAGAGATCTGTAAAATATGTAACCAAGGCCATTTTTTATAATACAATTATTTTGTTTTGGAAAATAAAGTTATTTTTAATGAATTAGTACATTGCTTATTAATGTTTCAAATGAACTGATTTTAAGATACCCTCTTTTAATATTCAATTAGTAAATAACAAGTGATATAAACACAGAGAAGTTCTTTGAGGACTGAAGCAGTCTTATGAGAATAAAGCTTTTAGTACTACAGCTCAACACCATTGTTCTCTTTGGTCCATGCCTCTGCCCTTAGAGAAGACAATTTTTATTGAAAATGATCCACATTTGCAGCTGAAGAGACTTATAATCATGATTATACAAGGTAGAAAGTTAAGACCAGAGTGGCCTATTTTAATGTCAAACTGTCTTATTCCCTTTCAATCCAAGATGGCAGGACAGCTCCCTTAAAGATTTTGCAGATTTCTGATGTGAGTCCATTCCATGACCTAAAAGCCATATTCATGTTCTTTGTAAGATAAGAAGTGTCTGTATTCTTTGGCGACCAGATTGCTGTAAATAGCACCCTTAGACTTTTCAAAAGTTTTCTGCTCTGAGAGACTGTGCCAGCCACTGTTTTAAAAGTTTTAGGGATCTTAAAAGGGCTTCCCTGGTGGCTCAGAGGTTAAAGCGTCTGCCTACAATGTGGGAGACCTGGGTTCGATCCCTGGGTCGGGAAGTTCCCCTGGAGAAGGAAATGGCAACCCACTTCAGTATTCTTGCCTGGAGAATCCCAAGGACGGAGGAGCCCGGTGGGCTTCAGTTCACGGNCTCCAAAAAATAAAGTCAGCCACTGTTTTCACTGTTTCCCCTTCTATTTGCCATGGGACCGGATGCCATGATCTTCGTTTTTGGAATGTTGAGTTCTAAGCCAACTTTTTCATTCTTCTCTTTCACTTTCATCAAGAGGCTCTTTAGTTCTTCTCCACTTTCTGCCATAAGGGTGGTGTCATCTGCATATCTGAGGTTATTGCTATTTCTCCCAGCAGTCTTGATTCCAGCTTGTGCTTCTTCCAGCCCAGCGTTTCTCATGACATACACTGCATATAAGTTAAATAAGCAGGGTGACAATATACATGGCAAGAAGGTACCTAATCTATTAATATACTGTGTGATGTTGTGGGAATTACACATAAAGATATGTAATATCTATTCAGGTGGGACACTTGTATCAAGGAAAAGCACATACATATAACTGAGTGGCATTTTGAACTAGGCATTTTTTTCATGTAATCTAATTTTTGTTTGATCGAATAACTGACAGAAGTATAGTAATTCAGACTGCTTTAGTTTGTGGATATTTTATCAGAAATGGATGAAGCAAGCCTATAAATTTATGGAAGACAAATGACAGTCCTTGTGACCAGTGACAAAATTTGAGCATTCAAGCACCTGTGAGAATGTGAAAAACTTGTATGTATAGCACAAACTTGACAGCATCTCAATATATAAAGTTTTTTTTATTGTATCAGTAGTGATATTAGCAAATGTCATTTTATATCATATAAGGAAACATCAACGTTTTTAAATATGTGTTACTTAATGACCACTGTTCTCCAAGTGATCAGTGTATGATATTTAATATTACAAAATCATGAATAAATAAATATATATTCAAACTGTAAGATAATGGAATCAATTTTAACTTTGTAGAATCCATAATCTATCATCTTTTGAGGCATTATCACAGAAGAATATGCACAATTATCTGAACATGTTGTTAAAGTACACCTCTATTTTTCTACTATATATTCATATGTGGCTGAGTTTTACTTCAACTATGACAACAAATCACAAAAGTTTGAAATCAAAAGCGTATATGAGAACCAGTTGTATTCTATTTAGCCAAATATAAGAGATCTGTAAAATATGTAACCAAGGCCATTTTTTATAATACAATTATTTTGTTTTGGAAAATAAAGTTATTTTTAATGAATTAGTACATTGCTTATTAATGTTTCAAATGAACTGATTTTAAGATACCCTCTTTTAATATTCAATTAGTAAATAACAAGTGATATAAACACAGAGAAGTTCTTTGAGGACTGAAGCAGTCTTATGAGAATAAAGCTTTTAGTACTACAGCTCAACACCATTGTTCTCTTTGATCCATGCTTCTGCCCTTAGAGAAGACAATTTTTATTGAAAATGATCCACATTTGCAGCTGAAGAGACTTATAATCATGATTATACAAGGTAGAAAGTTAAGACCAGAGTGGCCTATTTTAATGTCAAACTGTCTTATTCCCTTTCAATCCAAGATGGCAGGACAGCTCCCTTAAAGATTTTGCAGATTTCTGATGTGAGTCCATTCCATGACCTAAAAGCCATATTCATGTTCTTTGTAAGATAAGAAGTGTCTGTATTCTTTGGCGACCAGATTGCTGTAAATAGCACCCTTAGACTTTTCAAAAGTTTTCTGCTCTGAGAGACTGTGCCAGCCACTGTTTTAAAAGTTTTAGGGATCTTAAAAGGGCTTCCCTGGTGGCTCAGAGGTTAAAGCGTCTGCCTACAATGTGGGAGACCTGGGTTCGATCCCTGGGTCGGGAAGTTCCCCTGGAGAAGGAAATGGCAACCCACTTCAGTATTCTTGCCTGGAGAATCCCAAGGACGGAGGAGCCCGGTGGGCTTCAGTTCACGGGGTCGCAAAGAGTCAGACACGACTGAGCGACTTCACTTACTTACTTACTTAGGGATCTTAAAAAAGTATATTACAGCCACACTTGGTTTCATCTTTAACCTGATGCCATTTGTACTTTCTGCCTTGAAAAATGGGAATTGAGAAAGGGTTTATGTTTTCAGCCTCACTCAAATAGCTCATTTTTCTCCCTTTGGATATTATCATGCATAGCTTATAGCAACCGATTAATGCCTTTATCACATTCCAGGAAATCATCTTACCAAGGTCTTAGTGTATTAAACTCACATTTCCTATCTTCAAATATACAACAGGACATACTTTTTACCATTTGTTGCTAAACTATATAATGTGTGTCATTATTTATGTTTTGTTTTAATTTCTTTTTGCATTTTCAAGTCTTTGCTAACAATTCATTTGATTTTTTTCCATGGCTTCCATTTTTTTTTTTTTTTCCAAACACAAAACCTGCTTCCAAAGCTAGTAATTTTAAGAGGGTTTTTCTTTTTTTTTTTACAACAGTGCACTACTCTTAGAGCCAGTTTCTGTAACAGTAAGCTTATAATGCATAACAAAATATACTTTTATATTTTTAATTATTTACATTGCTGTTCAGTCTGGCTTGGGTGGTTTTACTCATTTGTGGGCCACTGCCTTTAGCAGAGCAGCCCTATTTTTAACTGTGTATGTGGGCCATTTGTCCCCATCCTTTATCAGATCAGCCTGAGCATCTTGATGGTATTGGCAAGAATCTAAAACAGCAAAAAGAACAATCCCATTGTGGAACTTCATCTTTGCTACTTTCATTTTCATTAATGTCTCCTTGAACAAAGCAAATCATATGATTTGATCTAAAGTCTTAATGAAAGTCAGAGTTTTACAGGGAAGGATATGGACACAGGAAGGGAAGAATCTGGCCATCTTTGCAACTCACAAAGGAGAGATACTGATTTTGAAAATATTCCTACCATCATTTTCTAATACTATGGACACCTTGTTCTTTTTAAAACTTCCAACAGTGGGTCAAATTTTAAAAGCAAAAATGAAATGTTAATTACTTCATATCTGTTATTTCTTATGTGTTTAAAGAAAAAACATAATTATAAACAGATCATTTATTACATAAAATATTTTCAAATATAATGTGTTTTATGTATGTCAGGAATACTACATGAACTATTTAGATAGTAGGTGAAAACTCAAACAATTTTAAACATTTTACTCTTCTTATATTATTCTCATAGAAATGTATAGTCTAAATAACTCAGAGTATATTTGCAATGGATATTTTTGTGTGTCCATTTGTGAGCTCAGGGATATTTTACTAATAGAAATGGCTTATCTGAGATTTGTCTGCTGATGCTAAAGCAATGTATTAGTTACTAAAATAAGCAGGCCTCATTTTATTATATGCCTCTAAGATATATTAGTAATTTATTAAATAAATATTTTAATTAACTCAGAAAATATTTTAAAATGGTTTCCTTAAGCTTTTTCACTCTTTCATATTAAAATTTTTATTGGTTTATGAAGAAATTCAGAAAAACTACATTCCATTTGGCTTCTAAAATTTAATAATTGAAATGCAATAATCATGATTTAAACTTCAATGTTAGAATATTTAATATGCAATATGAATTTTGTTTCTTCATTGATTCAGTGATTCAATGAAAAGACCATATGTACTGATTATTTAGACTTATGTCTGCAGACTTTAAATTGATTTTTTTTTTAATTTTTATTTTTACTTTATTTTAGTTTACAGTACTGTATTGGTTTTGGCATACATTGACATGAATCCATCATGGGTGT
The DNA here is from genome assembly GCA_006410675.1 of Oreotragus oreotragus. Taxonomy (NCBI): domain Eukaryota; kingdom Metazoa; phylum Chordata; class Mammalia; order Artiodactyla; family Bovidae; genus Oreotragus; species Oreotragus oreotragus. The sequence continues at coordinate 237,963 of SJYX01014700.1, forward strand.
ACATGAATTCCCAAACATGAACCCCCCCTTTCCCACCTTATTCTATATGTTCTTGCTGCTTATTAACTCAAATATTCCTCCTCTGAAACAAGCTTATAAATGTGAAGTATGTTCATGTAAGTACACACATAAATTATATACATAAATTGTCTGAGTATAAATTATTTTCCTTGAATTTTCAAAATAAGTA
>SJYX01014700.1:239807-261050 GCA_006410675.1 Oreotragus oreotragus
TTTTTTTTTTTTTTTTTTTGTCTCAGGCAACATGATTAGGATTTCAACTATTTTTTTTTCCATTAAGTTTCTATCATTGGCCTAATATTGGAGACCAGTCCTTTGCTTCTGAATGGTAATATATGAGAACTTCTGAGATTTCAGACAGATGTTCCAAGAAAATATTTTAGAAGGCTGAATTAATATTGTAAAAAATTTGGAACTTTGATTACTCTCAAAAGCATTTATTTAAGTATATATACATATATTTTTCCCGTTTATATTCCTAATGCCATAGTATCAAGTTACTGAGGGGGCAAATTAATGAAGCTAGTAAGTTACCTAAGCTAACCTTAGAAAATAACTTGCTACTATCTGTAAGCAAAATAATCATTGTATGTATTTGACATATAAATATGAAATGATGCAAGGTATTTAACTTTAAAATATTCTTCATAGATAAACACTCATTATCACATTTAATAGTTTGTAATATCTTATAATTGTTAAAATGCCATGCTGGTGTTATTGAAAATGCACAGGGCAAACATAGACATACCGGCATGCCTCTAATTGCAAAGTTGTTTTCTCAAACACACACTTTATTTGTAATTATTCTTTCCATACTCATTTCTACAGGTATTTTACTGTATAATATATCAAGTTAAAGGTCTAGTCATTACCTTGATGCATGAGATTCATTTTACTGGTGAGAAAAGTATGGCTGTTATAGCAATTTTAATCAAATACATAATTTAGGCAAGCATGTAAGCACATTTTTTCTACATATTAAGGTCTTACAATGTTGCTCCTATGTATTTTAACTAATAAAACAATCAGAAATGAACAAAAAACGGTGGACTGCTTTATTAGAAGGATAAAATTAATTGGGAAGTGCAGCCAAGTTTATAAGCCTGTTCCATGTCTCTCTTACCTTTGGCAGTGAATCCATTATGCTCAACATCTTTGTAGTCATCTCTCCTGTATTTGAAGGTTAGCACGTGTTTTCAGCCTAGTACTGCTCAGCCCATTTCCTCACTGTAGAATCCCAGACTGACAGCTTGCCCTCATTCTGTTCCATTTCTTTCCCTTTCAGTCAAAGTTGCTGGTGTTTATTCTGTATGGCATTGTCAAAAAATATGAATTTTCCTATGTATGTTGAGAGGAACCACATCATTAGAAAGGGGATTGTGCATAAATCCTTCCTAAATAATCCTGTTTCTATTCCTAAATTCTCCTAAGAAGGCTGAGTGTATCTTTGAATCATGCATCTGATCACCTCAGGATGACTTTTCAGCCTCACACTTTACTCAATCTAGAAAGATTGAGGGCAGGAGGAGAAGGGGATGATGGAGGTTGAGATTGTTGGATGGCATCACCAACTCAATGGATATGATTTTGGGTAAACTCCAGGAGCTGGTGATGGACAGGGAGGCCTGGCTTGCTGTGATCCATCTGGTTGCAAAGAATTGGACATCACTGAGCAACTGAACTGAACTGATGAAAAGGGACAGAAAATATTCCATTTGCTATAAATCCAGAAAACTTCAATTCAGTTGGCATTATTTTTCCAAAATAATGTCATCAACATACCAAAAATCTCTGAAGAAAGTTAAGAAATCAAAAAATAAAGAAGGAAAAGTTAAATAATAGTAGCACACTGATATGATAGTATGAAGATATTTGTGAACTTGGGCAATTTCTGGGAGATGGTGATGGACAGGGAGGCCTGGCATGCTGCAGTCCATGGGGTCTCAAAAAGTTAGACACAACTGGATGACTGAACAGCGACAACAAATGCTAAGGTAATGTAGAGAATATTTTAAAGTACAACTTTGCCTTAAGCTCACAAGCCATAGCTATTATTCTAGAAAATTTCATTGCAGGTTCTTTCAAATAGAGATATGAAAATATCCAGTTTGCATTCTTACTGCCCATTTTAGTCATCTTTCAAAACTATGCGATCTTTTTGTTACCCCTATCCTTCCAGAGATGCCTCTGTGGACAAGTTTACTGTGACGTTCTTATTGGTAAATCTTATCCCCTCATGTGCTTTCTTAGCTGTTTGATCACTCTTTTCTCTGTAACATTAATGTCTCAGTATTCTTCTTAACACTCTATTCTTGTTTTCCAGAAACTTTTCTAGGCAGTCATGCTTCTTCAGGTTCTCTGCCTTTGTTCATCTTAAGCCCCAAGACACTTTGAGTTCAGTATTTTCTCCCCTGGATTTTCACTCCATACATAATCCCTGGGGGAAATTTTTTCTTTATGAAGTTCCAAGAATTAATTACATTATGATGATTCCCAAGTCTATATAGCTAGCTTCAAATTTTTTCCCAAAATGGAACTACTAATTAAATAACAGTAGGATACAGAGTTGTCAATAAAATATTGAATGAGATATTAAAAAATCCAGCAAGAATAATGAAGTAATTATCTTTCTAGAGGAATTGATGTTAATGTAAGACAAAAGCTAGGATGATGGCTGATGTCTACTGGGATTGTCAGCTTGATGGAGGATTACTTTGATGATAGAGCATTTTACTATTTTGATGAAAAATGCTGGAAGGAGGGAAATATTGAAAATACAAAAGACTGTAAATTACAAATGGAACAAAATTCCTACAAAAGAAATAAAGAATAGGAGCATATCACACAGCTGGATAAACTGGACCTGGGCAGAAAGAGGTGTATTTTCTTAAAAACAAAAGGGATTAAAATTCTAAATGACTGTTTATATAAAGCCTTTATTATAGACCAAGAGTAAGCATGGATTTCTCATCCTCAACACTAGGCATATTTTATAATGGAATTTTTTTCCCTCACTTAGCTGTGTCACATTTTCCATCTCAATAATGAGTATAATAATTATATTTAATCATTTTCAATTATTGTTAAGGTTATAAAAATGGGAAACCTACAAATAATCTATTTATAAATAATATAAGTCATAATTAAGCAACCTGTGTGGTAAATAAAATGAAGTTTTTAGCATATATTTTTGAGGTAGCTTTGCTATTTACCAAAGTATTTCTATGTGCTATCATCCTATTCAGAATAACTTTCTATGAAGGTAAGAGAGCAAGGAATGGATCAACATCAATTCAGTAAGTATTTCATCAGTTAAGGGCTTCCCTATGGCTCAGATAATAGAGTCTGCCTGCAGTGACAGAGACATGGGTTTGATCCCTGTATCTGGAGATCCTGTGTCCTGGAGAAGGAAATGGCAACCCACTCCAGTATTCTTGCCTGGAAAATCTCATGGATGAAGAAGCCTTGCAGGCTATGGTCCATGAAGTTGCAAAGAGTCAGACACGTCTGAGCAGCTTCACTTTCTTTTTTTTTTTTCCATTAGTTAAACATGTATGCATTTTCAAAATATGACTCAAAATTATTTTAGTATTGCAAAATTTTAGTAATAGCTAATTCTAATGGTTAACTATCAGTGGCCCTGTAAAAGAAACTGAAAAACATGCCCACATTTCTGAATTGCAATAGAACATTGAATTCTAATTCAATTGGCTTTATCATTAAGTTGATAATGTGTATATTTTTAATAGTAATACTACATGAATACAGTCACCAGGTTTTCATTTTAAACACAACAGTTTGTTTTTATCTCTGTTGGAATTAGAATTGTAGAAGCTAGCTGCTTTTTATACATAATAAAGATTAGAAAACACCGATCAAAAGAATACTGACTTATGCATAGTAAAGATTGGAAAACTCTGGTCATAGGAATCCTTTTCTTAGAAAGTCTGTAGAAATTTCACACTGTTGATGTATGCCTACCATGGGGATGAAGAAAGATATTTTAAATTAAAAACAACCAAGGTTTAAAAAAAAGCACAGTATGATATTCTGCATATTCTATTAATATTGTCACTTGTCAAATGATTAAGGTGACTATCTTCAACGAAGAAAGGCAAAATATTTTAACTGAGTAAACATTGGAATATGGGGTTCAATCATCATCCAATTAGCTTAACCCAGTCATTGCCTCAACAGATAAATTAATGTGGAGCATCCCTGAAGTCTTCCTGAAAGTCACATAACCCTATCATCTAAAGTCATGATTTCTCGATGATACAGTGGCAAAAAATACACCCACCAACACAGAGGACACAGAGATGAGGGTTTGATCCCTGGGTGAGGAAGATCCCCTAAAGGAGGAAATGGCAACCCATGCCAATATTGCTGCCCAGTAAATCCCATAGACAGAAGAGCCTGGCGGGCTACAGTCCATATGGTCACAAAGTGGGACCTGACTGAGTGACTGAACCCATAGGCATACAAAATCATGATTTTTCAAGAAAGCTATGTAAGAATCAGGACTCTCGTATTAAAGATAACATAAATCGAAGCTGTTTTGCCTGCATTTCTCAAATATATCAACAAAAACATTGAGTCAAAAATATGTAAGTTAAAAAGAATAATCACACTTAAATAACAAAAGTGAATAACTTTCATTGATTTGAATACTAGAACTTTTAAATAGTCATCAGGGAAGAAATGTTGGAAAGTAGAGGCATGGGTGACTTTCTTAAGCTAAATTGTGCTGACCAATATAGCCTTGATGTTGATGTCTTTGCTGTTGCTCAGTTACTCAGTCCTGTCTGACTCTTTGTGACCCCGTGGACTGCAGCACAACAGGCTTCCCTGTCCTTCACTCTCTCCTGGAGCTTGCTCAAACTCGTGTTCTTTGGTCAGTGATGTCATCCAACCATCTCATCCTCTGTCACCCCCTTCTCCTCCTGCCCTCAATCTTTTCCAGCATAAGGGACTTTTCCAATGAGTTAGCTCTTTGCATCAGGTGACCAAAGTACTGGAGCTTCAGCTTCAGCACCTGTCCTTCCAATGAATATTCAGGATTGATTCCCTTTAGGATCGACTGGTTTGATCTCCTTACTGTCCAAGACTCCAAGACTTTAGGGTCTTCTCCAGCACCACAGTTTGAAAGCATCAATTCTTTGGTGCTTATCTATGGTTTAAATAACCTGATGAAGTTTACCTAGATGATCTGCAGATCTCTTGGATGGTCAGAAAGATGAAGGTATAAATCCTGTCTGTAATCATCTACTAATCATAAGTATTGAGCTAATGGCATCAATGAACCCCAATTCATCATCTATAAAGTGGAGATAATAATTCCTACCTTTTTGATACATTATAATAATTACCGGGCTTCCCTGGTAGTTCAGAGGTTAAAGTGCCTGCCTTCAATGTGGGCGACCCGGGTTCGATCCCTGGGTTGGGAAGATTCCCTGGAGAAGGAAATGGTAACCCACTCCAGTATTTTTGCCTGGAAAATCCCATGGACGGAGAAGCCTGGTAGGCTACAGTCCACGGGGTCGCAAAGAGTCAGACACGACTGAGCGACTTCACTTTCACTTTCATAATAATTACCAGTAATACATAGTCACAGAAATGTGTTGTCAATTGTTAAAATAAATTTATTAATAGAGAAAAGTTTATACTATACAGAATATTTCATTTATTTTTAGATCATTGTGAATTGATTTTAATAAATGAAACTCAGTATTTTAATGTCTCTTTTTTTTTTTCTATCTTTTCTACTCTATATCTTTCTCTTCTTACAAGTTTACTTCCAGAACTACTTCAAATTACAGGTATCAACATTCAGTCCCCTTTAACTTTATATTGCACTTCAGATTCTGTGTTTCCTCCTATATTCATTTTTCTTTCTATTTCTTATCTATTTTTTTCATAACTGACCAACTGGAAAAGCAGGTTGGTGTAGCATATTCAAAGTCTGGCACCTATAATACTACTTCTACTTCAACTTTCTTTTGAGCAGCTGCTGTCTCTTCTCTCAGAATTCTATTGCATGAAATCTAACATGTACCATTTCTTTATTCCAGATGCATTTTTTTAGTTATCATTTTTCAAATCTAGCATTTATTTTCTTCGTTGGAAAGATATACACACTTTCATTTCTTGCCATTTTTTTCTGGTCATATGCTAAATGAAATGTCACGTTTATTTAACTTTTGAGCCAAATTTTAATAATAGCAGATTTTAATAATAGCAAATTAAAATAGCAAATTTTAATAATAATCATCATAATTTTTATAACATAATAATTATAGTGTACACCTTTGCCATATTTACTATGTAGCAGCCACTTATCTAAGCATTTAGCTTTCAGTTGTGAAAAATCACTGCTTGACTCAGACATCCTTCCCTAGAACACATTTCAGTCTCAAAACCTTTAATAACACCATGCTCTGGGCAACTGCTACCAACAGCTCAGCAGTAGTATACAGGCTTTTGTCTTCTGTCCTCTCAGAAGAATAAAGCCTGTTTGCTCTGTTTCAGTGGTTCATCAAGGGACATCGAGTGGAAACAACAGATTCATCTTCAACTATAGATTAAAAAGGAAATCCAAACCAAGATTGAAGCAGAAGAGGTTTTTATTTGGCAGTTAACATGGATTTTGTCAAAAGAAAGAGAAAGGAGACATGACTCTCATTTTGTCCCTTAGTTTTTAAAATCAATATGCTGTGGTATTCTAAACCAATCGATAAGTTTCATCTTTATCTTTGTAGAATACAATGCATTTCAATGAATTTTTCTAATGGGGAAATAAGAAACATATATACATAAATAAAACCTGAGGTAGAGTTCTCTTTTTTGTTTTGTTTTTAGTTCATAAACCCTCTTTGGCTATCAGTCTGGAGACTAGAAGCATGCTGTGTTACAATTGTGTACCTCAAAGAAGCAAACTAACAAACAGAAGAAACTGTATGTGAAAGGATTTTCAAAGAGGAGGAGACAAACACAATTTCCTAAAACTCAAAGAAGCTTAGCTGCTATGGAAGTCTTAAATACAGAAAACAGAGTTATAAGACTGTACTTTCTTATTCTTTGAGAACTTACATGAGACTTTAATGCTCTTTTTTTTTTTTTTTTCCTTACACAAACACTACCTTGAAGCAACCATAGATAATCCCTAGAGATATATTTTAGGTACTGTATGTGCAAATAGTTTCTTGGAGCTTTCTAAGTGTATTAGTTTAAATAAACTAGCCTATAGTTTATGGTTTAATACTTTCAGTATAGGTAAGCCAGTATGTCATAGTAAGGAATACTGATAGTACACATTCAGATAAATTATTATCTCCTAGGGGAAAAAAAAAAAAAAACTTTATAACATTATTTAGTGGAGATAAGATCTGTTACCATTGTTGGGGGAAAATAAGGTACATGTGGAAGAATAATTTTACTGCTTCAATTGGTCATTGTCTTAGGGACTTTTTGTGACAGTCACTCTGCTGCTGCTACTGCTGCTAAGTCACTTCAGTCATGTCTGACTCTGTGCGACTTCATAGACGGCAGCCCACTAGGCTCCCCTGTCCCTGGGATTCTCCAGGCAAGAACACTGGAGTGGGTTGCCATTTCCTTCTCCAATGCATGAAAGTGAAAAGTGAAAGTGATGTCACTCAGTCGTGTCCAACTCTCAGCGACCCCATGGACTGCAGCCCGCCAGGCTCCTCCATCCATGGAATTGTCCAGGCTAGAGTGCTGGAGTGGGCTACCACTGGCTTGCCACCCCATGGACTGTAGCCCTCGAGGCTCCTCTGTCCATGGAATTCTCCAGGCAGGAATAGTGGAGTGGGTAGCTATTCCCTTCCCCAGAGGATCTTCCTGACCCAGGAATTGAACCCCATTCTCATATTGCAGACATATATTTCACTACCTGAGCCACCAAAGAAGCCCTTTTTGAATGTAGTAAAATCTGCTTCTTCTGTTTATTTTGATTTAAATGATGTTGGGTTTAATTTACCAGTGTTGGCTGCAGTATAAATATCTGCATGTTAATTTATATGTAAATAATACATTTGTATATAATATGGATATATGATATGCTTTTTCATATATAATATACAATTATAAATAATAAATCCATATTGTATATATTATATAGAATTTGTGTATGTATAATATATGCCTAGTATATAATTTGAATCTTAGAGTGCTCATTGGTATTGAGTTGAAGTTTCACCACTACCACCGTGTTAATTCAGGAAGTAAGATTGGAAGATATTTTGAAGAGTGTGTTAAAAATGATTTTGGTAGCCAGAAACTTGTACATCGAATAGCTGGCCTGCTTTGAGAGCAGTTATTTTGAAGCATAAGCACAGGGCAGAAAGACTTTTATTAAGCATCTTTCTAAGCACCTTTTCTAAGCATCTTTTATAAGCACTCTTATTATAGTGGTGGAGGCATTGATTTCAATTATTAAAAAAAAATTTAAAGGAAAAATAAATTGTGAATAAAAATGGTTGATTTTGTTTTCCAAAAAAAGAAAGAAAATTCTACTGAATTATAAAATAGTGAGGCTGTTGATTTTAAGATAAAATGCAAGGGAAGGTTGCTTTCTGTATAATTAACCAATTTAAAAGAAAAATAAATTGTGACTAAAAATGGTTGATAATGTTTTCGGTAAAAAAAGAAAAAAAACTCTAATGAATGATAAAATACTGAAGCTGTTGATTTTAAGATAAAATACCAGGGAAGGTTGCTTTCTATAAATCACTATTTTAAATTTTATTTTGTATTTCTAGTTCATGCAACATAACAAAGGAATGAAGTAAGTTGTATCGGTATTTGAAAATAAGAAATAAAACTACTATGACTTTAAAAAAAAAAAAAAACACCATTCCCCAATTAAAAATTATCTCTGAAACTTTAAGCCATCTGTGATTTCTTATCTTTAATGAGTTAGCTTCTTTAATTCTTGGGCTTCGCTGGTTGCTCAGCTGGTAAAGAATCTGCCTGCAATGTAGGAGACCTGGGTTTGACTCCTGGGTTGGAAAGATCCCCTGCAGAAGAGAACTGCTACCCACCCCAGTATTCTGGCCTGGAGAATTTCATGGACTATCCATGTGATCACAAAGAGTCAGACAAACTGACCAATTTTCACTTCACTTCAATCCTTAACTTTTACAGATACTAATAAAAAAATGGAAATTTCCACTCTGCTATCCAATTTTCTCACCTGTGCTAACTTACTGAAGATAGTGTCTACCTAGTCCACGGGACTGTCGATACCAATAACTAATGAGATTTTACATTTTAAAAAATGTGTGAAAGCACAAAATAAACTTTTTTAATATTAAAAATTATATCTTATTAAAAAAACATAGATTTTAAGGATATGATGAAGAACAAAAAATTATGATGTGCCATCCTTAAACTCACAATTGGTGGAAAGATAGAGAAGGACAAGGAATTTACGTATAGTCCAGTAAGTGGAAGGCAGATATATGAAGCTTGTACTACATGACAATGTGATTGAACATGTAGTTTAAATTTTAACAGAGAAAAGAAAAGGTTTACAAAATAAAGGACCACTAATCTGATCGTTGCAGATGGTGACTGCAGCCATGAAATTAAAAGACGATTACTCCTTGGAAGAAAAGTTATGATCAACCTAGATAGCATATTCAAAAGCAGAGACATTACTTTGCTGACTAAGGTCCGTCTAGTCAAGGCTATGGTTTTTCAAGTAGTCATGTACGGATGTGAGAGTTGGACTGTGAAGAAGGCTGAGCATCGAAGAATTGATGCTTTTGAACTGTGGTGTTGGAGAAGACTCTTGAGAGTCCCTTGGACTGCAAGGAGATCCAACCAGTCCATTCTGAAGGAGATCAGCCCTGGGATTTCTTTGGAGGGAATGATACTGAAATTGAAACTCCAGTACTTTGGCCACCTCATGCAAAGAGTTGACTCACTGGAAAAGACTCAGATGCTGGGAGGGATTAGGGACAGGAGGAGAAGGGGATGACAGAGGACGAGAAGGCTAGATGGCATCACTGACTCGATGGACGTGTGTTTGAGTGAACTTTGGGAGTTGGTGATGGACAGGGAAGCCTGGCGTGCTGCGATTCATGGGGTCGCAAAGAGTCGGACATGACTGAGCAACTGAACTGAACTGAACTGAATCTGATCGTTTTGGTACATTAAATGAAAGAAAAAAAAGATAGAAATTATAACAGAGGGAACATTATAGACAAAGGTTTTATAGAACAAAGCAATCTAGTGGGTTTGGTGCTATTAAAGTGTAGAGTGCACATAATTTGAGAGATGGTGTAGATCACTGGTGAAGGACATCTAGATAGGTAAGCATAGAAAAGATCATGAAGATCATGACAGTTTCAGGCAGAGAGCCACAAGGAAAGAGTATTTATTTATTTATTTATTAGGTAATCTTATAACCAGTCATGGGCTTTCCTGGTGGCTCAGTGGTAAGGAATCTACTTGCAATACAGAAGACACGGGTTTGAGTCCAAGGTTGGAATGATCTCCTGGAGAAGGAAATGGCAACCGACTGCAGTACTCTTGCCTGGAAAATCCCATGAACAGAGGAGCCTGATGAGCTACAGTCAATGGTGTCACAAAAGAGTGGGACACTACTTAGGAACTGAAGAGTAGGTGCATTGATGTGAAAATCTGCTGAGAGATCAAGGCTGATTTTTTTTTTTTTTTTTTCCTAGTGAAGTCCTTAAAAGAGAAAAAACACTGAAATCAAAGTTTTTGATTCCCTTTCTACTTAGGGTTAGGTGAATGACCACGGTCAGGTATGAGTCAAATAATAGCATTTGCTCTGATTGATATTCTTTCATGTCTACTGCTTTTCTTCTCAATATGAGTTTGTTCCAAGGCTGTGATCACATGCTTGTTATAAGTTCACAATAGGTATTTGCTGTTGCCATTGTTTTAATTGCTAAGTAGTGTCTGACTCTTTGCAATGCCATGGAACCCAAGAGGCTCCTCTGTCTGTGGGATTTCTCAGACAAGAATAATGGAGTGTGTTTCCATTTCCTTTTCCAGGGGATATTCCCCATCCCAGGACTGAAACCCTGTCTGCTGCTTGGCAGGTGAATCTTTACCACTGAGACACCAGGGAAATACCCATTATAGGATATATTCTGGCAACTCTGTTGCATCTCTCTATCTATCTATATGTATACACACACACACACATACACACACACACACACACAGACACTTCAAAACGGTGTTTGCTAAATAATCAATACTCATCTAACAGGTATGACTTTTCTCCGTGTTACCACACAGTTTCTACTATCAGCCATTCTGATCTTGTTCTGAATATCTTCTAAATTTGTTCGTTGGATCACTGTTTTTGCACAAAGCTGGATTTTATAATCTCATTACCTTTGACTGAAAATAATGATACCTTTGAGGGGTCTCAGCTTTAAACAAGTCTCCAGATTCAATAACCACAAACATTTTAAAACCTTTCTAAGTATTCTTTATAAACTATGGCTCAGGAAATTACAATTAATCAGTTTACCTTTAATATCATGTGGGCGGCATTTTGATGCCAGTAACTGCAAATTAGGCTAGTAGGAAGATTAAGATGCTGAGAAGGCCTAGTGATGAGTGATGACGCTCACTAGTGCACTTCAGCTGGCTATTAATTAGACAGTGCTACCTCCTAAAGGTTTAGTTTCTAATCAAATAGTAGAAAAACAAACTCTTGACTTTCCAACCTATTAAGGCTATTGTAAACATTAAAATTACAATACAAATAGATTATCTTTATGAAAGCATTTGTAACCTGCAATGATAATTAAATATTTAAAAATGTGTTATTACGGTATTGGTTTTGCTTTTCTTTTTGCAACCTTATGGTTCATTAATTTGGTTTGTTTATTGTAATTAATTCCTTTTTCACTATTAAATTCTACTGACTGTAACTAAATTTATTTAAAAGACATTTTTATTTCTCACTCTGGCTACTGTGTTTTTTTTTTTTTTTTTTTGTCTCAGGCAACATGATTAGGATTTCAACTATTTTTTTTTCCATTAAGTTTCTATCATTGGCCTAATATTGGAGACCAGTCCTTTGCTTCTGAATGGTAATATATGAGAACTTCTGAGATTTCAGACAGATGTTCCAAGAAAATATTTTAGAAGGCTGAATTAATATTGTAAAAAATTTGGAACTTTGATTACTCTCAAAAGCATTTATTTAAGTATATATACATATATTTTTCCAGTTTATATTCCTAGTGCCATAGTATCAAGTTACTGAGGGGGGCAAATTAATGAAGCTAGTAAGTTACCTAAGCTAACCTTAGAAAATAACTTGCTACTATCTGTAAGCAAAATAATCATTGTATGTATTTGACATATAAATATGAAATGATGCAAGGTATTTAACTTTAAAATATTCTTCATAGATAAACACTCATTATCACATTTAATAGTTTGTAATATCTTATAATTGTTAAAATGCCATGCTGATGTTATTGAAAATGCACAGGGCAAACATAGACATACCGGCATGCCTCTAATTGCAAAGTTGTTTTCTCAAACACACACTTTATTTGTAATTATTCTTTCCATACTCATTTCTACAGGTATTTTACTGTATAATATATCAAGTTAAAGGTCTAGTCATTACCTTGATGCATGAGATTCATTTTACTGGTGAGAAAAGTATGGCTGTTATAGCAATTTTAATCAAATACATAATTTAGGCAAGCATGTAAGCACATTTTTTCTACATATTAAGGTCTTACAATGTTGCTCCTATGTATTTTAACTAATAAAACAATCAGAAATGAACAAAAAACGGTGGACTGCTTTATTAGAAGGATAAAATTAATTGGGAAGTGCAGCCAAGTTTATAAGCCTGTTCCATGTCTCTCTTACCTTTGGCAGTGAATCCATTATGCTCAACATCTTTGTAGTCATCTCTCCTGTATTTGAAGGTTAGCACGTGTTTTCAGCCTAGTACTGCTCAGCCCATTTCCTCACTGTAGAATCCCAGACTGACAGCTTGCCCTCATTCTGTTCCATTTCTTTCCCTTTCAGTCAAAGTTGCTGGTGTTTATTCTGTATGGCATTGTCAAAAAATATGAATTTTCCTATGTATGTTGAGAGGAACCACATCATTAGAAAGGGGATTGTGACCATGCTTCTACCAACCTTTTTTTTTTTTTTTCAAGACAAATAATGACTTTTATTATGGTGCATCTCCAAATTTTGCCAGCCTCTATCCATTGCCTAAAAACAGTGACGCTAAAAGTTTCAGTTGTCACTACAGCAGCCCCCTATTTTCTGGCAGAAAATATCTATTAGTTTCCTAAAACTTCTAAAACAATTTACTTTTAATTTGTCCCACCTTATATAGCCTTTAGTCCCTATGTCAACTTACTTCCTTATTGGCCAAGCCACCACAGCCATCTCATTTGCATTCTAATCCTCAAGAAGAAGCAGGGCAAAGAAGAAAAGACAGAAAAACAGCATGCTAAGTATCATTTCAAGAACATTCCTGGAAATTTCATATACTTCAACTTACTTCCCAGTGGTCAGAACTTTTCTGCATAGTCATGACAGTGAGAGTGAATGCTTAGTCATGTCTGACTCTTTGCGACCCCATGGACTGTAGCCTACCAGGTTCCACCGTCCATGGGATTTTCATACCATGCATAGTCATAGCAATAAAGCTAACGAAAGTTTTACATGGACAGCAAAATATCTGACAGCCTAGTGATATTTTGATATCAAAGATGGGAAGGAAATATATTGTTTGTTCCAATAGCTGTCTTAAGTACATAATTATGCTGTTCATTTTTTCTATTGTACTCACTCATTCTCTTTCCTAAGGGGAAAATACCCTAACATCCCAACCGATTACTTCATTCAACTCAATCTCTGAAATTCTATGTGATAAGTAGTCCCCTTTGATCAGGTCTAGATATGGCTCTTTATTGTACCATGACCTCTGGAAACAACAACATCCGGAAATCTTTAAAAAGGTACGATATTAAAAAAAAATAAAATAAAAAGTACAACATCAGCAAACCGAATTTAACTTGCCAAGCAAGGACACCTACTAGTAGAAAAAAAAAAAAAAAAAAGGAAAGAAAAAACTCACTAAGAGGGCTAAATTGGAGATGTTTAATTGCTGGCAACCCGTTTCAGTATTCTTGCATGGACAATCCCATGAACACACAACACCTAGAAAGGGTAAAAAAATATATTATGTTATTTCTTCCTAGTGATGGTAATGAGATTGAAAAGTTGTCCTATGGTTAGGAAGGAATAAGCCTAGTGGTCTGCATACAAATAATTCAAACAAGAACAATTGTTCTTTGGCCAGTCCAGTGAGGTTCTGACATAGTGAGGTCAATCAAACATCATTTTGTTTTTCATAGCATTTGCCAGTTGTGATAAAACACACAGTCAGTTTTAACATTTTCTATTTAAGTGCTGCTCTAGGTGGAATAGTGGACTCTATACCTGCAAATTAAAATTCAAGTTATGTGTCCCTAACACATTGAGTATGCAATTGTCCTTAGATAATGAGTAACCCATTTTACAACCTGCATTCGGAAAAAGGAAGAATGGGAAACACAAGGCAGTCATTAGTCAGGGAAGGAATTGAAGATTCCTTGCGCTGGCAGTGCAGTTTATTTCTGTTAGACCATCTGTTAGTGGCTGGGTTTGCTCTTTGGCGTGAGCTGCCTTTTTCCTTTTTCTCTATGGCCTCTGGATCCTTCTTTCTGGAAGGTTTATTTTTGTCCATTATACTCTCTGTCCACATGTGAGATTGGCAATGAAACAGATGTTCTTTTCAGAAGCCGAATGGCTTTAAAATGACAATTATATTGATGTAGGTTTGTTGGCCTAGAAATGGTTTTGAAAGGTTGTAGGCTAGGCTTGCAATATTTTTTTTAATGTTTGTTTTTTGTTTTGTTATATATTTTTGTGATACAATTCTCAACCACAACAAAAAACTTAGAAGACTTCTTACATATTTGCTCTTTGTGATATCCATTTGACCTTAGGTATATAGCTGGTAGGGGATTTCCTGGTGGCTCAGACAGTAAAGAATCTGCCTGCAATCCAGGAGACCTGGGTTTGATCCCGAGGTTGGAAAGATCACCTGGAGAAGGGGATGGCTACCTACTCCAGTATTCTCGCCTGGAGAATTCCATGGATAGAGGAGCCTGGCAGGCTACAGTTTATGGGGTCACAAAGAGTAGGACATGACTTAGTGACTAGCACTTTCACTTTACACTTTCATATACCTGATAAGTTTGAAAGAGTGAGGAATTTGAGATATTACCCTATTTGTACACTTAGACAGAAATATATAGATATGTATGATATAAGATTGGGTGATGGATAGAAGAAATTAATAAATATGCACATATACAAACACGCTAGCAGAAACACCAGATCTTGATCAGAGTCAAAAGGAAAAGAAAAAAGAAAAACCAAAAACGATTTTATTCACTCGCAGAATACCTAATGCAGTTGCTGCTCTCTCATGGGGCTATGTAATGAGAGGCAAATGTTCCATGAACATACTGAGTGGTCTGCACCACAGGAGAGGAACTTCGAACTTATGAATCTTGAAGTTTATATGGGTGCAGACACATTTCCTCCTCCCCTCTGGAGTTAAGAGAAAGAGTTTATCTTTTATTTTGGAATGTAAACAGATCTCCTCCTAGGGGAGAAGGAGAAATTCTCCAACCAGGAATGTAAACCTTGGCTCCTGGAGAGATAAGAAAGGTTTTAGTATGCTTTGAACAGAAACAGCTGTCTCAGGTGAAAGGAATTAAAAAAAAAAAAAAAGGCTCCCTATATCTACCACCTTTAGAATGCAAAGAGCAGAAGGTACTGGGGAAAAGAAAAGGAAAATTTCTCTATCATTAAAACATGCAAATTTCTGTTGCTTGGGAAATCTAGACCAATTGGAAATACCAAGAAACCTGGAGAGGAGTGCCTTAAAAGACCAATCACCTTACTAGATGAAAGTTTTAAGTCTGAAAACTTACATATTTGCTGGAATATGTAAGTTAGGGTTCCATTCACAACCCCATCTCTCCTAGTTTTGTGATTGATAATTAAAAATCATTTGAAAGGTAGAGGTGGAGTGTGGTATGAAACAGCAATCCAAATCAAAAATTTTACTCAGGCTGATACCCCTTGTTTGGCTGAGAGCTCAGAGTGGCAGGCACTGGAAAAAAGACCTGTGTCACAGCCCAATCTTTTGCTAAGGCTTTACCTTGAAAGCTGATGCCTAGAGCTGCTTCAAGCAGCAGCTGAGTTTTCAACTCAATCATGTGCCATGCAACTGGACTGCTGATAAGTATGTATGGGCTTCCCTGGTAGCTCAGCACAGGAGACCCTGGTTCAATCCCTGGGTCAGAAAGATCCCCTGGAGAAGGGCTAGGCTACCCACTCCAGTATTTTTGGGCTTCCCTGGTGGTTCAGATGGTAAAGAATCTGCCTGCAATGTGGGAGACCTGGATTTGATCCAGGGGTTGGAAAGATCCCTTGGAGGAGGGCATGGCATAGCCACCAACTCCAGTATTCTTGCCTGGAGAATCCCCATGGACAGAGGAGCCTGGTGGGCTACAGTCCCTGGTGTCCCAAAGAGTTGGACATGACTTAAGTGACTAAGCATAGCACAGAAAAGCATGCTGTCTTCAGAGAAAAGCTTCCTCAACGCAAAAGAATTCTTCACCCCTCTCAACTCTCTTAGCATCTTTCTCTGTGTGCTAAGTCATTCTTTTTTATCAGACTTGCCTAATAATGACAAGAATAGTTAATACACAATATGCTTTGATTATTTCTGTATTCATTTGCCATGGCTGCCATAAAACTGTGCTACAACCAAAGTGGCTTAAACAACAGAATTTATTTTCTCACAATTCTGGATACTTAAAGTCCAAGATCAAGGTGTCAGCACCGCTGATTTCTTCAGAGGCAGCTCTCCTTCCCTTAGAGATGGCCGTCTTCTCTGTCTTCACATGGTCGGTATCCCTCTGCTTGGATCTCTCTTCTAATCTCCTATTATAAGGATACAAGTCAATGGATGAGGCTGTCCCCTAACGACCTCATTTTAAATTCACTACATATTTAAGTACTTTATCTCCAAATACATTTATATTCTGAGGTTTGCACTAGTACCTCAAGGTATGTATTTTGGATACACATATTTCAGCCCATAAAGATTTAACTTATTATACAACCTGTGCTATGCTATGCTTGGTTGCTCAGTTCAATTCAGTTGCTCAGTTGTGTCCAACTCTTTGGACCCCATGGACTGCAGCATGCAAGGATTCCCTGTTCATCGCCAACTCCTGGAGCTTACAGAAACTCATGTCCATTGAGTTGGTGATGCCATTCAACCATCTCATCCCCTGTTGGCCCCTTCTTCTCCCACCTTCAATCTTTCCCAACATCAGGGTCTTTTCCAGTGAGTCAGTTCTTCATATCAGGTAGGCAAAGTTTTGGAGTTTTAGCTTCAACATTAGTCCTTCCAATGAATATTCAGGACTGATTTCCTTTAGGATAGACTAGTTGGATCTCCTTGAAGTCCAAGGGGCTATGAAAATTCCTTTCCAACACCAGAGTTCAAAAGCATCAATTCTTAAGCATTCAACCTTCTTTATAGTCCAACTTTCACATCCATAATGACTACTAGAAAAATCATAGCTTTGACTACTAGATGGACCTTTGCTGGCAAAGTAATATCTCTGCTTTTGAATATGCTGTGTAGGTTGGTCATAGCTTTTCTTCCAAAGAGCAGCTCTCTTTTAATTTCATGGCTGCAGTCATGATCTGCAGTGATTTTGGAGTCCCCCAAAATAAAGTCTTTCATTGTTTCTATTGCTTCCCCATCTATTTGCCATGAAGTGATGGGACCAGATGCCATGATCTTAGTTTTCTGAATATTGCGTTTTAAACCACCTTTTTCACTCTCCTCTTTCACTTTCATCAAGAGGCGCTTTTGTTCATCTTCACTTTTTGCCATAAGGGTGGTGTCATCTGCATATCTGAAGTTATTGATATAACTTGATTCCAGCTTGTGTAATCTTGATTCCAGCTTATGCTTCATCTAGCCCAGCATTTTTCACGATGTACTCTGCATATAGGTTTAATAAGTGGGGTGACAATATACAGCCTTGGCATACTCCTTTCCTGATTTGGAACCTGTCTGTTTTTCCATGTCCAGTTCTAACTGTTGCTTCCTGACCTGCATACATATTTCTCAGGAGGCAGGTCTGGCAGTCTGGTATCTCTTTCAGAATTTTCCACAGTTTATTGTGATGCACACAGTCACCCAGTCATGTCCAAATCGTCGGGACCCCACAGACTGTAGTCCAGCAGACTCCCCTCTCCATGGAATTCTCCAGGCAAGAATACTGGAGTGGGTTGCCGTGCCCTCCTCCAGTAGATCTTCCCAAACCAGGAGTTGAACCAGGTCACTGGCATTGCAGACAGACTCTTTACCATCTGAGCCAGCACCAGTCAATCAGTCAATTCATATCTCTCAGTCATGTCCAACTCGTTGCAACCCCATGGACTTCAGCACACCTGTCTTCCCTATCCATCGCCAACCCCTAGAACTTGCTCAAACACATCCATTGAGTCGATGATGCCATCCAACCGTCTGATGTTGGGAAGGATTGAAGGCAGGAGGAGAAGGGGACTGCAGAGGAGGCGCCATCAGGAAAGCCCTTTAAACAACCTGCTTGTACATGATATGTCTTATGAGGGAAGCAGGGGACTTTTACCATGTTTTACCACTGCATTGTAAGTCCATAAACATAAGTCCTTGCTATCTGCTGTGGACTCCTTTCAATAAGCCAATGACACAGGATCTGTTACTCTGTCTTCTCTTCTCTCTGTAACAGATTGCCCTCTATGTTTCTGCTGTAAGGATACATCATGGGATTTTGGGCTCACTCACATAAACTAGGATAATCTCCTTAACTCATGATTCTTGACTTTGTTAAACATGCAAAGACTGTTTTTTTTTTTCCTTTATAATAAGGTGACACACCCAGGTTCCAATGATTAGGATGCGGACAGATCATTTTTGAGGGCTATCATTCAGCTTAGTACCTGTAGGAAATACCTGTGTTAGAGAAAATAGTGATCTTTCCTGCAGAAGACTGTGCAAGTAATCTATCGACAGTGAAAATTTCTGCTTGGTGATGGACAGTGGTTAAGAAATTTGTCTGGAGGTGTTATAAACAGCAGAACAGTATTAAAAAGTTTTCCAAGCAATCTCTCTGCCACACTCAGTCTATCTCTATAAAACTGCTGTCCAACTTTATATCAGCCTCACCTCGCATCTAGACTGCTGCTTCTAGTTCTTCTCCCAGTCTTTCTGTTGCACTTTTATTCAATACCATTTATTTTTCTTTACTCAGCATAGACCTGAATGAGATAAACTTGATACCTTTCTGATCACACTACTGGAACTGTAATGTGTGCATGCTAGGTTGCTTCATTTGTATCCAACTCTTTGCACCCACACTGTCTTTATTCTGCTAGGCTCCTCTCTCTGTGGGATTCTCCAGGCAAGAGTACTAACGTGGTTGCTGTGCCCTGCTCCAGGAGATTTTCCAAATTCAGAGATCATGCTCGCATCTTTTATGTCTCTTGCATTGGCAGATGGGTTCTGTGCCACTAGTGCAACCTAGGAAGAAGATATAGTTGACGTAAAACACTGTGTAAGTTGAATGTGTACAGCATAATGATTTGACTTACATCATAAAATGATAACTTCATTAAGTTTAGTGAATACCCATCATATCATATAAAATATAAATAAATATAAACAATATAAAATAAATAAATTTACTATTTTTTCTGTAATGATAACTTCCAGGATCTATCCTCTTAATGATTTTTATATGCAATGTACAGTAGTGCTAGTTATATTTATCATGTTGTTTGTTACATCCCCAGTACTTTTCCTTATTACTGGACGTCTGTACCTTTCTACTACTTTCATCCAATTCCCACTCCTCCCAGCTCCCTAGAGCCAGACATTCTGGAGTGTGAAGTCACGTGGGCTGTAGGAAACATCAGATCTGATGGAATTCCAGCTGAGCTATTTCAAATCCTAAAAGATGATGCTATTAAAGTGCTGAACTCAATATGCCAGCAAATTAGGAAACTCAACAGTGCCACAAAACTGCAAAAAGTCAGTTTTCATTAAAATCCCCCAAAAAAGCAACACCAAAGAATGTTCAAACTACCACACAATTGCACTCATTTCACATGCTAGCAAGGTAATTGTCAAACTCATTAAAGCTAGGCTTCAACAGTTCCTGAACCAAGAACTTACAGGTGTAAAAGCTGGGTTGAAAAAAGGCAGAGGAACCAGAGATCAAATTGCCAACATCTGTTGGATCATAGAGAAATCAAGAGAATTCCAAAAAAATATCTCCTTCGGCTTCATTGATTACCTGAAGTCTTTGCCTCTGTAGATCACAACAAACTGTGGAAAATTCTTAAAGACTTGGGAATACCAAAACACCTTACTTGTCTCCTGAGAAACCTGTATGCAGGTCAAGAAGCAACACTTAGAATTGGACATTGAAAAATGGACTGGTTTAAAATCGGGAAAGGAGTACATCAAGACTGTATATTGTCTAAATTGGAAAAGGAGTACATCAAGGCTATATATTGTCACCTTGCTTGTTTAACTTATATGCAGAGTACATAAGGCAAAATGCGAGGGTGGATGAAGCTCAACTGGAATCAAAAGTGCTTGGAGAAATATCAGTAACCTCAGATATGCAGACGACACCATTCACCTCCCTCCTGGAAAGTACCTGTTTGTTTTCTGTACCTATGATTAAGTCATGCTTTAATTCAAGAGATTAAGGCTGCTATATTTAAGTTCTAATTGTCTTTTGACATAATTTATACTTAATAGTGTAGATTAAAAGTATTATTCTGGAATGATTTTTATACAGTCTTATGTGATGCTTTATATGTAAGTAAGGTTTGCCCTTGTGTTCTTTGCTATGATTCTGTCCTTCCCACTGTTAAAATTGCAACTGTCAAACCAGCGTCTCTCTTAAACCTAGAGGATGCCATTTTTTAACAAGTTAAAATAATATATATTTATGCATACATACATACGTAACATATCAGTTCAGTTCAGTTCATTTCAGTCGCTCAGTCGTGTCCGACTCTTTGCGACCCCATGAATCACAGCACGCTAGGCCTCCCTATCCATCACCATCTCCCGGAGTTCACTCAGACTCACGTCCATCGAGTCCGTGATGCCATCCAGCCATCTCATCCTCGGTCGTCCCCTTCTCCTCCTGCCCCCAATCCCTCCCAGCATCAGAGTCTTTTCCCATGAGTCAACTCTTCGCATGAGGTGGCCAAAGTACTGGAGTTTCAGCTTTAGCATCATTCCTTCCAAAGAAATCCCAG
>SJYX01014700.1:262376-283241 GCA_006410675.1 Oreotragus oreotragus
ATGATTATCTGGGTCGTGAAGATCTTTTCTGTACAGTTCTTCTGTGTATTCTTGCCACCTCTTCTTAATATCTTCTGCTTCTGTTAGGTCCATTCCATTTCTATCCTTTATCGAGCCCATCTTTGCATGAAATGTTCCCTTGGTATCTCTAATTTTTTTGAAGAGATCTCTAGTCTTTCCCATTCTGTTGTTTTCCTCTATCTCTTTGCATTGATTGCTGAAGAAGTGTTTCTTATCTCTTCTTGCTATTCTATACATATATATTTATATATATATATCTTAAAGCTTTGGGAATTTTCAAAGTAATACTATATTAAAATTTTGCTTTAGGTCTAAAATGCCTATAATAAAAATATTTTATGAATTTTGATCATAGTTATAGACTAACTTTACTTCAGTAACAACATTTCTTTGAGAGAAGCTAAAGTGATTCTGGTGTGCTTTCACAGAGAAAAACTGTGATCACTTGAAGTAATTTTAATGGCTAAACAGGCTTAGTTTTATAATTGCTTGCTTTTGAAATAAACAGAGTTGGGAGTACAGGCTTTAACTTGGCTAATTTTATTATTGTAAGTTCAGAAGTGCTAATCCACATTGCATCTGCTAAGAAACATTTTTTATTAAGGATAAAAAAAAGCATAAATCCAATTTAACAAAGCTTCCGTTTTTGAGCTTAATAGTTGTTAATAAAAAAAAAAAATTCTGAATTTAAGTGTTAGCCTGAAGTCTTGATGAATGCGTTCTATGGTCACAACATCATTTCCTCTGATAATAGGAGTTTTCCATAATTTTTCAGTGGATATTAGACAAGCATATTTACAGATATATTAAGAAACAGATTGAATGATGCATGCCTCCAAGGATAATAGAATATCTATCAGTTCAGTTCAGTTCAGTTGCTCAGTCATATCCGACTCTTTAGAACCCCATAAGTCACAGCACACCAGGCCTCCCTGTCCATCACCAACTCCCGGAATTCACTCAAACTCATGTCCATCGAGTTGGTGATGCCATCCAGCCATCTCATCCTCTGTCATCCCCTTCTCTTCCCGCCCCTAATCCCTATCAGCATCAGGGTCTTTTCCAATGAGTCAGCTCTTCACATCAGGTGGCCAAAGTATTGGAGTTCCAGCTTCAGCATCACTCCTTCCAATGAACACCCAGGACTGATCTCCTTCAGAATGGACTGGTTGGATCTCCTTGTAGTCCAAGGGACTCACAAGAGTCTTCTCCAGCACCATATTTCAAAAGCATCAATTCTTTGACGCACAGCTTTCTTCAGAGTCCAACTCTCACATCCATACATGACCACTGGAAAAACCATATCCTTGACTAGATGGACCTTTGTTGGCAAAGTAATATCTCTCCTTTTGAATATGCTATCTAGGTGGGTCATAACTTTCCTTCCAAGGAGTATGCATCTTTTAATTTCATGGCTGCAATCACCATCTGCAGTGATTTTTGACCCCAAAAAATAAAGTCTGACACTGTTTCCACTGTTTCCCCATCTATTTCCCATGAAGTGATGGGACCAGATGCCATGATCTTTGTTTTCTGAATGTTGAGCTTTAAGCCAACTTTTTCACTCTCCTCTTTCATGTTCATCAAGAAGCTTTTTAGTTCCTCTTCACTTTCTGCCATAAGGGTGATGTCATCTGCATATCTGAGGTTATTGATATTTCTCCTGGCAATCTTGATTCCAGCTTGTGCTTCCTCCAGCTCAGTGTTTCTCATGATGTACTCTGCAAATAAATTCAATAAGCAGGGTGACAATATACAGTCTTGACATGTTCCTTTTCCTATTTGCAACCAGTCTGTTGTTCCATTTTAGTTCTAACTGTTGTTTCCTGACCTGCATATAGGTTTGTCAAGAGGCAGGTCAGATGGTCTGGTATTCTCATCTCTTTCAGAATTTTCCACAGTTTATCTATATACCTATATCAATACCTGTATCTATGTTTATATATGTATGGTTTTTAGTGTCTATTTCTTATCTAAAAAGTGTTTCTAACTACATTGTTCATTAAATATTTTATGTCATAGTATTATGTATTATTTTTTACACAAACTTATCTTTTGTGAAGAAATCAAATTTAGGTGATCTTCTCATCTACATTTTATTTGCATAGCAGAGTCCATTCATATTTTGGCCTATACTGATATTTCAATTAAAAATCACTGTTACTTCAATAAAAATTTTGTTTCAACTAATTTTATATTTCCTATAAAATATAGCATTTCAATTTCCTAAAGATCGTATGTGTATATACAATATAAACATATACAACTTGACAATACAGCTTCTATTTTGTAATGCATCATCTATTTGTGATACATAATCTATTTCAGCTTGTTTTTATCTACTTAAGATCTTTTTCCTTACTTGAAAGGTAAAATGAAGGGAAGAAAAGGTGGTATTGTTAAGGTCAGATTAATCTATAATAAATTAGTTTTAATGTGCCAAATAGTAAGTCCACCCCAAAAGCTCATCACTTTTCCTTTTATGTACTCAGGTAAATGAGTCTTTGAGACTGAATGCCACCTGGGAGGACATCACTCTTGAAAGCCCAAATGTAGCATAAAGGAAATGGACATTAGTTAGAGTTTACAGCAATCTCAGAGGATCTTTTAGGGATCAGCTTAGTCATAAATTGACAAAGAACCTTGTTTGCCCTCGGCTGTCAAGAATCATGAGAAAAGATGTTTAAAGTGCTTTGAAAAACTTTAATGGATGGCCATTTGTTTAATCTCCAGCTGTGGTACTTTACTTGTATTATTTCCTTTTCTTGGAAACATTACAAAAAATAAATATAAACCCTCCAGCTATAGATTTTCATAGCTAGTCAAAGCTTCTCCTGTAACCCAAATATAGATCAAATTACATTTAAGAGTTTTCAGAAAAATCATATTTAAGATAACATCTAGGTACCTTTTGTAAAGCATCTCACATTTAGATGGTGATACTTTGTGTATATTTAAAGCTGCTATAATTTGTTATTTTTTGAGAAGCTTTTTTTAAGCCTCTATAATTTTAATAGCTTTTAAAATTGACTCTATTTTGTAAAAGCAAGGCTATCATACAAAATGTGTCATGAAACTGTAATTTGTTGAGCTATTTCAAATTGGGATTTATAAATAATGATTTGGCATCAAAAAATAATGAATGAGTACATTAAAATGTCCCTTTTTCCTTGTCATGAACTGTGTGTGTGATGTATGTGTGTGTGTGGGCTCAACTGTGTCCAACTCTTTTTGACCCATGAACTATAGCCTACCAGGCTCCTCTGTCCATGGGATTTTCCAGACAAGAACACTGGAGTGGGTTCCCATTTCAGTTTCCACATGGAATATGTAATTGTGATTAATGTACTTATCAGATTTTAATGTGAAATATTTTTTAATCTTTATAATCTCAGAAAATTATGTTAACTTTTCATTATTTTATTCTTAAATGAATAAATCTAGCTATTAAAACATATACTAAATTACAGGGTTTTATTTTTTAATAAAATGCCTTATTATAAATTAATAAAATTTTATTTTCGGATAGCTACTCATGTTTCCTTTACATAATCTATAATAAATTAGTTTTAATGTGCCAAATAGTAAGTCCACCCCAAAAGCTCATCACTTTTCCTTTTATGTACTCAGGTAAATGAGTCTTTGAGACTGAATGCCACCTGGGAGGACATCACTCTTGAAAGCCCAAATGTAGCATAAAGGAAATGGACATTAGTTAGAGTTTACAGCAATCTCAGAGGATCTTTTAGGGATCAGCTTAGTCATAAATTGACAAAGAACCTTGTTTGCCCTCGGCTGTCAAGAATCATGAGAAAAGATGTTTAAAGTGCTTTGAAAAACTTTAATGGATGGCCATTTGTTTAATCTCCAGCTGTGGTACTTTACTTGTATTATTTCCTTTTCTTGGAAACATTACAAAAAATAAATATAAACCCTCCAGCTATAGATTTTCATAGCTAGTCAAAGCTTCTCCTGTAACCCAAATATAGATCAAATTACATTTAAGAGTTTTCAGAAAAATCATATTTAAGATAACATCTAGGTACCTTTTGTAAAGCATCTCACATTTAGATGGTGATACTTTGTGTATATTTAAAGCTGCTATAATTTGTTATTTTTTGAGAAGCTTTTTTTAAGCCTCTATAATTTTAATAGCTTTTAAAATTGACTCTATTTTGTAAAAGCAAGGCTATCATACAAAATGTGTCATGAAACTGTAATTTGTTGAGCTATTTCAAATTGGGATTTATAAATAATGATTTGGCATCAAAAAATAATGAATGAGTACATTAAAATGTCCCTTTTTCCTTGTCATGAACTGTGTGTGTGATGTATGTGTGTGTGTGGGCTCAACTGTGTCCAACTCTTTTTGACCCATGAACTATAGCCTACCAGGCTCCTCTGTCCATGGGATTTTCCAGACAAGAACACTGGAGTGGGTTCCCATTTCAGTTTCCACATGGAATATGTAATTGTGATTAATGTACTTATCAGATTTTAATGTGAAATATTTTTTAATCTTTATAATCTCAGAAAATTATGTTAACTTTTCATTATTTTATTCTTAAATGAATAAATCTAGCTATTAAAACATATACTAAATTACAGGGTTTTATTTTTTAATAAAATGCCTTATTATAAGTTAATAAAATTTTATTTTCGGATAGCTACTCATGTTTCCTTTACATGTGAGAGAATAGTTTCCTATTGAATATATTTTAGTACCATAATATACAAGTAAATCTCACATCAATGGAGAATACTCTTTTTCTAAAACATATGTCTGACTCTTTGCCACTTCATGGACTGTAGCCCTCCAGGCTCCTCTCTGAGAAATTCTCCAGGCATGAATTCTGGAGTGGGTAGCTGTTCCCTTCTCCAAGGGATCTTGCTGAAATCAGAAGAGCATTATCTTAAACAGTTAGTCTCACTCATTTCTTTGGGTACATGAATTAAGAAAGGGAATTTATAGGTTTGACTTTAGAGCCTGGATTGCATCATTTTAATGCTGATATTTCAACTCTAATAATTTGATGTATTTAGTTCAGTTCAGTAGTTCAGTGGTGTCTGACTCTTTGCGACCCCATAAATTGCAGCAGACCAGGCCTCCCTGTCCATCATTAACTCTCAGAGTTCGCTCAAACTTAAGTCCATCGAGTCAGTGATGCCATCCAGCTATCTCATCCTCTGTCATCCCCTTATCCTCCTGTCCTCAGTCCCTCCCAGCATCAGAGTCTTTTCCAATGAGTCAACTCTTCGCATGAGGTGGCCAGTACTGGAGATTCACCTTTAGCATCATTCCTTCCAAAGAACACCCAGGGCTGATCTCCTTTAGGATGGCCTGGTTGGATCTCCTTGCAGTCCAAGGGACTCTCAGGAGTCTTCTCCAACACCACAGTTCAAAAGCATCAGTTCTTTGGCACTCAGCTTTCTTCACAATCCAACTCTCACATTCATACATGACCACTGGAAAAACTATAGCCTTGACTAGATGGATGTTTGTTGGCAAAGTACTGTCTCTGCTTTTGAATGTGCTATCTGAGTTGGTCATAACTTTCCTTGTTGTATTAGGCAGAGATGATTACACAGTGGTTTTGTATTTCTAGGCAACGAGCAAAGTTATGTTTTTGAAGTGATTCTTTTGAAACATGTTGGTCTTTTAAGCTGTTTAATTGGTTCACAATCTATAACATAGAAACCAGTAGTTCTTCAAGTAAAAAATATTTTGCTTTTGTTAGTTTGTTTTGTTTATTGTTGGTTAGTCCCTGTTTGGTTTCAGAACAGTTTATCACAAGGATAAAGAATTTTGTTGGTGTCAATTATGAGTCCCTACCTTACAACATTTATTATTTTTTAGCCTAAATTTAAAGATATAATATTGTAGTGAGTGTAGATCTCCACCTCTGCATAATGTATAAGCAATGGACATTGTGGTCACGTGATAAATTTTTGAAGATAGCTGTTCCAAAATCTGTGTCAAGGTTTTCTATTTTTTTTCTTTTATTTTTAATGTATTTATTTTTAATTGAAGGATAATTACTTTACAATTTTCTGAAAGGTAATTTGTTGGATCATTTGACTAGCTAAAAGTTACACAGAAACAGTGAATTCTCTTGGAGTCACTCATTTGAGCATTGGAACATTGTGCATCCAAGAGAAGGGATATAATCAGAATTGCAGTTCACTTCTAAGCAAGGAGACAAGAGAACTCAAAGTACTGTGCAAGAATATCCATGGGGTTCTCCAGACAAAATTACTGGATTGGGTTGCCATTACCACTCTAATGGCAGAAGCTTAAGAGGAACTAAAGAACCTCTTGATGAAGGTGCAAAAGGAAAGTAAAAAAGCTGGTTTGAAACTCAACATTAAAATCAAAAACAACAAAAACAAACAAACAAAAAAAACAAGGTCATCATTACATCCAGTCCCATCATTTCACGGGAAATACATGGGAAGATTATGGAAACAGTGACAGACTTTCTTTTCTTGGGCTCCAAAATCGCTGCAGATGGTGACTGCAGCCATGAAATTAAGAATCTTGCTTATTAGACGAAAAGCTATGGCCAACCTAGACAACATATTAAAAAGCAGAGGCATCATTTTTCTCACAAAGGTCCACATAGTCAAAGCTATGTTTTTTTCACATAGTCCGCTATGTTTTTCTCAGCAGTCATATACAAATGTAAGAGGTGGACCATAAAGAAGGCTGAGTGCTGAAGAATTGCTTTCAATTTGCAGTGCTGGAGGAGACTCTTAAGAGTCCCTTGGACTGCAAGCAGATTAAATCAGTCAATCCTAAAGGAAATCAATGCTGAATATTCATTGGAAAACTGATACTGAAGTTGAAGCTCCAATACTTTGGGTACCTGGTGCAGAGTCAATGCATTGGGAAAAAACCCGATGCTGGGAAAGATTAAAGGCAGAAAGAAAGGGGTGGCAGAAGATAAGATGGTCAGATAGCATCACTGTCAGTGGACTTGAATCTGAGAAAATTTCAGTGGCTAATGGAGGACAGTGGAGCCTATCTGCTATAGTCCAGGATGTCAAAAAGAGCTGGACATGACTTAGCAACTGAACAAGAACATGTCCTATCCACCACTCCATAAAGCCCACAAATGTCTTTATTGGGGTATTAGCCAAATCATCAAGTTTCATGATTTTTCTTTCCTAATTTCTTAGTAATATTTCATATAACTTGTAAGTCTATAGAATATAAATGCAACAACACTAACCTAAGGCAGTATTATAAAATATACTTTTAGTTCAGTTCAATTCAGTCGCTCAGTCATGTCGGACTATTTGCGACCCCATGAATTGCAGCATGCCAAGACCTCCCTGTCCATCACCAACTCCTGGAGTTCACCCAAACTCACGTGTATCGAGTCGGTGATGCCATCCAGCCATCTCATCCTCTGTCGTCCCCTTCTCCTCCCGCCCCCAATCCCTATGTATCAGGGTCTTTTCCAATGAGTCAAATATTCTCATGAGGTGGCCAAAGTATTGGAGTTTCAGTCTCAGCATCAGTCCTTCCAATGAACACCCAGGACATGAAGAGATCTCTAGTCTTTCCCATTCTGTTGTTTTCCTCTATCTCTTTGCATTGATTGCTGAAGAAGTGTTTCTTATCTCTTCTTGCTATTCTATACATATATATTTATATATATATATCTTAAAGCTTTGGGAATTTTCAAAGTAATACTATATTAAAATTTTGCTTTAGGTCTAAAATGCCTATAATAAAAATATTTTATGAATTTTGATCATAGTTATAGACTAACTTTACTTCAGTAACAACATTTCTTTGAGAGAAGCTAAAGTGATTCTGGTGTGCTTTCACAGAGAAAAACTGTGATCACTTGAAGTAATTTTAATGGCTAAACAGGCTTAGTTTTATAATTGCTTGCTTTTGAAATAAACAGAGTTGGGAGTACAGGCTTTAACTTGGCTAATTTTATTATTGTAAGTTCAGAAGTGCTAATCCACATTGCATCTGCTAAGAAACATTTTTTATTAAGGATAAAAAAAAGCATAAATCCAATTTAACAAAGCTTCCGTTTTTGAGCTTAATAGTTGTTAATAAAAAAAAAAAATTCTGAATTTAAGTGTTAGCCTGAAGTCTTGATGAATGCGTTCTATGGTCACAACATCATTTCCTCTGATAATAGGAGTTTTCCATAATTTTTCAGTGGATATTAGACAAGCATATTTACAGATATATTAAGAAACAGATTGAATGATGCATGCCTCCAAGGATAATAGAATATCTATCAGTTCAGTTCAGTTCAGTTGCTCAGTCATATCCGACTCTTTAGAACCCCATAAGTCACAGCACACCAGGCCTCCCTGTCCATCACCAACTCCCGGAATTCACTCAAACTCATGTCCATCGAGTTGGTGATGCCATCCAGCCATCTCATCCTCTGTCATCCCCTTCTCTTCCCGCCCCTAATCCCTATCAGCATCAGGGTCTTTTCCAATGAGTCAGCTCTTCACATCAGGTGGCCAAAGTATTGGAGTTCCAGCTTCAGCATCACTCCTTCCAATGAACACCCAGGACTGATCTCCTTCAGAATGGACTGGTTGGATCTCCTTGTAGTCCAAGGGACTCACAAGAGTCTTCTCCAGCACCATATTTCAAAAGCACCAATTCTTTGACGCACAGCTTTCTTCAGAGTCCAACTCTCACATCCATACATGACCACTGGAAAAACCATATCCTTGACTAGATGGACCTTTGTTGGCAAAGTAATATCTCTCCTTTTGAATATGCTATCTAGGTGGGTCATAACTTTCCTTCCAAGGAGTATGCGTCTTTTAATTTCATGGCTGCAATCACCATCTGCAGTGATTTTTGACCCCAAAAAATAAAGTCTGACACTGTTTCCACTGTTTCCCCATCTATTTCCCATGAAGTGATGGGACCAGATGCCATGATCTTTGTTTTCTGAATGTTGAGCTTTAAGCCAACTTTTTCACTCTCCTCTTTCATGTTCATCAAGAAGCTTTTTAGTTCCTCTTCACTTTCTGCCATAAGGGTGATGTCATCTGCATATCTGAGGTTATTGATATTTCTCCTGGCAATCTTGATTCCAGCTTGTGCTTCCTCCAGCTCAGTGTTTCTCATGATGTACTCTGCAAATAAATTCAATAAGCAGGGTGACAATATACAGTCTTGACATGTTCCTTTTCCTATTTGCAACCAGTCTGTTGTTCCATTTTAGTTCTAACTGTTGTTTCCTGACCTGCATATAGGTTTGTCAAGAGGCAGGTCAGATGGTCTGGTATTCTCATCTCTTTCAGAATTTTCCACAGTTTATCTATNTATTTACTTTTTATTATACTTTTTGGGTCAGTTAGTTTTTATTTATTTATTTTTATTTATTTTTTTTTTAGTTTATAGATCAAGGGCATGGTTTTTAATTGACAGCTGCTTGGGATTTGGACATGTCCATAATAGTTTCACACATTTTGAGGGAAGAGAGTCAGTAAGTACACTTCTATTCTAATTCAGTTTTGATGAACATATATAAGAATGATATTTTACCCCAGGGAAAGATAGGATAGTTTGCAGTCTTGATCAACTAAATCAATTTTTATTCTCTTATGCTAAGATCAATTACCTTTTTTCTGTTCAAATGAACATTGTCATAATTTATCTTTTTTATTATCATAGAGGAAAATAAGTGTGACTCAGTATCATATCCTCCAGCATGTCTTATATAATACCTCATTGAATCTCATTTACATCCTTTATGAATACTTATTGTACTGAAAGTCAATTACCTAATATTTTCTAAGTTGTTCAAGGTAATAAGCCAGGATTTTTTAAATTTATAAACATATTGATTTTGACAGTTAAGAGAATTTGAGATTTCTGTATTAATTACTCTGTTTACATAAAAATGAGCTTTATATCATTTGTGCATTCTTATTATGTACATTTTAAAAATTATGGCACTGTAAATAGTACATGAACTGCAAATAGTAAGAGATGCCTGTGTTAATGTAAGTTAATGTAGTACGAGATGCCTGAATTAATTTAGCAAGATGCAACTATTTTTCTATTCATATATCATAAAAATAGATATATTAGGCTTAGAAATTATGCTATTTTAAGAATGTACCTATTCTTGATATGTATGCCTATCTGGAAATAATTTCAGTGTGAGATGTATAGTAGCTTATATTTTATTTTGTTCATGTTATATCATTAGTTAAATTTTAAAATAACAATAAATAGTACAAAATACTGTGACAAAGTTGAAACCTATTCGATGAAACTATTACAAATAAGGTATGTTAGAAAAGGCATTTCTAGTTGACCTCATTCTTTTCAGGTATTTTAGAGAGAGAAATATTAAAAGAGCTTTTGAGAATAAATAATTTAAAAGAGCCAAAGAAATTTGGATATGCTAAGCCTTTCTGAAGAAATAATTAGTATGATATACGCTAAAAGATCCCCAGTGGGGATTAATCAATTTATTTTAATGTTGCTTGAGGACTAATGATTTTGCCACTTTCTAAGTTTATTAACTCAAAAGTCTCTTTGTGCCTCAGCTCCTCAGTGGGTTTATCCTTCCTTTTCTCTGTTCAGCTGTATGTTTCCAATACACTGTAATACTACATTAGCATTAAAATGAGCATTTCTAAAGTTTGAATAAAACTTCACAATTTTGCCCAGTTGTGCCAGTGGTAAAGAATCTGCCTGCCAATACAGGGGCCACAAGAGACGTGGGTTTGATCTCTGGGTTGGGAAAGCCCCGTGGAATAGGAAATGGTGACCCATTACAATATTATTGCCTGGGAAATCCATGGAGAGGAGCCTGGTGGGCTAGATAGTCCATGGGGGTCACAAAGAGTCAGACATGACAGCGCACACGCACACACACACACCTGTCTCTTATACACATCTAGATGTGTATAAGAGACAGATATACAGCCTTGACATACTCCTTTTCCTATTTGGAATCAGTCTGTTGTTCCCTATCCAGTTCTAACTGTTGCTTCCTGACCTGCATAGAGATTTCTCAAGAGGCAGGTTGGGTGGTCTGGTATTCCCATCTCTTTCAGAATTTTCCACAGTTTATTGTGATCCACACAGTCAAAGGCTTTGGCATACTCAATAAAGCAGAAATAGGTGTTTTTCTGGAACTCTCTTGCTTTTTCCATGATCCAGCGGATGTTGACAATTTGATCTCTATGTTCCACTAAATTTCTCAACTCTCTTCTTAATTTAATACTGTTTTATATATATGAAAGTCTCTGTCAGGGCTGGATAGAGGCCTCAAATGTATTCTTTGAATAAGTTTCTTTGATGTCTGACTTAAATAAACCAGATAGCTTTGAGACTAGATGTCCAACGTGAAAACAAAGGAATTAATTTAACATTTACACACTGCAAGTTCCCACAATTCACCCCCTATTCAAAACCAATAACTCAGAGATCTTGACAGAGAGTATTATTTATAGTCTGTATGGGAAGAATTTTTTTGATTAAGATTTTGACCAATTCTCACCCCCAAAAAAGTAGAGTCAGGTGAACAGGATACCTAATATTTGAATAATAAGAGATCCAGTAAAGAAAAACAGAGAAAATGCATAGGAATAAAACATTTAAGAAAAGTAAAAATAATATTCCAGAAGAACATGGGTTTCTACTTAGTAAGAAGCCACCAAATGGCCAATCCAAAGATTAAATCTGCTTTTTCTGTTTTTATTAATATGCACTAGCTATTTACATGATTTAAAAGATTTTCTGAATATAGTTATATCAACCCTTGTGAGACATCAAAAATATTTACTTTTTATTATACTTTTTGGGTCAGTTAGTTTTTATTTATTTATTTTTATTTATTTTNAAAGATTAAATCTGCTTTTTCTGTTTTTATTAATATGCACTAGCTATTTACATGATTTAAAAGATTTTCTGAATATAGTTATATCAACCCTTGTGAGACATCAAAAATATTTACTTTTTATTATACTTTTTGGGTCAGTTAGTTTTTATTTATTTATTTTTATTTATTTTTTTTTTTAGTTTATAGATCAAGGGCATGGTTTTTAATTGACAGCTGCTTGGGATTTGGACATGTCCATAATAGTTTCACACATTTTGAGGGAAGAGAGTCAGTAAGTACACTTCTATTCTAATTCAGTTTTGATGAACATATATAAGAATGATATTTTACCCCAGGGAAAGATAGGATAGTTTGCAGTCTTGATCAACTAAATCAATTTTTATTCTCTTATGCTAAGATCAATTACCTTTTTTCTGTTCAAATGAACATTGTCATAATTTATCTTTTTTATTATCATAGAGGAAAATAAGTGTGACTCAGTATCATATCCTCCAGCATGTCTTATATAATACCTCATTGAATCTCATTTACATCCTTTATGAATACTTATTGTACTGAAAGTCAATTACCTAATATTTTCTAAGTTGTTCAAGGTAATAAGCCAGGATTTTTTAAATTTATAAACATATTGATTTTGACAGTTAAGAGAATTTGAGATTTCTGTATTAATTACTCTGTTTACATAAAAATGAGCTTTATATCATTTGTGCATTCTTATTATGTACATTTTAAAAATTATGGCACTGTAAATAGTACATGAACTGCAAATAGTAAGAGATGCCTGTGTTAATGTAAGTTAATGTAGTACGAGATGCCTGAATTAATTTAGCAAGATGCAACTATTTTTCTATTCATATATCATAAAAATAGATATATTAGGCTTAGAAATTATGCTATTTTAAGAATGTACCTATTCTTGATATGTATGCCTATCTGGAAATAATTTCAGTGTGAGATGTATAGTAGCTTATATTTTATTTTGTTCATGTTATATCATTAGTTAAATTTTAAAATAACAATAAATAGTACAAAATACTGTGACAAAGTTGAAACCTATTCGATGAAACTATTACAAATAAGGTATGTTAGAAAAGGCATTTCTAGTTGACCTCATTCTTTTCAGGTATTTTAGAGAGAGAAATATTAAAAGAGCTTTTGAGAATAAATAATTTAAAAGAGCCAAAGAAATTTGGATATGCTAAGCCTTTCTGAAGAAATAATTAGTATGATATACGCTAAAAGATCCCCAGTGGGGATTAATCAATTTATTTTAATGTTGCTTGAGGACTAATGATTTTGCCACTTTCTAAGTTTATTAACTCAAAAGTCTCTTTGTGCCTCAGCTCCTCAGTGGGTTTATCCTTCCTTTTCTCTGTTCAGCTGTATGTTTCCAATACACTGTAATACTACATTAGCATTAAAATGAGCATTTCTAAAGTTTGAATAAAACTTCACAATTTTGCCCAGTTGTGCCAGTGGTAAAGAATCTGCCTGCCAATACAGGGGCCACAAGAGACGTGGGTTTGATCTCTGGGTTGGGAAAGCCCCGTGGAATAGGAAATGGTGACCCATTACAATATTATTGCCTGGGAAATCCATGGAGAGGAGCCTGGTGGGCTAGATAGTCCATGGGGGTCACAAAGAGTCAGACATGACAGCGCACACGCACACACACACACCTGTCTCTTATACACATCTAGATGTGTATAAGAGACAGATATACAGCCTTGACATACTCCTTTTCCTATTTGGAATCAGTCTGTTGTTCCCTATCCAGTTCTAACTGTTGCTTCCTGACCTGCATAGAGATTTCTCAAGAGGCAGGTTGGGTGGTCTGGTATTCCCATCTCTTTCAGAATTTTCCACAGTTTATTGTGATCCACACAGTCAAAGGCTTTGGCATACTCAATAAAGCAGAAATAGGTGTTTTTCTGGAACTCTCTTGCTTTTTCCATGATCCAGCGGATGTTGACAATTTGATCTCTATGTTCCACTAAATTTCTCAACTCTCTTCTTAATTTAATACTGTTTTATATATATGAAAGTCTCTGTCAGGGCTGGATAGAGGCCTCAAATGTATTCTTTGAATAAGTTTCTTTGATGTCTGACTTAAATAAACCAGATAGCTTTGAGACTAGATGTCCAACGTGAAAACAAAGGAATTAATTTAACATTTACACACTGCAAGTTCCCACAATTCACCCCCTATTCAAAACCAATAACTCAGAGATCTTGACAGAGAGTATTATTTATAGTCTGTATGGGAAGAATTTTTTTGATTAAGATTTTGACCAATTCTCACCCCCAAAAAAGTAGAGTCAGGTGAACAGGATACCTAATATTTGAATAATAAGAGATCCAGTAAAGAAAAACAGAGAAAATGCATAGGAATAAAACATTTAAGAAAAGTAAAAATAATATTCCAGAAGAACATGGGTTTCTACTTAGTAAGAAGCCACCAAATGGCCAATCCAAAGATTAAATCTGCTTTTTCTGTTTTTATTAATATGCACTAGCTATTTACATGATTTAAAAGATTTTCTGAATATAGTTATATCAACCCTTGTGAGACATCAAAAATATTTACTTTTTATTATACTTTTTGGGTCAGTTAGTTTTTATTTATTTATTTTTATTTATTTTTTTTTTTAGTTTATAGATCAAGGGCATGGTTTTTAATTGACAGCTGCTTGGGATTTGGACATGTCCATAATAGTTTCACACATTTTGAGGGAAGAGAGTCAGTAAGTACACTTCTATTCTAATTCAGTTTTGATGAACATATATAAGAATGATATTTTACCCCAGGGAAAGATAGGATAGTTTGCAGTCTTGATCAACTAAATCAATTTTTATTCTCTTATGCTAAGATCAATTACCTTTTTTCTGTTCAAATGAACATTGTCATAATTTATCTTTTTTATTATCATAGAGGAAAATAAGTGTGACTCAGTATCATATCCTCCAGCATGTCTTATATAATACCTCATTGAATCTCATTTACATCCTTTATGAATACTTATTGTACTGAAAGTCAATTACCTAATATTTTCTAAGTTGTTCAAGGTAATAAGCCAGGATTTTTTAAATTTATAAACATATTGATTTTGACAGTTAAGAGAATTTGAGATTTCTGTATTAATTACTCTGTTTACATAAAAATGAGCTTTATATCATTTGTGCATTCTTATTATGTACATTTTAAAAATTATGGCACTGTAAATAGTACATGAACTGCAAATAGTAAGAGATGCCTGTGTTAATGTAAGTTAATGTAGTACGAGATGCCTGAATTAATTTAGCAAGATGCAACTATTTTTCTATTCATATATCATAAAAATAGATATATTAGGCTTAGAAATTATGCTATTTTAAGAATGTACCTATTCTTGATATGTATGCCTATCTGGAAATAATTTCAGTGTGAGATGTATAGTAGCTTATATTTTATTTTGTTCATGTTATATCATTAGTTAAATTTTAAAATAACAATAAATAGTACAAAATACTGTGACAAAGTTGAAACCTATTCGATGAAACTATTACAAATAAGGTATGTTAGAAAAGGCATTTCTAGTTGACCTCATTCTTTTCAGGTATTTTAGAGAGAGAAATATTAAAAGAGCTTTTGAGAATAAATAATTTAAAAGAGCCAAAGAAATTTGGATATGCTAAGCCTTTCTGAAGAAATAATTAGTATGATATACGCTAAAAGATCCCCAGTGGGGATTAATCAATTTATTTTAATGTTGCTTGAGGACTAATGATTTTGCCACTTTCTAAGTTTATTAACTCAAAAGTCTCTTTGTGCCTCAGCTCCTCAGTGGGTTTATCCTTCCTTTTCTCTGTTCAGCTGTATGTTTCCAATACACTGTAATACTACATTAGCATTAAAATGAGCATTTCTAAAGTTTGAATAAAACTTCACAATTTTGCCCAGTTGTGCCAGTGGTAAAGAATCTGCCTGCCAATACAGGGGCCACAAGAGACGTGGGTTTGATCTCTGGGTTGGGAAAGCCCCGTGGAATAGGAAATGGTGACCCATTACAATATTATTGCCTGGGAAATCCATGGAGAGGAGCCTGGTGGGCTAGATAGTCCATGGGGGTCACAAAGAGTCAGACATGACTGAGCACACACGCACACACACACACACACACCCCAAACACATATTGCCACTGGATCCCCACTATGGTCTTTTGAAATGTCTGTTAGTTTTCCCAATACATCAGTAAGGAAATGAATGAAGACCAGAAACTCAATGTTGTACATCAGATATTTGGAAGATACATACTTTAAGCACAGATCTGTGAACCTTGATTTCAGTACAATTTCTGTTATTTTTCAGGTGTCACTATTTCATAGTACTCAGATAAATGAGTCATTCAGTCGGGCCAGTGATGCTTGTTTTCGTCCACTGGATGATCCAGACTTGGATTTTGACTTCATGTGATCCAGAGTAACTTGAGCCCTGGATATATGGATAATTTGGAAATAGTCTTTGTGTTTTTAGCCAGAAATAACTAAAGTGCTAACTCTGTATCTGCTCACTATATTATCCCTCCACCCTTTCTAATACACCAAGTAATGAGCATTAACTTTGCCCTAAAACAATTCATCCTAGAGCACAATATCTTTCCATCAGTAATATTTTGCTATAAATAGGCTTTTTTTTATAAGGCAAGAACATAGTTTTCATGTTTTATCAGGACTCCACTGAGATTTTTGATACAATTCCATAACCCTCTATGACTTTTTTTTTCTAGGTTGTGGAAAACTATCTGTGTTTCTCAGATTATGGTATTTACTGTTACATTGTTAAGTGATTTTCTTACTTGCTCTTTTTGTTTGTTTTATGTTATTTGTTAATTTGATAACTAAACATGCAATCTATATAACAATAGGTAAATGTATTGCATAAAAACAATTAGCTTCCATTCCATTGTATTTGACTAGCTTTAAAAGTTGCTTCAAATAAAATTATTCATTAAGCAAAAGCTATATTAATTACTGTCTTGTGACCTAGAAAAATAAATGTTCTAAAGACACTTTTCTTAGTTCTTAATGGTAACTCTGCACAGGTTAGTTTGGATCAATATTGTATAATTCTCCTAAAGTATAATGTAACTTTTAAATAATTTGTTGCTATTGGTTTTATTCTTAAGTTTAAGAAACATATGTGACTTGTATAAGAAGATGCTACTCAAAGGCATTAAACGGCACATATATAAAAGATTTTTTTTTTATTTTTTAGTGCAAGAACATATAAAATAATCCCCCTTTTGTTTCCAGAAGTTAGAATAAGGGTTATTTTAGGTGATTTAAATCCTAATTTATAATTCTTTACTTGTATGCATCTTAACCAAAGTTTATTTTTATCCATTCTGAAAACTGTATGAATTTACTTATCAAAACTACTTTTGCTACATATGTCTACTGTAGCTGAGTTATGATACCACTTCTTCAGTTAATGGTAGCATTCCAAGCTATTCATCAGTAATCAAGCCAAAAAATAGGGCATATATATTTCCAATGAATAGTTTGAAGGAAGGCTATAGTAATAATTGTGATCTATATTTATCAGAGAAAAAAGTATAAATTTTAAAAATGAGGAAAAAGTCCTTCATTTTATTCCATTCCAGCATATTAATTCATTTCAACTTGAATTTCAATAGCTTCTGAAGAGCAAATAATTCACTATATACACCTAATGGTTTTACCCGCACATTTTATAGTTTTATTCTGGAATTAAAATATTCAGGATCAATATTTAAAATATTAAAATTGAAACACAGAGCAGATTTTTGCACAAGTAGTGTGGGAAAACCGTGATAGTAATCGTAAATTATGATTTCCTAAACCTTAACAAGGCTTCCCTGGTAGCTCAGAGGTTAGAGGTCTGCCTGCAATGCGGGAGACCCGGGTTCGATCCCTGGGTCGGGAAGATCCCCTGGAGAAGGAAATGGCAACCCACTCCAGTATTCTTGCCTGGAGAATCCCATGGACGGAGGAGCCTGGTGTGCTACAGTCCATGGGGTCGCAAAGAGTCAGACACAACTGAGCGACTTCACTCATTTCACTTAAACCTTAACAAACAGTTATATATCTTTAAACTACTTTCCTTCATTATAGAATTAAATAACACTTGCTTATAAATTAAATCTTCATAAAAATTTCAGCAAACTTTAGTAGATTAGCAAATCACTATCATAAGACTTTCCAAATTCAACATATTTTCTTTAATATTATCACGCACTAAATTCCATGAGGCATATTCAAGCTCTTAGCATTAGGAATCTAGGGTACCATTCACCTCTCCTCCCTTACATTATAAGGAGATATTACGTATGAAATAAGAAATGAAATGTGGCTTTATTGAAGTATCACTGAATACTGAAAGTATAATATTGAAAATTTGACACAGAAAGTGGAGTTTGGAAAGGAATAGATTCTATCAGAAATAAGATGTACGGGAAGGGAAAGAAGAGATATATCTTGGCCAGGCAGTTGTGAAACATTTAGTTCAACTAGAAAAATATAAGTAAATCTCATGACAAATTTCTAATGCTGTCCCTGACCTCTCTCTTAAGCTAGGTACAAGTGAGGAAGCATTCACCCCTCACTGTAGTGAAAGGAAGAATATTCTACCAGGAAAACTCTTTTATTTTTTGTTTAATTAAAACAAACAAACAAATTTATTCTCTCACAGTTTTGGAGAGTAGAGTTCTGAAGCTAATTTGTAAGCATGGTCATATTCTCTTTAGCTTCTGTTTGCCAGTAATCGTTGGAATTCACCAGTTTGTGTTCATGTGTGTGTGCTCATTTGTGTCTGATTTTTTGACACTATAGACTGTATGTAGCTTGACGGGCTCATCTGTCCATAGAATTCTCCAGGCAAGAATACTGGAGTGGGTTGCCATGTCCAACTCCAGGGGATCTTCCCAACCCAGGGATCAAACCCGTGTCTCCCGCATCGGCAGGTGTGTTCTGTATCAACTGTGCCACCTGGGAAGGATTCATTGGTTTTCAGGGGCATAATTTTAATCTCTGCCCCTGTCATTTAATGACCATCCTCCCTTTGGGTCTTTATGTTATCACTTGGCATTCTTCTCTGGGTGTTCTTGTCTTTGTGTTCTCCCCTTCTTCTTTTATTTTTTAATATTGGGATATATTTGATTTGGAATCCCATATTCCTAAACAGGAAGCTGGCCAGTTTTAACAATCGCTCCACTATGCTCAACTGCACTGGACCTTGAGAAAAAGGGGTTCCTATTAAAAGTCATATTCCTCCTCTTCCAGTTACCTGCATTCACGGGGCTGGGGAGAAGCCTGGTTCTGGGTTCTTTTAAACCACAAACCCTTGAGGCCCATTTGCCAAGCTGCCCAAATGTTCTACCTTTAAAAGAGCCACCCACCAGGCTTTGCATCCCCGTATCCCAACTCCATTCACCAACACCACCTTCCGCCGCTCCACCTGAGAGAGGTCAAGCTTTACCTTCTGATGGAACCAGCGCATGGCCTCCTCTTTGCTGATTCTGTGTTTGGCCCCAGTGCAGCCTGTCCTGCGCTTCTTGTCTGTGATGCTGAAACCTGGCCTACCCAGCACCTGTCCCAGGAATAACCAATAATCACCTAGCCAGCTCAGAGTCAAGAGCAGACGGACAAGACTCACACACTGGAGCAATTGATCTTCCAGAGTCACCTCATAATTCTGGTGCAAGAGACCCATGACCCCAGGGTCTGATGGAACCAGCATCCTGGATGACACTCCACCTCATGACAGGTTTGCTCTGGAAGCTGGCCTACCAGCACCTCCCCATTCTGAAGGAGATCAACCCTGGGATTTCTTTGAAAGGAATGAGACTAAAGCTGAAACTCCAGTACTTTGGCCAACTCATGCGAAGAGTTGACTCATTGGAAAAGACTCTGATACTGGGAGGGGTTGGGGGCAGGAGGAGAAGGGGACGACCAAGGATGAGATGGCTGGATGGCGTCACGGAGTCAATGGACATGAGTCTGAGTGAACTCGGGGAGATGTTGATGAACAGGGAGGCCTGGTATGCTGTGATTCATGGGGTTGCAAAGAGTTGGACACGACTGAGCGACTGAACTGAACTGAAGGTGGCAGTAGTGGTTATGAACCCACCTGCCAATGTAAAAGACATAAGAGACCTAAACCCCTGGGTCGGGAAGACCCCCTGGAGGAGGGCCTGACAACTCACTCCAGTACTCTTGCCTGGAGAAACTCATGCACAGAGGCGTGTGGTGGGCTACAGTCCAGGGGGTTGCAAAGAGCCGAACATGACTGAAGTGATTTAGCACACATGCATGCATAATTGATTTACAGTATCGTGTTGGTTTCAGGTGTACGTCATAGTGATTCAGTAATTTTTGTAGATTGTCTACCATTATAGGTTATTAGAAGATACCAGGTATAATTCCTTGTGCTATACAGCATATCCTTGTTGCTTACCTATTTGGTATACGGTAGTTTTTGAAATTTCCTATTTCTAATTTGACTCTCCCCATGTCCTTCTCCCTTTGGTAACCACAAGTTTCTTTTCTATATCTGTTATCCTGTTTCTTTTTTATATATACATTAATTTGTACATGTTTTAGATTTCACATATAAGTGGTATCATTGTATCCCTTTCTCAGTCTGACATTTCACTAAGCAAAATCTTCTCTAGGTCCATTTGCATTGTTGCAATATTTAGTAGTAAGTCTAGTTCAGTTCAGTTCAGTCACTCAGTCGTGTCCGACTCTTTGCGACCCCATGAATCGCAGCACGCCAGGCCTACCTGTTCATCACCATCTCCTAGAGTTCACTCAGACTCACATCCATCGAGTCCTTGATGCCATCCAGCCATCTCATCCTCGGTCGTCCCCTGCTACTCCTGCCCCCAATCCCTCCCAGCATCAGAGTGTTTTCCAGTGAGTCAACTCTTCGCATGAGGTGGCCAAAGTACTGGAGTTTCAGCTTTAG
>SJYX01014700.1:295011-410174 GCA_006410675.1 Oreotragus oreotragus
TGTGGTACATATACACAATGGAATATTTGTCCTGTCTCTTATACACATCTAGATGTGTATAAGAGACAGATACAATACAGTTTTATACATTTGTGTATACAAATGTGATTTACAGTGAATATGTATCTGATTTTAATTCCACAAATATAAATCAACTTATATTAACCTGTTTCTACAGAAATAGAAGGTTGCTTTTTTTCTTGTGATATTGGTGCTTAGTGATTATTTTTAATTTCACATGTCTGGTGGCAATGCATAGAGAAAGGAGGTGGACCTCATTGTACATATATTTAGCCCATGTACTAGAAGGGAGTATAATGCATTAATCTGTTTCATTTAAATAAACATTTTTATGGACATAGTATGTTATTTGAAAACAGTGGTAAAAAATTCCATAAGAAGCCCACAATACTTAACACAATTTTCATTTATTGATTCCATGTAGATAAGTTATAATATTAATTTTGAGAAAGTATATGAGTTGTCAAGTATGTAAAAAAATGGACAAATCTTGGAATAAAAAAAATCATGGTGTATTCTCTATTCTTAGAAGTAGATTCCTAATATGAATATCAAAATATAAAACCTAAATACACACCATAAGCAAAATAGAAATAGGATAAGGAAGTCTCTGATTGTACAGCACATGTAGAAAAACTTGTAACCAAAAATATGACTGAGGGTCCCTGGGAAGTCTCTCATGTCACAAAGGGTATCTGCCTTGAGGTCAGACTCAGCAGTTTATTTCAAGGAACATGTACCCAGTTCTGAGACTATAGCACACTAATGAATGTTTCATTAAATATTTGTGGGAATACAGAATGAGGGAATTTATATAATATTCTAGACAGCAAGCCACCAAATATCCCGTGGAGAGTCTGCTGATCCCGGCTTCTCTTCTTGACTGCCTGTTACTCAGTCTCTTCTCCCATCAGCGTCTCCACTCTCCAGCGCTTCCTCCTGCCCATTCCACATTGCTGAAAAAAGGAGGCAATGATAATTGGATCAGTTAGATCACTAGGTGCCTGTAGTAAAAGTAGCGCAAGAAGAAGAACAAACTGTTATAAGGACGAAATGAAATTTCACTGTGTGAAATACAAACAAAATTGGACACACAGACAAAGTGGATAATAGTTCTCTTTCTATTATTTTCTAGAAGTTGTTCATTCAGAACTGTTTTCTAGGTAGATTGGACTGAATGTTATGAACCATTTTCCAACTCCTTTTCACAAAGGGAAATCTCATTTTGTCCTTATTACAGTCTGTCCTTCTTTTTGTGCCACGTTTACTGCAGGTACCTAGTGATCTAATTGATCTAATTATAACTGTGTCCTTTCTTTCAGCAATGAGGGATACGTGCGAGGTAGTGCTGAAAAGCTGATGGAAAAAGACGAGACCGCAATTGAATTCCTGGGTCCCGGGGAAGTTCCACTGGAGAAGAGATAGCCGGCCCAC
This sequence comes from Oreotragus oreotragus, assembly GCA_006410675.1. Lineage (NCBI taxonomy): Eukaryota > Metazoa > Chordata > Mammalia > Artiodactyla > Bovidae > Oreotragus > Oreotragus oreotragus. Next base: position 296,467 of record SJYX01014700.1, read on the forward strand.
TCCAGCATTCTTGGTCTTCCCTTGTGACTCAGCTGGTAAAGAATCGACCTGCAATGTGGGNCTGTCTCTTATACACATCTAGATGTGTATAAGAGACAGCCTGGGTCCCGGGGAAGTTCCACTGGAGAAGAGATAGCCAGCCCACTCCAGCATTCTTGGTCTTCCCTTGTGACTCAGCTGGTAAAGAATCGACCTGCAATGTGGGAGACCTGGATTCGATCCCTGGGTTGGTGACATCCCCTAGAGAAGAGGAAGGCTATCCTCCTCAATATTCTGACCTGGAGAATTCCATGGACTGTATAGGCCATGGGGTCTCAAAAAGTCAGACACGACTGAGCAACTTTCACTCACAACTCATAACTCCCTGGATAAAAAAGTAAACGTTCATGCTTTCCTCTCTCCTCCTCTCCCATTTTTTACTGCTAGTTAGTACAGTGCTGTGCTGCCTTTAGTCGCTCAGTTGTGTCTGACCCTTTGTGTCTGACCCTCCTAGACTGTAGCCCACCAGGCTCCTCTGTCTGTGGGGATTCTCCAGGCCAGAATACTGGAGTGGGTAGCTGTTCACGCCTTCAGGGGATTTTCCCAACCCAGGGATGGAACCCTTTTCTCCCTCATTGTGGGCAGATTCTTTACCACCTGAGCCACCATGGAAGCCCAATTAGTACAGCAGCTAGACTAATGTTTTCTTTGTTTATCCACTTGGATCTGACATATTGAAATTAAATGGCAGGATGATGACACTGAGGCACTTTATTTGGTGAGGGAAGTAGTTAAAAATAATAGGTACAAGGGAGTTGAATTTTTTGTATATCAATTAATTTTGAAATCAAAGTTGCACTGCATTTCATTAAGAAGATAGCTTTTCTCTACTGAGATTTAATTAATACACCCAGTTAACTTCCTCTGCTTTATGCATTCATAGAACTTCTTTCCTTTTTTCATGTTGTGACATTTATTAGTAACTTTATCATATATTTATCCACATATGTCATTGAATACCTTAAGGAGTATAACCTCTTTGAAAATGACATGGATATCTGATTTATCTTGTGTAATCCAGGAGCTGGGCACTAGAATTTATTTAATAATAGCATTGAATGAGTGTCTCTTGGGGAAAGAATTACTTTCCAAATGTTACAAAGCAAGTGTATTACTAAAAAACTAGAGATGAGATAAATTTAAAGGAAAAGTAAGTAACATTTATCAGATAAATCCAATTTCTACATGTTTTGAAGAGATTAAATTCTGAGCTTCACTATTTTTTATATTATTATCCATTAATAAAGAAAAAAGCAATATTTCCATCCTCAAAATTAGTCACTATGACCATTGGTAAACTAGAGAAAGAAGTATACCAAATATAATGGCATGCTCAGTTACTGTTGAAAGTGAAGTTGCTCAGTCGTGTCTGACTCTTTGCAACCCCATGGACTGTAGCTTACCAGACTTCCAACCATGGGATTTTCCAGGCAAGAATACTGGAGTGGGTTGCCATTTCTTTCTCCAGGAGATCTTCCCAACCCAGGGATTGAACCCGGGTCTCCTGCATTGTAGGCAGACGCTTTACCATCTGAGCCACTAGGGAAGAAAGTTAATACAAATATTTGTGTTTGAAGTTAATTAAACTTGGTCAGAGTGAAGCAAAAGGAAGAAGTTTCACTGTTAGTCAACATTTTAGAGTTCTGCTTAATATATGTTTTTATTTAGTGAATAAATCAGGATTTTCTATTGTTGCTTCCTCTTCTTAATGAGTATTTACATTGATGTCAGTGTGGACAAATATATAAATTCTTGAATCTTGTCATTGACCTAATTTCTTCTGTTTTAAGTATTCCATTTGTCCCTGATACAGTTATGTTTGAATTCTGCCCCATCCTCACATTCACAACATAGCAATTTGAATGCAGACCAAATTCATGAAAGTATTATATAGAGATGGCATGATAATCAGGTAACATTGATGAATTATTCTTTTATAAGTTTCTCTGAAGCTGTCCATTCATTTATTCACTCAATCAACTATTGAGTAGTGGCTATGTGACTTCTAGGCACTAAGATGGCTCAGTCACGTCTCTTCTTACCCTATGAGAATGTTATTATTATGGTTTGGTTTGATCTACCTATCCTTGTACACTTTTTTCACACCTATTGCTTTCTTCCATTAATACAAGCCTCCTTATTTCCTGCTGTATCTTACCACACAGGAAAACTCCCAGGTGAAACCCTAACTGCTAAATGTTCATTACAAATTTATCATGAACTAGGTAAGTGATTTCTCAGGAGATACACAAAATTAGATTGCATATCGCATCTTCTTATGTTATATTAACAATTCACCTAGAAACCTTCTTTGGTTAATATGTTGACCACATAAACTGCACCATTTATTGAAGTATGGTGTTTTCTTTTCCTTCACTCTTTTTAAAAATTTTATTCAAGAATGGTTGACTTAAATTGTTTTATCAGTCTCAGATGTAAGCAAAATGATGCAGATTTGCACAGGCATATTATACATTCTTTTTCAGATTCTTATATAGTTGTGTGTGGATGCTCATCCAAACCTCTTGATTTACCCCTCCCCTCCTGCATTTTCCCTTTAGTAAGCATGTTTGGTTTTGATATGTATAAGTTTGTTTCTGTTTTGTAAATACATTCATATTTATTTAAATTGAACTAGATTCCACATATAAGTGATATCATATAATATTTGTCTTTCTTTGTCTGACTTCACTTAGAATGATAATTTCTAGATACATCCATATTGCTGCACAAGGCGTTACTTTTCTATGGCAGACTAATTTTTCATTGTAAACTTGTACCGCATTTTATTGATTCATTGTGCTATCAATGGACATTTAGGTTGCTTCCGTGTCTTAGTTATCATAAATAATGCTTCAGTGAACACTGGAGTTCATTCTCAGTAAGGGCACATGACCTTGATTTCTGCTGCCTTCTTTTCTTTTTCTTCCTGACATATATACTCTATAGTTAGTTCAGTTGCTTCATTGTGTACGACTCTTTGTGACCCCATGGACTGTAGCACTCCAGGCTTCCCTGTCCATCACCAACTCACAGAGCCTACTCAAACTCATGTTCATTGAGTCAGTGATGCCATCCAACCATTTCATCCTCTGTTGTCCCCTTCTCCTCCTGCCTTCAATCTTTCCCAGCATCAGGGTCTTTTCCAGTGAGTCAGTTCTTCGCATTAGGTGGCCAAATTATTGCAGTTTCAGCTTCAGCATCAGTCCTTCCAATGAATTTTCAGGACTGATTTCCTTTAGGATGGACTGGTTGTATTTCCTTTCAGTCCAAGGGACTCTCAAGAGTCTTTTCCAACACTACAGGTCAAAAGCATCAATTCTTTGCCATTCACCTTTCTTTATAGTCCAGTTCTCACATCCATACATGACTACTGGAAGACAATTTATTTGACTCGATGGACGTTTATTGGTAAAGTAGTGTATCAGATTTTTAATATAATGTCTAGGTTGGTCATAGCTTTTATTCCAAGGAGCAAGCATCTTTTAATTTCATGGCTGCAGTCACCATCTGCAGTGATTTTGAAGCCTCCCCAAATAAAGTATCTCACTGTTTCCATTGTTTCACCATCTATATATCATAAAGTGATGGGAACAGAGGCCATGATATTAGTTTTCTGAATGTTGATTTTTAAGACAACTTTTTCATTCTCTTTCACTTTCATCAAGAGGCTCTTTAGTTTTTCTTTGCTTTCTGCCATAAGTGTGTTCTCATCTGCATATATGAGGTTATTGATATTTCTTCTACAAATCTTGATTTCAGCTTGTGCTTCACCCAGCCTGGCAGTTCACATGATGCATTTTGCATATAAGTTAAATAAGCACAGTGACAATACACAGCCTTGACGTACTCCTTTGCCAATTAGGAACCAGTCTGTTTTTCCATGTCCAGTTCTAACTGCTGCTTCCTGACCTGCATACAGATTTCTCAGGAGGCAGGTTAGGTGGTCTGGTATCCCCATTTCTTGAAGAACTTTCCACAGTTTGTTGTGGTCCACACAGTCAAAGGCTTTAGCTTAGTCAATAAAACAGAAATAGATATTTTTCTGGAACTCTGTTGCTTTTTTGATGATTCAGTGGATGGCGGCAATTTTTTCTCTGGTTCCTCTGTCTTTCTAAATCCAGTTTGAACTTATGGAAGTTCACGGTTCACATACAGTTGAATCCTGGCTTGGAGAATTTTGAGCATTACTTTGCTAGCATGTGAGATGAGTGCAATTGTGCAGTAGCTTGAACTTTATTTGGCATTATTTTTCTTAGGTACTGGAATCAAAACTGACATTTTCCAGCCTTATGGCCATTGCTGAGTTTTCCAAATTTGCTGGCATATTGAGTGCAGCACTTTCACAGCATCAACTTTTAGGATTTGTAATAGCTCAACTGGAATTTTATCACCTCCACCACTAGCTTTGTTCTTAGTGATACTTCCTAAGGCCCACTTGACTTCACATTTCAGGATGTTTGGCTCTAGGTGAGTGATCACACTATCATGGTTATCTGGGTCTTGAAGATCTTTTTTGGATAGTTCTTCTGTTTATTCTTACCATCTCTTCTTAATATCTTCTGCTTCTATTAGTTCCATACCATTTATGTCCTTTATTGTGCCCACCTTTGCATGAAATGTTCCCTTGGTATTTCTGCTTTCTTGAAGAGATCTCTAGTCTTTCCCATTCTATTGTTTTCTTCTATTTCTTTACATTGATCACTGAGGAAGGCTTTCTTATTTCTCCTGGATATTCTTTGGAATTCTGCATTCTTCTTTGCCTTTAGCTTCTCTTCTTTTCACAGCTATTTGTAAGGCCTCGTCAGACAACCATTTTGCCTTTTTGCATTTCTTTTTCTTTGGAATGGTCTTGATCACTGCCTCCTGTACAGTGTCACGAACCTCTGTCCATATTCCTTCAGGAACTCTTGTCTATCTGATCTGTAATCCATAGTGCATGATATATTGAAAAATTTTAAAAGCTTATAATTTTATTTCTTCTGGGTCTTGCATACCATTTTGGCACAAAGCTCTATATATCCTTTAAACCTGAACTTTATTAAATTGGAAATTACAAATACATTTCTTGGTATCATTGTCAATATCTGCTTTACTGCTAACTACACAGTCTGTCAGTCTATTGAGGGAGGGGTAATAAGACAGAGCAACTGGGCAAGGCCTTTATAAAGGCATTGAAAAAGGCACTGTTTATGGCAAATATTTAAGAAAAACAGACTAATGATCAGCAGAATATAAGGAGCCTGCTAAGGAACATCTATTTTCATTTGTCTAAATTGCTCTCTTTGTTATCTAATAATTCATGATCAATTTTTACTTGATTTGATTAAAGATGCAGTATTACCTCTATTTCTACTTGATACATTTTGTTTATGTCCACATAATCTCTAGTTCTCAAAAGATGCCTTGTTTTAAAGCTTTAGATCTGTGAGATTCTTATTTCACCAAAGGATATTCAAACAACAAACATATATACATACAAGTACATGCAATAATTATGAACTAAATATCTGTGTCCTCCAAAATTCATATATCAAAGCTCTAAACTCCAATGTTATGGTATTTGAAAGTGAACCCTTTGAGAAGTGATTTCGGATTAGATGAAGTGATGAAGGTCAAGTCCTCACAATTAGATTAGTTTCCTTGTTAAGAAGAGGAAGATCTCAGAGATCTCTCTTTTTGCCATGTGAAGATACAGTTAGAAAGCCACTGTCTGCAAACCACGATGAGGTTCTTCTCTAAGAACTGAATCTGCCTGCTCCTTTATCTTGGTCTTCTTAGCCTCCAGAACTCAGAAATAAATGTGCATTGTTTAGCCACCTTGTCTGTGCTATTTTGTCTTAGAAGCCCGAGATGAACAAGACAGCAGTCAGGTTTTCTTGATTAATTTGTTTAACATCCCATGTACACAGACATTTGGGATGAAGAAAGAGCAGAAGAAGTTTATTAAATTCCAGTGTTTTACACTTTTGAAAATAATTTCAATCAGTAGAGACTAATTCTGAGAAAAGCTTTTTAGGGAACTGTCTTTTTCACGTATTTGATAGACATCACACAAATATTTTTCATATCCTGCCTATATATCATCTAATTGGTATATAATTTAATGGTTGCTTTCATTCCTAAGTTCAATGTTTCTCAAATGAACTGTCATTTATAAATCAAAATATTTAATAAAAATTTAAATTTACTTGGACAAAAATATGCTGTTAAGGGTCATCTGCATTTACAAATTAACTTTATGTTGCTAAATTTAAGAAACTTGTGAGATTTCCATTATTCATTTATAGACTCGGTTTATTACATTTTAGTCAGTCAGTCAGTTCAGTTGGCTCAGTCATGTCTGACTCTTTGCAACCCCATGGACTGTACTACACCAGGCTTCCCTGACCAACACCAACTCTTGGAGTTTACTCAAACTCCTGTCCAATGAGTCAGTGATGTCATCCAACCATCTCATCCTCTATTGTCCCCTTCTCCTCCTGCCCTCAATCTTTCCCAGCATCAGGGTCTTTTCAAAAGAGTCAATTCTTCCAATCAGAGGGCCAAATTATTAGAATTTCAGCTTTAGCATCAGTCCTTCCAATGAATATTCAGGACTGATTTCCTTTAGGATGGTCTGGTTGGATCTCCTTGCAGTCCAAGAGAGTCTCAAGAGTCTTCCCCAACACCACAGTTCAAAAGCATCAATTCTTCAGCACTCAGCTTTATTTATAGCTCTATCGCATCCATAAAAGACTACTGGAATAACCATAGTAGTTATTTGACTGGATGGACCATTGTTGGCAAAGTAATGTCTCTGCTTTTGAATATGCTAAGTTGGTCATAACTTTTCTTCCAAGGAACAAGCGTCTTTTAATATCATGGCTGCAGTCACCATCTTAAGTGATTTTGGGGTCCAAAAGATATAATAAAGTCTGTCACTGTTTCCATTGTTTCCCCATCTATTTGCCATGAAGTGATGGGACCAGATACCATGATCTTAGTTTTCTGAATGTTGAGTTTTAAGCCAACTTTTTCACTCTTCTCTTTCACTTTCATCAAGAGGCAGTTTAGTTCTTCTTCACTGTCTGCCATAAGGGTGGTATCATCTGCATATCTGAGGTTATTGATATTTCTCCAAACAATCTTGATTCCAGCTTGTGCTTCATACACCCTGATGTTTCTCATGATGTATTCTGCATGTAAGTTAAATAAGCAGGGTGACAATATACAGCCTTGAGGTACTCCTTTCCCTATTTAGAACCAGTCTGTTCCATATTCAGTTCTAACTGTTGCTTCCTGACCTGCATATAGATTTCTCAAGAGGCAGATCAGGTGGTTTGGTATTTCCATCTCTTGAAGAATTTTCCACAGTTTATTGTGATGCACACAGTCAAAGGCTTTGGCTTAGTCAATAAAGCAGATGTTTTTCTGAAACCTTCTTGCTTTTTTGATGATACAGAAGATGTTGGCAATTTGATCTCTGGTTCCTCTGCCTTTTCTAAAACCAGCTTGAACATTAGGAAGTTCACGGTTCACGTATTGCTGAAGCCTGGCTTGGAGAATTTTAAGCATTACTTTACTAGTTTGTGTGTGAGAGACTTGGTGGTTCAGATGGTAAAGCATCTGCCGACAATGCGGGAGACCCGGGTTCAGCCCCTGGGTTGGGAAGATCCCCTGGATAAGGAAATGGCAACCCACCCCAGTATTCTTGCCTGGAGGATCCCATGGACAGAGAAGCCTGGTGGGCTACAGTTCATGGGATCACAAAGAGTCGGACACGACTGAGCCACTTCACTTTATTTCACTTTACTTTACTAGCTTGTGAGATGAATGCAATTGTGAAGTAGTTTGAGTATTATTTGGCATTGCTTTTCTTTTGGATTGGAATGAAAACTGACCTTTTCCAGTCCTGTGGCCACTGCTGCATTTTCAAAATTTGCTGGCATATTGAGTGTAGCACTTTCACAGCATCATTTTAAGATTTGAACTAGCTCAACTGGAATTTCATCACCTCCACTAGCTTTGTTTGTGGTGATACTTCCTAAGGCCCATTGACTTCCCATTCCAAGATGTCTGGCTTTGGGTGAGTGATCACACTCTCATGGTTTTGTGCATCATGAAGACCTTTTCTGTACAGTTCTTCTGTGTATTCTTGCCACCTCTTCTTAATGTCTTCTGCTTCTGTTAGGTCTGTACCACCTCTGTCCTTTATTGTGTTCATCTTTGCATGAAATGTTCCCTTGGTGTCTGTAATTTTCTTGAAGAGATCCCTAGTCTTTCCCATTCTATTGTTTTCCTCTATTTCTTTGTACTGATCTCTGAGGAAGGCTTTTTTATATCTCCTTTCTGTTCTTTGGATCTCTCTTTTCAATGCATATATCTTTCCTTCTCTTCTTTGCTTTTCACTCCTCTTCTTTTCACATCTATTTGTAAGGCCTCTTCAGACAAACATTTTGCTTTATTGCATGTCTTTTTCTTGGGGATGGTCTTGATCCCTGCCTCCTGTACAATGTCATGAACCTCCATCTACAGTTCTACAGGCACTCTGTCTATCAGATCTAATCCCTTGAATCTATTTTTCACTTCCACTGTATAATCATAAGGGATGATTCCATTTACATATTAAGTACAGTTTAATCATTAATTTTCTCTTTACAGCAGCTAAAATTTTTCATTTAAAAATGGCTATTCATCAGAGCTTCATCTAGTTCTGTATTATATTTTTAAAAGTTCTTTAGATGTCTTTCAGGTGAAAACATAAATATAAGACTTTTTTCTGAATATATATTTACTCTGTATGTTAAATAGTTCCCTTGTTAACATTGGATTTTTATGAACCATCATCAGTATAAGTAGAATTCAGTGAATCAGTTTATATGGACTAGCATCCTCTTATTTATTGCTGTGGGAAAGCAGCATATAAGAATCTTGCTTAATTAGTCTTATTGTTCCCATGAAGGCACTCTGTCTATCAGATCTAATCCCTTGAATCTATTTTTCACTTCCACTGTATAATCATAAGGGATGATTCCATTTACATATTAAGTACAGTTTAATCATTAATTTTCTCTTTACAGCTGCTAAAATTTTTCATTTAAAAATGGCTATTCATCAGAGCTTCATCTAGTTCTGTATTATATTTTTAAAAGTTCTTTAGATGTCTTTCAGGTGAAAACATAAATATAAGACTTTTTTCTGAATATATATTTACTCTGTATGTTAAATAGTTCCCTTGTTAACATTGGATTTTTATGAACCATCATCAGTATAAGTAGAATTCAGTGAATCAGTTTATATGGACTAGCATCCTCTTATTTATTGCTGTGGGAAAGCAGCATATAAGAATCTTGCTTAATTAGTCTTATTGTTCCCATGAGCAAGACAAATAGCTTATTTGATTACACTGTAAATGAATTTTCTCCTTAAACATTTTTTTCTTTTTACAACTTCCACTGAATTCAGTAATTCTCTACTGATAGGCTCCACACCACATAATATCTTATTTTAGAAAATAATACAAGTGATTATTTTTTTATCACTTTTTGTTTTTATTCACGTATGTGTATTCTGTTGATGAATTATCCATATAAATGACTCTCCAGATAGTCAGTGAAGTATTAAACACAGACTAGACCTGGGAACACTGACTTTGGTTGAGTCTTTTCATGGTAGTCTGTCCTTCTGCTTTTAGTATTAAAAAAATCTACCCATAGATGACATATAGACAGCTTGAGAAAATGACTGATGTATTGGAACAGAAAACTAATGCTGTTTAGATTTTTTAATGCACTTTGACTGTACAGAAACAGCTTCAGTTAACAGTATTGGTCATAGGTTGAAAGCCCATATTTAATGAAATATACATTCAGTTCAGTTCAGTTCAGTCGCTCAGCGTGTCTGACTCTTTGCAACCCCATGAATCGCAGCACGCCAGGCCTCCCTGTTCATCACCATCTCCCGGAGTTCACTCAGACTCACGTCCATCGAGTCCATGATGCCATCCGGCCATCTCATCCTCGGTCGTCCCCTTCTCCTCCTGCCCCCAATCCCTCCCAGCATCAGAGTCTTTTCCAATGAGTCAACTCTTCGCATGAGGTGGCCAAAGTACTGGAGTTTCGGCTTTAGCATCATTCCTTCCAAAGAAATCCCAGGGTTGATCTCCTTCAGAATGGACTGGTTGGATTTCCTTGCAGTCCAAGGGANCTCAGCCTTCTTCACAGTCCAACTTTCACATCCATACATGACCACAGGAAAAACCATAGCCTTGACTAGACGGACCTTAGTCGGCAAAATAATGTCTCTGCTTTTGAATATACTATCTAGGTTGGTCATAACTTTTTTTCCAAGAAGTAAGCGTCTTCTAATTTCATGGCTGCAGTCACCATCTGCAGTGATCTTGTAGACCCAAAAATAAAGTCTGACACTGTTTCCACTCTTTCTCCATCTATTTCCCATGAAGTGATGGGATCGGATGCCATGATCTTCGTTTTCTGAATGTTGAGCTTTAAGCCAACTTTTTCACTCTCCTCTTTCACTTTCATCAAGAGGCTTTTTAGCTCCTCCTCACTTTCTGCCATAAGGGTGGTGTCATCTGCATATCTGAGGTTATTGATATTTCTCCCGGCAATCTTGATTCCAGCTTGTAATAAACAAAAATGCTCATGAATTTAGATTTGAATGTTTTTACAAGAAAATATGCTTATTAAATAGGAACTTTTATAGAACAAAGCCATCTCTTACAAACATACTTTGTTTTCTGCCCATTTCATCTATTTTATCTTCTGTATGTCTCATATTGAAATGTACAGACTACAAGTTTTGTGTGTGTTTACAGCTGAAGGAGAAATTGTCAATGTTCACTTGTTAATAATGAACACATTATTTATTAATTGCTTACTGACTTATATATCCCTACTGGAAATAGGACACTTCCTTGGATCAATACAAGGCTTTTTGTTGAATTAATATGATACTAATTTCTTTTTTTATTGTAAAATACTAAATGGGAGTAATGTGATTATAAATTTATATTATCAACAATAATTTTCCCTTTCTCTCGTTAAACTGAAGGCATTTTATTATTAACTGTAGTCCCTTTTTTATAATTATGATTACCATCATTATTTCATGGATTATATTAGCTTCCATTTGAAACATTGAGTTCATAATTAATAAAGATGTTCTGTGAGCAGACAACTTTGAAATCTTTACAGTCTCTTTTGATATGTCAGGTTTAAAATAGTTGTCAACTGTCCACCTAGATAGAAACACAGGTATCAGTAAATACCAGAAATCAAAAATAATTGACAGTAGCTACAAGAAAAAATATTAATAATGCACTCATCTGTCATGGGAATACCCAACTTGGACAGTTTTGTAATTCTGCTGCATTTTTCTGTTTCTGCCACTCTCACTCTTGGCATATCAGAAATAACTATGTTATCAGTTTGTCTGTTTTAAATGGCAGAAGCAATACAAATAATATCTATCTATATACATATTTTTCTGTCTACACATAGCTATAAATTTAGAAAAAGCCCATTCAAGAGAAGTCTCCCAATGTTTAGAAATAAATTTCAGAATATTATAATTCCAGTGAAGTTATTTTTCTTAATTAGTTTCCCTTTTTATTTCTCTCCACTAAAAACAATCATTTTTTTCTCCTCATGCCATCAAGTGACAGATACACAATTTTATTTTTAGTTATTTGCATATGCAGTTCATGTTACCAAATGAATCACTTGATCCTTGAGGTCAGAAATTCCATATCTTATTTAAAACAATAATGAAATTGTTAAAAGTATGAACTAGGCACCAAGACAATATGGTTGAGGACACAATTTGCCAATAGATCAGAACCAACAAACCAATATATGTGAATTATTTAAGACTTAGCCATTTATATACATTTACATATGTATATATGTATGTATGGAAGTCCCCGATACTTGCCATGAGTATTGAAAAATAAATGTGAGTAAAGTGCTTGGTGCAATCAAATATAAGATTTTTTTTTTTTACTAGTCATCAATAATTTTAATATTTTCTTTTCCTAAATGTTATCATTTCTTGATATAAATATTTAATAACTTTTTGTTAACAAGTGATACAATTGTGTGCATCAGTTCAGTTCAGTCTCTCAGTTGTGTCCAACTCTTTGTGTCTCGTGAACTACAGCATACCAGGCTTTCCTGACCATCACCAACTCCTGGAGCTTGCTCAAATTCATGTCCGTTGAGTCAGTGATGCCATCCAACCATCTCATCCTTTGTTGTCCCCTTTTCCTCCAGCCTTCAATCTTTCCCAGCCTCAGGGTCTTTTCCACTGAATCAGTTCTTCACATCATGTGGCCAAAGTATTGGAGCTTCAGTTTCAGCATCAGTCCTTCCAGTGAGTATTCAGGACTGATTTCCTTTAGGAAAGGAAATCCTTTAGGAAGAACTGGTTTGATCTCCTTGCAGCCCAAGGGACTCTCAGGAGTCTTTCTCAATACGACAGTTCAAAAACATCAATTCTTTGGCACTCAGTTTTCTTTATAGCACAACTCTCACATCCATACATGACCACTGGAAAAACCATAGCTTTGACTATAAGGACCTTTGTTGGCAAAGTAATGCCAACATCTTCAGTGACTTTGGGAGCCCAAGAAAAGAAAGTCTGTCGCTGTTTCCATAATTTCCCCATTTATCTGGATGATAGGACTGAATGCCATGATCTTCATTTTTTGAATGTTCAGTTTTAAGCCAACTTTTTCACTCTCCTCTTTCACTTTCATCAAGAGGCTCTTTAGTTCCTCTTTTCACAGTTTATTGTGATCTACACAGTCAAAAGGTTTGGAATAGTCAGTAAAGCAGAAATAGATGTTTTTTTGGAATTCTTTTGCTTTTTCAACTGATCTCCTTTAGAATGGACTGGTTGGATCTCCTTGCAGTCCAAGGGACTCTCAAGAGTCTTCTCCAACACCACAGTTCAAAGGCATCAATTCTTCGGCGCTTAGCCTTCTTCACAGTCCAACTCTCACATCCATACATGACCACTGGAAAAATCATAGCCTTGACTGGACGGACCTTTGTTGGCAAAGTAATTTCTCTGCTTTTCAATATACTGTCTAGGCTGGTCATAGCTTTCCTTCTAAGGAGTAAGCGACTTTTAATTTCATGGCTGCAGTCACCATCTGCAGTGATTTTGGAGCCCAAAATAATAAAGTCTGACACTTTCCACTGTTTCCCCATCTATTTCCCATGAAGTGATGGGACCAGATGCCATGATCTTCGTTTTCTGAATGTTGAGCTTTAAGCCAATTTTTTCACTCTCCTCTTTCACTTGAATCAAGAGGCTTTTTAGTTCCTCCTCACTTTCTGTCATAAGGGTGGTGTTATCTGCATATCTGAGGTTATATTTCTCCCAGCAATCTTGATTTCAACTTGTGTTTCATCCAGCCTGGCATTTTGCATGATGTACTCTGCATATGAGTTAAATAAGCAGGGTGACAATATTTGCCTGATATAGATGGTGCTTTAAAATAAATAAGTACCATGTGCTTATATAGCAGGTACACAATTTGATGACTTTAACATTTGGGACCAATTTTTCAAGTCATATGGCTTATTTTTAGGTGAGCCATTTAATGGTGCCCAGATAATGGCCTGAAGGCATAGTCTGGCTGGAAACAGCAAAACAAGGAGATGTGAAATGGATAACAGAGTATGTGATGAGAGTTGCAGTTACAAAGTAGGAGACTGGTTCATGAAGATAATAATACAGATAGTCAGAGATAAAATGGTCAGAGGGATTCTAACCACTAGCAAATCAAATATTTAATTTTAACTTGTTTTTCTGTTTTTTGGAAAGTCAAATTTTTTAAGTGGTTTTTTTTTTTTTCTCTGAATTTTTATTGAAGTTTCATTGATTTATAGTGTTGTGTTAGTTTCAGGTATTCAGCAAAGTGGATCAGTTACACATATAAATTTAGAAATTTTTTTAGATTATTTTCCTATATAGGCCATGTAGCTTTAATCATTCTTCTCCTCAGGTGGATAAAATTTATCAATATGAATGTTTTTCATTTGCTTTTTTTCTTTTGAAATTCTAGATCAGTGGGGTGAATGGATAAAAATCATTATGTCAATGATATGATAGAGATATAGTGAGATTAGGAGCTCAGCAGTTGCTTGGATTCAGAAACATGAATGATCATGAACATTGATGAGTCTGAGGATTTATGAACATATTGAAGAAGCCTGCCCAAGCTACTCCTGAAAATGATAGGTGATTCAAGACAGTTCCATTTAAACCCCAAGGATGATATGAATTCAATCCACATTCAGGTTATATACCACTGTAAAGGGAGGCTCAGTTATATACCACTTATTGTTCAGTGATAAATAATCTGCCTGCAATGCAAGAAACACAGGAGATTCAGGTTTAATCTCTGAATCAGGAAGAGCCCCTAGATAGGGCATGGCAACCCACTCCAGTATTCTTGCCAGGCAAATCTCATGGACAGAGTAGCCTAGTGAGCTATAGTCCATGGGGTTTCAAAAATCAGACATGACTGAAGCGACTGAGCATGCACAGACCATTGTAAGAGTGGTGATGAAATATTTTAACATGACAACCTGGTTGGCTTTGAATCCAGGTAAGCAGTATAATTAAACATGTGTTCAACTAAATGTTGTATGATCTTTTTCTGGTTTATAATATCATGTAAGTAAAGTTTGAAAGCTGTGTGGTTTCATCACCTGTTACTATCAGCTTTCACATTTAAATGATATTACGATCCTATTTTTACATAAGCAACATAATAAATAGATTGTCTTGATCTTAATAAGCACAAAATAAATATATCCTTGAACATGGCTTTTGTTTATTCAGTTAACTCTTTTACAAGAAGGGGTTTAGGAGAGCCAGATCTCTGAAAATTCAGGAGTTCACCTGTAAGTTTGCTATTAGCCCAAGATAGCCAAGGTTACATATCAGGAACTTCAAACAACCTCAGGTTATGAAGCACTGTAGTACTTATTTAGTGCAAGAAGTGTATAAGCAGACACACATATTTCAAACCCATGTCATTTACTTGAGTATGTTCATTCTTAGGCTTTGGGCAGTAATGTTTTCCCACTGGACTATGCCAATAAATAAATAAATATGTTTCATCTTTCTAGTAGTTTTTATTTTATATTTGTTTAATTTAATATTCAAACAATGATCAACAGTTTGCTTTTTTAATGGGACATTCTCAATAGGCCAGTGGGTGTGGTATATATAATGATCATCTGTTTAGCTAATGGGATAACACACTCCAAAGTTTATTTCTGTACCTTTATATAAGAGTCATCACTTTCTGTTGTTTAATCACAGAGAATTATGACTCATTTTAAACTATGAATTTAAACATATACATATATGTATGTGTATGCACCCATGTATGCATTAGTACATTGTGCACTAATTGTGCTCATTATGCACTAATTATGCGCATTATTGAATTGAATTGAAGTCGCTCAGTCGTGTCTGACTCTTTGCAACGCTATGGACTGCAGCCCACCAGGCTCCTCCATCCATGGGATTTTCCAGGCAACAGTCCTGGAGTGGATTGCCATTTCCTTCTCCAGGGGATCTCCCAACCCAGGGTTCGAACCCGGGTCTCCCATACTGTAGACAGACGCTTTACCATCTGAGCCACCAGGGAAGTCCCATGCACATTAACTGGAGTGGATAGCCTATTCCTTCTCCAGCAGATCTTCTCATTCCAGGAATTGAACCACAGTCTTCTGCACTGCAGGTGGATTCTTTACCAACTGAGCTATTAGGAAAGCCCCTGTACTAATGCCGATGGACTATGTATACATGTACTAATGCATAATGTACTAATGTAATAATTATACATGTGTATATATATATATATACACTAATACACAATGTGCATATATATACATGTATATATATATGTACTAATACATAATGTGCATATATATATACACATGTATAATAATTGTTACATTAGTACATAATGTGCATATATATATACATGTATAATAATTATTACATTAGTACATTATGCATTAGTACATGTATACATACTCCACCGCATTAATATAGGGGCTTTCCTGATAGCTCAGTTGGTAAAGAATCCGCCTGCAGTACAGAAGACCCTGGTTCAATTCCTGGGTTGAGAAGATCTGCTGGAGAAGAAATAGGCTATCCACTCCAGAATTCTTGGTCTTCTGCTGTGGCTCAGCTAGTAAAGAATCTGCCTGCAATGCAGGAGAACTGGGTTTGATCCCTGGGTTGGAAAGTTCCCCTGGAGAAGGGAAAGGCTACCCCTCCAGTACTCTGGCATAGAGAATTCCATGGACTGTGTAGTCCATGAGGTCACAAAGAGTCAGAAATGACTGAGTGACTTTCACTTCACTTCACTTCATGCATTAGTACAGGATTATGTCTTTGATTCATAGCCAAACCCACAGGTGCCACCTTGTGAGATCCAGTGAGTCTGATCAAGAATTCTTGGCCTAGAATGCCAAGATTGTGGATTATTGGGCATTAAATGATGATCTGGATAAGATCGGGAACCAGGATCTTCTTTCTTACTATAGCTATTTACAAACATTTACATGGGAGAGCCAGTTCATTTAAAATGATAGTCCTATACTTTTATTTTAAAATATATCAAAATAATAGTTAAAAAATAGTATCATTTTAAATAAAAATTCTGAGTGGATACCAGTGTTTAACATGTAAAGTTTATACAGAAAGCATCCAACAATTTAACCAGTATTTGTTACCCTTTAATTGCTTTTGTTTGGACTTCAGAATATCGGAACTGTTTCTAGGTGACAATTTCAGATCATGAAAAACCTGCTAGCTTCTGATTTCCAGCCAGAAAACATTTAAAAGCATTATTACTGTATAATGAAAGAATCCTCCCTTGGCAGTAAGTTACTCACAAAAAGGAAAACATTATGTAAAGTTTATACAGAAAGCATCCAACAATTTAACCAGTATTTGTTACCCTTTAATTGCTTTTGTTTGGACTTCAGAATATCGGAACTGTTTCTAGGTGACAATTTCAGATCATGAAAAACCTGCTAGCTTCTGATTTCCAGCCAGAAAACATTTAAAAGCATTATTACTGTATAATGAAAGAATCCTCCCTTGGCAGTAAGTTACTCACAAAAAGGAAAACATTACCCATGTTATTTCTGCTTCAAAATGCAAATGTGCTTAGTAATGAAAGTCATTATGATGCCCAAATGGAACAGGTATCTGAAATCATGTACAACAATGAACTTAATCCTACTCAAAATAAATACCTGTCAGTAAAACACTGCTCTCTTTACAAGTTTATATGGTTTGGAAGACAGCATGGTTCTAGACTGGGATGTCTATGGTGTGAGTTCCTACTCAGTTAGAACTCAGATGACCTCAATCAGTTCAGTTAAATTTCCTAGGCTTCAGCCTCCTCTTTTGTAAAATGATGGTGTTATTAACCTTAGTAATAATCAGAGAAATAATGCAAGTGAAAACTTTGAAAATTATAAACCATTACAAAGACGATATTTGTTTTATCTAGGGGTATGAAATATAGTGGGCCGATTAAAGAGTTTTTAAATATCTTTAGTAAGCATCTATAATATCTTTTTATTCTTATCTCTTAAAAATGGTTTTTCTCAGTGTAATTCATCTGTCAGCGCTGCCTGGGGAGCTGGCTCTTATCAGTGCCTTGAAATATGGATACTATTCAACTCTTTCAGTACTCCTGCTCTCATAGCAAATCTCTACCATGTCAGGGATATTTCTCTCAGACCTGATATTGACAACTAGGCACCTTCAGGCAGCTTTGCTTACTTCCAGAACTAAGAGCAGACAAGTTGTTCTGCTGTCAGGCGTTCTCTCCTAATTTATATATGCTTTCTGAGAGTGTCTGCTTTCTTCTTTTTTTGGGGTGTGTGTGTGTGTGTGTGTGTGAAACATTTATAGGTAGTGTATGGCAACTTCTGACTCCAAATTTTCTTTTCCAGCTACTGGTGCTAATGACAATGGTGGTAGTGTTGGTAGGATGTGGGAAGGGGCTGCAAGAGGAGGAGTGACCGGAGACCATTTATTTCCTTTTAGCAAAAACTTCTTCAGTGCTTTGACAATGCCAGCTGCCTGAGTCTCTGGTGCTTATGTAATGAAAAATGGTTTCCTATTTTATTTTGCCCATCTCATTCCAATTTTTCCCTCATGTGCTCTCTAGGTGAGTCCTAGATATGATCCAGAGTTGCCTTTGATAATCTTATAACAACTATTCTAAACTCCTGAATCTGGAAATGTGGTTCTCTGATAAAATTCATTTCAGAGGACAGTGGTTTGCAGGACTTGAATGTAAATATCATTACTTCCCAAGGGAATTTGCTTCCTGGTTTCTTTTCTATATGTGTTGGTGACTGGGCATGAAATAAAACTTTCAGCCTCTGTAACTTTTCCACAATTCATATTTGCATTTCTTCCTAAACTATTTCTGTCTCTAGTCAAGCAATTCATTTGAAATCTATATACCCAGTACTATAGACATGCAACATATTATGCTTCTCAGAAATAGCAATGTTTAAATGTGTCACCACTATAGGCTGATTTTGCATAAATAAAACATTCAATGTGGAAAAACTGAAAGATTGAGATAAGGAAAATTGATGAGTGAAATACAGAAAATAACTATCGAGTTGTGGAGGTATACTCATCAGAAACCTTCCTTTTGCATATATGAATACGTTTTCTTAAAATAATAATGGGTTCTAATCAGTTCAGTTCAGTTTCTCAGTTGTGTCTGACTCTTTGCGACCCCATGGGCTGCAGCACGCCAGGACTTCCTGTCCATCACCAACACCTGGAGTTTACTAAAACTCGTGTCCGTTGAGTCGGTGATGCTATCAAACCACCTCATCCACTGCTGTCCCCTTCTCCTCCCACCTTCAATCTTTCCCAGCATCAGGGTCTTTTCAAATGAATCAGTTCTTTGTATCAATATCAGTCCTTCCAAAGAATATTCAGGACTGATCTCCTTTAGGAGGGACTGGTTGGAACTCCTTGCAGTCCAAGGGGCTCTAAAGAATCTTCTCCAACACCACAGTTCAAAAGCATCAATTCTTTGGCATCCAGCTTTCTTTACAGTCCAACTCTCACATCCATACCAGACTACTGGAAAAACCATAGCCTTCACTAGACAGACCTTTGTGGACAAAGTAATGTCTCTGCTTTTTAATATTCTGTCTAGGTTGGTCATAATTTTTCTTCCAAGGAGTAAGTTTCTTTTTATTTTATGGCTGCAGTGAACATCTGCAGTGATTTTGCAGCCCCCCAAAAATAAAGCCTTCCACTCTTTCCACTGTTTTTCCATCTATTTGCCATGAAGCAATGGGATCAGATGCCATGATCTTAGTTTTTTGAATGTTGAGCTTCAAGCCAACTTTTTCACTCTCCTCTTTCACTTTTATCAAGAGGCTGTTTAGTTCTTCTTCACTGTCTTCCATAAGGGTGGTGTCATCTGCATATCTGAGGTTATTGCTATTTCTCCCAGCAATCTTGATTCCAGCTTGTGCTTCATCCAACCCAGTGTTTCTCATGATGTACTCTGCATATAAGTTAAATAAGCAGGGTGAAAATATATAGCCTTGACTTACTCCTTTTCCTATTTGGAAGCAGTCAGTTTTTCCATGTCCAGTTCTAACTGTTGCTTCTGGACCTGTATATGTAGTTCTCAAGAGGCAGGACAGGTGGTCTGGTATTCCCTTCTCTTTCAGAATTTTCCACAGTTTCTTGTGAGCCTCACAAAGAGTTTGGCATAGTCAGTAAAGCAGATATAGATTTTTTTTTCTGGAACTCCCTTGCTTTTTTGATGATCCAATGGATGTTGGCAGTTTGATCTCTGGTTCCTTTGCCTTTTATTGACCTTATTGCCAAACTCAAACTTAAATTGAAGACAGTATGGAAAACCACTAGACCATTCAGGTATGACCTAAATAAAATCCCTTATGATTATACAGTGGAAGTGAGAAATAGATTTAAGGGATTAGATCTGATAGAGTGCCTGATGAACTAGGATGAAGGTTCATGATATTGTACAGGAGACAGGGATCAAGACCATCCACAAGAAAAATAAATGCAAAAAAAACAAAATGACCATCTGAGGAGGCCTTACAAATAGCTGTGAAAAGGACAGAAATGAAAAGCAAAGGAGAAAAGGAAAGATATACCCATTTGAATGGAGAGTTCCAAAGAACAGCAAGGAAAGATAAGAAAGCCTTTCTCAGTGATCAGTGTAAAGAAATAGAGGAGAACAATAGAATGGGAACGACTAGAGATCTCTTCAAGAAAATAGAGATACCAAGGGAATATTTCATGCCAAGATGGGCTCAATAAAGGACAGAAATGGTATGGACCTAACAGAAGCAAAAGATATTAAGAAGTAGCAAGAATACACAGAAGACCTATACAAAAAAAGATCTTCATGACCCAGATAATCAGGATGGTGTGATCACTCACCTAAAGCCGGACATCCTGGAATGTGAAGTCAAGTGGGCTTTAGGAAGCATTACTATGAACAAAGCTAATGGAGGTGATGAAATTCCAGTTGAGCTATTTCAAATTCTAAAAGATGATGTTGTGAAAGTGCTACACTCAATATGCCAGCAAAATTGAAAAACACAGCAGTAAACTATTGAATAAAAATATCTATTTTAAAGATGTAATAAAACTCACTGTTTGGATATATGATAGTATTTTTAATAAATCATATAATGTGTGACATTTAGGGAATATCTAGTTATTTTGCTTTAATAAGATCATATCTTTGCTTCCATTGTTATTACTGTTAATGAGAATCATTAGAACATACAAATATGTCCTAAGAATAGTTAATTTAGGATCTTTAAGTAGATTTCAGTTGGTCTATTTCCTCCCTGTTGATTATCTGGAAAACTTTTGTGTCTGTGCATAAGTAATTTATTCCCAGATATGATCCTATTTTGTCAAACTTTCACATTTTTAAAATAAATTATGTGATTTTATTTTTTTCTAAAAAGATCAACTAATTGATATAATAAATATACAAATACTATTGGGGACAAAGTATTTGTGGTGCAAAGCTTTTGATGACTATAACAATCTTTATTTTGCAACTGTGTCATGGTACTTTCAAAATATCTACACACTTCATCCCTCTAAATAACATAAATGAAAACCTGTTTGATACCCAACTTTGGCAATGCTTCGGCATCATGTGATCTCTGTGGTTTGCAAGAATGATTTTGAGCTCTGCTTTATGTTGTTATAATCCCTATTTTCTTGATCTAGTCTCAGTATTCACTTTAACCTCAGTAAATTGAATTACTAGTTTTCACACTACAAAGACAAGCTCAGCAGTTTTCAACTGTCTATGTACAAGCAGTTCCAATTGCAGTTAGTATAATGTGCAGATGTCAGAGGGGATAAGAAGTCTACAGTGTTCTCCTGCAGGTCACATAACTATTTCCCAAAGAGCTCCACCTCCAGTGTTTCTATTAATCTTGAACAGAGAAGCAGACAGCAAACTTATTCTCTTTTGTGACAAACCAACCATTAATGGTATCCAGAACTTGATTTTATTTCCAAACTCTCAGTGAAGAAGTCTGTCGGTAAGATTTATGGTGTTGTCTTCTATCTTCTATTTTTTCTCTCATTGGTATTCTTTACAAGACTCATAAACTCAGCAAGTCAGCAGGCTAATCCTGTCAGATTTCAACTTTTCCTTTTTCTCTGTAATTCTATTGCTGCCAGAAAGCAACTTGCACAATGTATTTTTTTTTCTTTTCTTTCCTTTCATCTTATTTTATTTTACAATTTTTGACATTGCTGTGTCTCCTAATGCTAGGCAACAAAAAGAAGATAAAAAGGTCAAAAGTATAACATGAAAAGCGAATAAGCAACTACTAACACAAACTACTGAGTAACAGAAGACTAGTAGACAAGAATGGATTTAATTTTCTTAAACATAAAAGGAGAACTAGACAATGGAGAAAAAAGTCTGCTGGATTTACAATACAAGAACACGGCTAAATGTATCATCCCAAACACCTTACAGAATTTTAAAGAGCAAATATTTTTGATGAATGTAATTTTTAAAATATAATTTTACTTGTAGAGTTGGAAAGTAAAAAACGACATAAAAATCAAATTTGATACGATGGCGAGATAAAATGTATTCTATTTCAGTCAGATAACTATCTTTATTTACCAAGTGAAATGTTTTCTTTTTCTCTCCAGTTAGAATTCAATAAGGGAAAAAAATTTAAAATAATATTTTGTGATTCTTTTATAATATCAAGTTATTGTTAATATTTTAAATTTTACAATTTATGCAATAGCTGTTGTCCAACCAGAGTTTGTGTGCCTGATGCACAAAGAAGTCAAATAGTGAAGCACTGGAGAATGGATAACTTGTGCTCGAAAGACAGTGATTCTAGGATGGGTTTTCAGAGAAGTATTTTTAAAGGCAAATATGTAGGGAAGGCTGCTGGGCATGTGACCTTCCTCTGGTTGATGGTGAGGTAACTCCAGGAATCTCAGTCATCAACTTTCTGGTTCCAACCAGTCTGGGGTCCGTGTACTTGGCTCAGCCTGAAGTTAACCATCTTCCACCTGGGGCCGTGGTTTCTTTATAAGAACTCATAGATATGCATCAAATTATTATATATTATCCCTTCAGGAGGAGCTAGAAGTCCTGTGACTCTATTATTCTAATTATTAGCTGAATCTGCCGGTTAAAACTCAGAGAAGGTCTAGGAGGCTAAAGACTTTTTCCTGAAAGCAAGAAAGAGCAGACATGGAAAGGCTTTTGTGTTCTTGAGGTCCTCACATGATCCTGCTGTTTCATAACATGATTATTACAATGTATATAAAATGGCAATACATAAGTATATATGTATATTATATGGAAGGAAGAGTGTTAGTCATTCAGTTGTGTCTTGATTCTTTGCAGCCCCATAGCCTGTAGCCTGTCAGGCTCCTCTGTCCAGATACTAGAGTGGGGTGCCATTCCCTTATCCAGCAGAATCTTCCTGACCCAGAGATCGAACCTGGGTTCCCTGCATTGCAGGCAGATTGTTTTTACCACCTGAGCCATCAGGGAAGCCCAATAGGTATAATATAATGGTAATATATATGTACACATATGAAAACATGTATAACCTTGAAGATTTGCATTTTAGAACCATATGATATTTTATTATGATGATATTTTTTATTATGATATTTTATTAAATTAACTAATTTTAAAATGGCAAATGACATAATACCATTTTGAAAAATATAGTTTTTTTGAATTGAGATATAATTGACATGTGACATGAAATATTATAGTTCTTTTAATCACTTCCCCCTTTCCTCAAAGGAGAACTGGTAAACTTTAAACAGCATGCTGAAACATCCAATTTTATTTT
This sequence comes from Oreotragus oreotragus, assembly GCA_006410675.1. Lineage (NCBI taxonomy): Eukaryota > Metazoa > Chordata > Mammalia > Artiodactyla > Bovidae > Oreotragus > Oreotragus oreotragus. The sequence goes on from SJYX01014700.1 coordinate 319,950, forward strand.
GTTTCTGTTAAACCAACTTGCTATTTGGGAAACTGCATGCTTAGATATTTCAGTTGCGTTCACTGGCTGAGCGAGGCCAACATCTTTGGTTCATTTCTGCATTACAGCTCAAAGTGCATCTTCAGACTTTCCCCATTTCTTTCTCTTTTTTTTTGGCCTTCTTTGACTATCAGTCTAATATATCTAAAGACCTGTCCTGATGTATTTCCATCTTTATAGTTTTGTTTTTTTTCTTCGTTCAAACAAGTCATGATATAATCTTGGGTAACTTTTATATTATTGGACACTCAGTAATATTTCTGTGAAATTTTACTTCCACTGAGATTTTGCAGCTACTTGGACATAATATACCTTTATGTTAGCAGATGAAAATGATTGAAGATGAAAACATTACTTCATAGACATTACTCCAGATTCGTTGGCTAAATTCCATTGTCTTGAGCCTGTTTAACACATATGGAAAGCTTCTTTTGAGACAATAAGTAATAACTTTCAGAAACTATGATACTACCCTGTTAAATCTCAATCGTCTTTTTCTAGATTCCTTCCCCGTTGCCTATAAATGTAAAACTTAAAGTAACCTAAGTGGATAATACAAAAATTATAAATTTAATTTAAACTTAATTTAACAGCATTCCACAATATTTTGACTATCTTGCCTGTATGCCACTTGTCTGTCTGCATTTTGTTTTTTTTTAATATAAATTTATTGATTTTAATTGGAGGCTAATTACTTTACAATATTGTATTAGTTTTGCCATACATTGATATGAATCCACCATGGGTGTACATGCATTTTGATTGTCAAATTATTACAGCTGTGTATGACTATCAGTGCAAATGTGGGTGCATATTTACGAAGCAGTGCTGGGAGCCAGCACGGGAGATCCTACCCATGACAAGGTCATGCGGAGAGGCCTGATGGGCAAGGCGAGTCAGGTCTAGAGGGGTCCTCTGTCTGAGCATCTACCCCGAAACCAAAATCTGTCTGTTTACTCTGCTATACTATACTCTTCCTACATTACCACCTTTTCTCTGGAAAGCATTAATTCAGAGCTCCAGTTAACAGTCTCCTGCATATAAATAGAATGTCTCGGCTTAAGCCCCTTTGATGGCTTTCTAACTTATATGACCAGTCTGCTTTACAACTTGTGGATTGTTTACAGCCCCCAACTGTGAGAGGCACGAAGCTCAAAAGATCTTAAAGATATAGAGCCTTTTAGAGTTAAGAATTAGTTTGGTGAAGAGTTTGTTGAGTTAATGTTTGCTGCCAGGGCTCCATATTCTCTATCTTTTAAGCACCCGGGAGGATATAAATCAATGTAATCGGGATGCAGAAACAGGAATATAGTAGTTCTGATGTTAGTAATACTAGACTTTTGAGTTAATTAATTTTCTCTTTGTTATAAATCACTGTACTCCTTTTTCCTTGTTATAAATTGTTGTATCCTTGCTATGTAAGAATGTAACTTTATTTAGTGCTTTCTGAGAGTGGAACCAGACTTTGGGAAGAACAACACTGTTAAGGCAAATAAGTCTTCTGGTTGACAAACCCTTATCAGAAAAGGGCTGTAAAATGTTAATTGGCCTTCTGGGCAGAAGATGATTTAAATCACCTAAGACTTATATATACAACTAGGTATGCAGAGAGAACGCCTGGTCTCGATAAGAATCAGGGGTGCTGATGCTGCACAATTTTGTATTATCCATTGATCTCTATGTAAAATCAAGAGTACATAAGGCCTTTCCAGACAATAGAGGAGAGGCCAGTCACTGGAAAGACTGGTTTCCCCCGTATCTTCTTTTCTTACTCTATTTTCTGGCTGAATTCCCATCTGGGACGTGGAGGCTCGCAATGTCTACTTACTTGCCCCGGCTTCTAAGATCCACGCAAGAGGGAGCCGAAGGTGGGCCACCCCCCGCCATTCAAGAGGACGCTGGTGGCCTAATGTAGATGGTGCCAGTTCCTTATCTGGAACTTTATTGGCTTTTCACATAAACCAAGTTATTCAGCCTCTTTTCTCTACTAATTTTCCTACTGTATAATCTAATCTTATATTTCTAAGTAAATAAGTTTTTCCTCACCACACCATCCACCCTTTGAATTACCCTGGATCCACCGGGGCTGGACCCCAACAAAGCAGTATTTTACAAATAAAAGTGAATATGATTTTTTCTTCAAATTTTCTTGGTAAATAAGATCACATTATATAATGTTTAGTGGACACTGTATATACCTTGTAAAGATACTTGGATATTGAATAAAAATGTGCAACTAAGGTATCATAGATTATTGCAGTTAAACATAAGAGAAGAAAAAGTAACCACTTCTGGCTTTCTTTCAATATCTTCCATTACTAATGAGTTTAATTCCTAGCACATTTGTCAATCCAGTTCTAACTATATAGTTCCAGTCTAGCATACATTTCAATAAAGATATTAGGATTCCAATGTTATATACATTTCAATAAACATGATAAGATTATTATTTGGGTATAAATACAATAGGCAAAAGACTTCTTAAAAATTGTTCTGACCTCTACAATCTTTAAAAATAAAATTGATCAGTAAGTATTTTTGTAAATTAATAAACTTAAGTCTCTTATTTTGATGCCCATGATTTACATGATTTGTTAAAAACAAACATTGATATCCAATATATGAAATACCTAGATTCATAATTTACTATTTTCTGTATTCTTTTCACCCACTGTTGAAGCTGTGAAATTAAACTGAGCAAACTATCAGCCGAATTTACTTGAACTGAACTGAGACCTCATAAAGTATAAATCACACATATGGCATTCATACACATATGTTTAAAAAAATAATAATAGAAGAGCCCTTGCTCTTAGGAGGCTCGCAGTATAGAACTGTGCACATACTGACTTCTTTCTTAGTTTCACTAATCTTTTAGTGTGCTTATTGTTTATAATTTTTTGAATATTAGCTGGACTAGGTATGTAGTGAGACAGAGATTTTAAAATCACTACATGCAAGTGAAAAATGCAAAATTTTAGGAAAGCAATGAACATATTTGGGGATAAGTAAACAATTTTATTTAGTACAACAGGAATAGATTGAGAGATCAAAAGAGCATAACAATTGAGAAAAACCTTGAAGACCAAGTTAATAAAGCATATTAACATCATCTTGACCTCAGAGATAAGGAAATAAAAATTATGTGCAAGAATCACATTCACTGAGTAAATGTAATTTAAAAAAATTGAAACTAAATGAATGGGCACTACAAACAGAGTTGAAATATGAATAAGGCATTGACAAGGGATTGTTATTCTTTTAATCTAAAACTGTCTGGTCCAGTCCAGAGGAGAGAAACTGTTGCTTATTGACTGCCTGCTGTTTGCCTGACTCTGCTACACTCCTCACATTGCTATACTGACATATACTGTCCAGGGTATATCTGGTTATTGCTGAATTCTGTGTGCCTAGCATAATGGACATCCCATGTAAATCTGTTAAATAAGTGAATTAATTCAATCCAAATAGCATTCCACTAGTGTGATACTATTAGTACACTTTACAGATGAGAAAACTGAAGCTGCACGCTCAGGGTAACAGAGCTAGCAAATCCCAGATTAATGATTTCCTTTCAAGCATCCTTGCTTTCAAGTGTAATATGCTTTTCCTTCTTGGCTTCATATGCATAAAATATATACCCATATGATATATATGGTGATTTTTCATATATATATATGTTTATATTCATATTCTCCGGTGGCTCAGATGGAGAGAATCTGCCTGTAAAGCAGAACACCTGGGTTCAATCCCTGGGTTGGGAAGCCCATCATATATATATATAAAAAAAAAAAAAAAAAAAAAGGAACAGAGCTTAATTAAAAATAAAGCCCTTCTTATTCTAACAAAATTATCCTTGCACTACCTTGGTTCAGCAGACAAAACAAAACCAGAAATAAATGGAACAGGATACACGAGTTCAGGAAATTGACAGTGATCTTTAGGGCATTTCTAAGGTTTTAGAGTGGGGACTCTTCACTCTCTCTGTTTTAGAATCTCTCTGGCTTAAAGGAAGTCATAACAGTTATTTCAGCAAAATGACAGAAGCCTGTGCTTAGAGTGGCCAGGTGAGACTGTCCAGGTCCTTATTTTCTCGGGGATTGTGGTGGCTCCTGGTGCCTATAGTCTTAATGCTAGATTAAGCCGCATTGAGCAAAGAGCCTTTTCCATAACGACAGCTTTCAGATTCTGCCCCGCACATCGGGTTTTCCTGGGCATGAACTTCAGTTTTGGTGACTGGAAGATGAAGCATCAAAAAGAGAGCCAAAAAGCCCCACAGGCAGAAAGCTTAACTCAAGTTCTCGATCTTCACTTCAGAGCAACTTACTATAGATTGCTGAAATCCACAAGGGGTACAATTCTGACTCCATTATGACCTACATTATAAGGGAAATTTTAAAGCATCTATGATGTAATATTAATACTGCTATTATGTGTTGTTTTCCGTTGCTAGGTTGTGTCTGACTCTGAGAGCAGATAGAGTGCATGCCTGGCTTCACTGTCCTTCAAACTTCTTCTAGTTGCTACTAGTACTACAACTAATGGTAATACTAATGACGATCTACTGATACTATAAATAATAATAATAATACTTTCATATTTCTCAAATCATTTGTGGGTTGTAAATAAGATATAATAGCATTAAATTTTTATCCAATACTAAACATGACTTTTACAGTCACAAATATTTTTGTTTTGGAAAAAAAATCATATATCTTTAGCTATTAGGGTCATATTTAAAATGAGGAAATTCCATTTGAAACTGGTTTTCTGTATTGTTCCAAGTGAGATAACTGGTAAATGGAAGTGAGGAGTTCAAATTCAGTTCTCTTCAATTCTTTTTATCTATCTATCCATTCATCCATCCATCCCATTAGGTTCTTCCCCAGTTATCTGTAGATAATCTGAAGTATTCACACTCCACTCACTGGGTAGTAATGCTCCAAAGCGTCATTAAGATATAAAACGCCCAGCTTTAAGAGTTTTAACTTTTCCACTGACCTTTGGCAGCAGGTTGTACTGTACATGAGTAGATCCCCTTTAAAAAGAGCTCATAGTGGGCAGTCAACCTCAGAACAACTTTCAACTAACTTGAACTATGCCAAGGGTGCCTGCAGGGAGTACCCTGTTTTATTTTCAACTTTCATGTGAGGCACCAATTCCCAGGTTGAATTTTTCTTCCATGCATTATTTTCAATACATTTTGAATTGTTATTTTTATATTATTAAAATCTAGAAACTGTTGATGTTATCTGGGGATTGCATTCACATCTTTTGTGTGAAAAGCGACACATTTCTGACATTTTTAACAGTCATTTAGGTGACATTCTCTCTCAAAGCTAATGAAAGGAATTATTTGTTTTCAATTTAGAGCACAGTGAGCCAGTTACTGAAATATCTGAAGGCAATTGGGGAGAAAATAAGCTTGGCATTTTAGAAATTGTTTAAGAAATTATGTAAACAAGTTAATGTTGAAAATGATGCCCTTCTTGAAAGTGGGATAAAAGGGATTCTGTGAACTATAATGAGGATTGGTGTTAATTAAAGGCAGATTTCTAGAATGGTATATTTTATAAAAGCACATGTAAGAATATAAGACACCATGTTGTCTTAAATTCTGTTTATTTTATACAGCTTTTAAAGGTTGTTTTTCCATTGTCCATCATTGCAAAATATTTACTAGATCCCCATGCATTGTTCGATACATCCTTCATCCTATCTTACACCCAGGAACTTACACCTCCCACACTTCCACCCATATAAAGCCACACCCACTTCCCACCCCATCACTAGCTTGTTCTCTGTATCTGTGAGCCTGCTTCTTCGTTTGCTAAATTCACCAATTTCTTATACTTTTTTATATTTCACACGTAAGTGATATCATATTGTGTTTTTCTTTCTTGTCTGAAATATTTCACTTAACACAATGCCCTCCAAATCCTTCCTTGTTTCTGAAAATGAAAAAAGTTATTTTTTTATGGCACATTGTATATATGTTTGTATATATACCTATATATTATGTATATACACACAGTTTGTGTATATGTGTGGTATATATAAAGAAAGCTGAGTGCCGAAGAATTGATGCTTTTGATCTGTGATGTTGGAGAAGACTCTCGAGAGTCCCTTGAAATGCAAGGAGATCCAACCAGTCTATCCTAAAGGAGATCTGTCCTGAGTGTTCATTGGAAGGACAGATGTTGAAGCTGAAACTCCAGTACTTTGGCCACCTGATGCAAAGAGCTGACTCATTTGAAAAGACTCTGATGCTGGGAAAGATTGAGGGCAGGAGGAGAAGGGGATGACAGAGAAGGCGATGGTTGGATGACATCATTGACTCAGTGGACATGAGTTTGGATAAACTCCGGGAGTTGGTGATGGACAGGAAGGCCTGGCATGCTGCAGTCCATGGGGTCACAAAGAGTCGGACATGACTGAGCAACTAAAGTGAACTGAACTGAACTGTGGTATAGATACTCACATATACATGTAGTGCAGTGCAGGAGACCCCTCGGTTCAATTCCTGGGTTGGGAAGATCTCCTGGAGAAGGAAATGTCAACACACTCCAGTATTCTTGCCTGGAGAATTCCATGGACAGAGGAGTCTGGTGTACAGTCCATGGGGTCATAAGAGTCTGACACAGCTTAGTGACTGAATTACCACCACCATATGTATAATATCTATAAATATATATTATTAAATTTATATTTATTTAAAATGTGTAAATATATGTTTATATAAATTTTATATACAGGTGCAGAACTGCTGAGTCATATAGTAGTTCTATTTTTAGTTTTGGAGAATCTTCTACACTGTTTTTTACACAGTGGCTGCACCAACAATTGCCAGAGTCCCCCTTTCTCCATATCCTTGCCAACGTTTGTTTTTTTGTGTTCTTTTTGATGATAGTCATTTTCTAGGTGTGAGATGATACCTCGTTGTGGTTTTGACTTGCATTACCTTATGATTTCTGATGTTGATCGTCTTTTCATGTGAATGTTGACCATCTTCATTTTGTCTTTGGAAAAATGTGTATTCGGTTCTTCTACCCATTTCTTAATCAGTTTGTTTGGTTTTTTGATGTTGAGTTGTATGAATTGCTTATATATGCTGTATATTAATCTCTTATCAGTCATACTATTTGCAAATATTTTCTGCCATTCAGTAGGCTGTCTTTTCATTTTGTCAATAGTTTCCTTTGCTATACAAAACCATTTAAGTGTAATTAGTTCTCATTTATTTTTGTTTTTATTTTCTTTAGAGATAGAGTTAAAAATATATTGCTGACATTTATGTCAGAGTGTTCTTCCTATGTTTTCCTGTGTTGTCCATGAATGAAACAAATTTAAAAAAGAGAGAGAGAGAAAGAGATATGCTCTTTTTTTTCTGGAAAATTTTCCTCAAATTTTTTAGAAATAATTATCAATTTGTAAAAGATACAATCAAAATGGGGTGGGGTCTCTAGTATAGCGCAAAGGAAAGGTGATATTAATGTAGAAATATAGAAAATGTTGTAAAAGTAGTTTCTTCTGTCAAAATTTATTTGACAAGAAGGGATATGATTCTTTCTCTTTTCTTCTATTCACATATTTAAGTCTATAACAACTTGGGAATAAGAAAAAATATTTTGTAATGAGGAAGATAAGAAATGCCAGCCAACGACCTTACAGAGTAATGAGTACATTTTAATAAGAAAACTTTCAAGTACTAGTGTTATGTTATTGGCCACAAAGTGAAAATTTGCTTAGTAGCATTTGTCATTAAAAAGAACAGTTACTGTGCAAAGAAGTAATGTAATGAAGATGAAGCTGTTTCTACAATGCATAGACAATTAAGTATGCTTTAATGGTTATTCTCTTTGGTCAGCTGTCCTGAAAGTTTGTAAATAAGAGAAAACTTTAGCTTTTTGTTTAGTTGAAGGAAAACCATGGTTTCCTTAAGGTCTGAAATCAGAGATGTTTTTAGATGTGCACCAGCTCAGATCGGAGAGATTTTACATGCTCTACCATGTATGGAACAATCACAGGCGTGCAAGAGAAAGTCATTTGTGATGGATGCCATTCACTTGGCTTTGGAAGGACCTACATGCATATAGCAGCAATTACAGAGAAATCACCATCTCATGTTATCAATAAAGCCAATGATCAATTAAAACTTTTCTGAAGATCACTTGATTCTTTCAAAAGGTCACATTGAGAGCTAGGTGAACAAAAACTCTCAAATATTTACAGAGCAAGAAAATGGCAGTATAAAATCAATTTTAGCAATTAAGTTGCTTTTTTGGTTCAAATGCTTCTCCAACCATATGTTAAGAAGCAGTTTTTCTCCTTGTTTCTTGATTTATATTTAAGAAACATGTTGTGACATTATTTGACCTAGTTTACTGGTTATTTAGCAGTTTCTGATAATTATAACTCTTTGGTGTCCCAACAAGCTAAATAAAAAAAAATTATTATAACCTTAAAAAAAAAGACAAAATGTTGTAATTACTAAAACCAATCTTGAGGTCGGAATTTTGGTGACAGCTAGTCCTTTTCCCCTTTTATATAATTAGGAGATCATGCAACATTAGAATTGCTGTGGTTATATGCAGTGTATTTTGGCTTCAGTAAACTTTGACAAAGTTTATTTAATATGCTCTTTAGATAAAAAGAGAAATGTGAGCTTTGTACAATTGAATGGTTTAAATTGGTTGAGCAAACATATCCAAAAGGAACCAATTAATGAAATTGCATTGATAAACCTAAGGTTAATAAGTTATATTAATTTATTAACAGTTCATTAACTATATTTATATCAATTAATTATATTTAATTGATTCATATTTATTATTAAACAATACATGTAACATTTGTGTTATCAATTAACATCAAGACTGCAGTAAGAGTTCAAGAATCTGTATGTAGCCAATATGAGTCTGGTCAGGAATCTGATTCCTTGGATTTTAGAATTGTAATGGAGAAAATAACAGGGCATAAGAGAACTGTCCATATTAAATTTCAAAGGGACTAACTTAATAGTTACCAGAAAGGATCAGTTTAAGAGCATTTTTTGTGACAAAGCACTACAAGTATTGAGCTTTAATTGCAAGTTTAATGTAAACTAACAATTTATATTGAGCTTGCAATATGAGTGAGAAACAGGAAAAAAAATTATATCTTCATTGCAGACTGGCTAGAGTGTGTTATTAAGTTCAACATCCTGTTTTATTTTGAAATTAGCAAATTTCAAAATTTAAATTTATGTCAATTAACTAAATAATTTGTCCTGAGGAAAATCCTTTTTAAAAAGTTTTGATAATTAATCTAAATGACTCTCAGAGTACCTTAGTGAAGAAAAGATGAAAGAATTAAAATTGGGGAAATGCACACACACACACATACATATATATTATCTATTCAGGGATGAGGTAGCACATTACCTTGTGAACTGTTTATCCCTGAAAACATCTACAAAATCACAATGTTAATGATATATCTTTGCATTCATACGGTATTTTATTCAAGTCAAAATAACCCCAGGAAACACATGCTGCTTCTCATAGGTCTTTCTTTAACTTTCAGTTCAGTTTAGTTCAGTTCAGTCGCATTGTCTTGCCCGACTTTTTGCAACCCCATGGACTGCAGCATGCCAGGGTTCCCTGTCCATCACCAGCTTGCTCAAATTCATGCCCATCGAGTTGGTGATGCCATCCAACATCTCATCCTTCTCCTCCCACCTTTAATCTTTCCAAGCATCGGGGTCTTTTCTAATGAGTCAGTTCTTCACATCAGGTAACCAAAGTACTGGAGTTTCAGCTTCAGCATCAGTCCTTCAAATGAGTATTCAGGTCTGATTTCCTTTAGGATGGACTGGTTGGATCTCCCTGAAGTCCAAGGGAATCTCAAGAGTCTTCTCCAACCCCACAGTTCAGTGGCTCAGTGGGAAAGAATCTGCCTGCAATTCAGGAGCTGCTGGAGCCATGGGTTTGATCCCTGTGTTTGGAAGATCCTCTGGAGGAAGTTACGGCAACCCATTCAAGTATTCTTGCCTATTGAATCTCATGGACAGAAGAGCCTGGCAGGCCACAGTCCACAGGATCTCACAGAGTCAGACATGACTGAAGCAACTTAGCATAGCAGAGCATATATACATATTTACATATTACGTTTTCCTTATCCATTCATCCATTAATATTTACTTCAGTTGTTTCCATTTATCGGCTATTGTGAGTAACAGTGCCATGAACATGGAAGTATAGATAATTTCTTCAAGACAATGATTTCATCATACATACCCAGGAGTGGTATAGATGGATCATCAGCTCACTTCAGTCAGTTCAGTTGCTCAGTCGTGTCCGACTCTTTGCGACCCCATGAATTGCAGCATGCCAGGCCTCCCTGTTCATCACCATCTCCTAGAGTTCACTCAGACCCACGTTCATCGAGTCTGTGATGCCATCCAGCCATCTCATCCTCGGTCGTCCCCTGCTACTCCTGCCCCCAATCCCTCCCAGCATCAGAGTCTTTTCCAGTGAGCCAACTCTCCGCATGAGGTGGCCAAAGTACTGGAGTTTCAGCTTTAGCATCAGTCCTTCCAAAGAAATCCCAGGGTTGATCTTTAGAATGGACTGGTTGGATCTCCTTGCAGTCCAAGGGACTCTCAAGAGTCTTCTCCAACACCACAGTTCAAAAGCATCAATTCTTCGGTGCTCAGCCTTCTGCACAATCCAACTCTCACATCCATACATGACTACTGGAAAAACCATAGCCTTGACTAGACGGACCTTAGTTGGCAAAGTAATGTCTCTGCTTTTGAATATGCTGTCTAGGTTGGTCATAAGTTTTCTTCCAAGGAGTAAGCGTCTTTTAATTTCACGGCTGCAGTCACCATCTGCCGGGGAAGGCAATGGCACCCCACCCCAGTACTCTTGCCTGGAAAATCCAATGGATGGAGTAGTCTGGTGGGCTGCAGTCCATGGGGTCGCTAACAGTCAGACAGACTGAGCGACTTCACTTTCACTTTTCTCTTTCATGCATTGGAGAAGGAAATGGCAACCCACTCCAGTGTTCTTGCCTGGAGAATCCCAGGGATGGGGGAGCCTGGTGGGATGCCGTCTATGGGGTCACACAGAGTCGGACACGACTGAAGTGATTTAGCAGCAGCAGCAGCAGCAGTCACCATCTGCAGTGATTTTGGAGNGGAGAAGGAAATGGCAACCCACTCCAGTATTCTTGCCTGGAGAATCCCAGGGATGGGGGAGCCTGGTGGGCTGCCGTCTATGGGGTCACACAGAGTCGGACACGACTGAAGTGACTTAGCAGCAGCAGCAGCAGCAGTCACCATCTGCAGTGATTTTGGAGCCCCCCAAAATAAAGTCTGACACTGTTTTCACTGTTTCCCCATCTATTTGCCATGAAGTGATGGGACAGGGTACCATGATCTTCGTTTTCTGAATGTTGAGCTTTAAGCCAACTTTTTCACTCTCCTCTTTCACTTTCAAGAGGCTTTTTAGTTCCTCTTCACTTTCTGCCATAAGAGTGGTGTCATCTGCGTATCTGAGGTTATTGATATTTCTCCCAGCAATCTTGATTCCAGCTTGTGTTTCTTCCAGTCCAGCATTTCTCATGATGTACTCTGCATTTAAGTTAAATAAGCAGGGAGACAATATACAGCCTTGACGTACTCCTTTACTTGCATATAATTCTTTACTCTGGAGTGGGTGTTCCCTTTTGTTTCCATAAAAGGCACAAACGTACTTCTGTACATCTAGTATTTCAGTGACTTTCAAACTACTTTGATGATGACCAACAGTAACAAAAACATTTATGATGCAATCTATCCACCTGTGTGTATCTAAAAAAAGGGTCACCCAAAGCATTTTGCTTTATTGTGCGTAAAACTCTTGGGTATTTTCTATTCTAGTCTATTCCATTTTGTAAAAATGCTGGTCTCAACCCACTTGATTTTATGACTGACTCACTCATGGGTCAAGGTCTGTAGTTTGAAAAACACAGCATACCATAGGTCTAGGGTAAAATCCAGGTGTTTGTCTTGTGTAATAAGAACCTTAAAAGCCTGTGCTATCTGCTTGCTAAATTGTTCTTCCTTTAAAAGTTAAAAGTCATCCTCGTTAAATGTACCGGAAGCAACATAAATCTGACTTTCTCAGAAGCTGGCATTAATGTGCTGTAATTTGGTGCTGGTGCTGGGAATATCAGCAAGTGCACCTGGCTCTGTCCTTCTGCTTGATGCTCTGTCACAGTTGGGGAGGTACTTTCCCTCTTTGATGTCTTTGATGCAGCTCAAATGAAGAGAATGCAAATGCTAGTCAGCCTGGGCCAAGAATCCGTCTCCCTGTAGCTGACTGCTCTCCATGGCAGAAAGAGGGGTGCGTGTGTGTGTGTGTCTCTGAAGCTCACAAGAGTGACTTCTTATAGGGGAAGCAAGGGGAGTGGAGTAAAATGAGAAGCAAGCAAACGGGTGCAGGTGTGGGAGAGCTCTCCCTAACCTTGTGCCGCCACCCCTGGCGCCGCATTTGTGTTCAGGTCTGTTCAGGAGGAGCGGGGAGACACCCACATGGTTTGTAAGTCGCCTGCGGGTCAGGTCCTGTTCCGGCACATCCCCCCGTGCTCACTGGGGTAAGTGTAACAGGAGTCACCCTGTACTGTGAAAAAGCATTCTCAGTGATGCCGCATTTGTGTTCAGGTCTGTTCAGGAGGAGCGTGGAGAGACACCCACATGGTTTGTAAGTCACCTGTGGGTCAGGTCCTATTCCGGCACATCCCCCCGTGCTCACTGGGGTAAGTGTAACAGGAGTTACCCTGTACTGTGAAAATGAGAGACAGTGAAAGTCGCTTTCAGTTGTGTTCAACTCTTTGCGACCCCATGGACTATATAGTCCTTGGAGTTCTCCAGGCCAGAATACCGGAGTGGGTAGCCTTTCCCTTCTCCAGGGGATCTTTCCAACCCAGGGATCGAACCCAGGTCTCCTGCATTGTAGGTGGATTCTTTACCAGCTGAGCCATGTGGGAAGCCCAAGAATACTGGAGAGGGTAGCCTATCCTGAGTGCTTATTAAACCTGACCTGAGTGCTTATTTAAATCTCATGATTCTATGAGGCAGATGCTAGGTGATCCTTAACTTTGCAGATGAGAAAACTGAGGCGCAAAGAGGGAAAATCACTTCCTCCCGGTTACATCACTGGTGTTAGATGGAACCAGGACCAGATCCTAGGTCTGTTCAAGCCCAGAGCCTGTGCTTGTCACCACCGATATGCAACATCTCTATTTAGCTGATAGGAAACTGGCTCAGAAAGGTTAAGTAGTCTGTCCAAGGTCACACAGCTGACAGGTGGCTCAGCCAGATTATGCCTTGATACCACGTTCTTTTACTAAAACCACCCAGTACTGCTGCATCCAAAGCCCACAGTGACCTGGAATAATCTAAGGGGGAATACAGCTTTTCCGGGAATGCAAGTGTGAATATGGCTCGGTGGAACACTTCCCGGGCTGCTACTGAGACATGGAGACTCCTCCGTTGATTCTCCATCAGATGGCTGGGGGAGGGGGCCAGATGTCACCACCGATATGCAACATCTCTATTTAGCTGATAGGAAACTGGCTCAGAAAGGTTAAGTAGTCTGTCCAAGGTCACACAGCTGACAGGTGGCTCAGCCAGATTATGCCTTGATACCACGTTCTTTTACTAAAACCACCCAGTACTGCTGCATCCAAAGCCCACAGTGACCTGGAATAATCTAAGGGGGAATACAGCTTTTCCGGGAATGCAAGTGTGAATATGGCTCGGTGGAACACTTCCCGGGCTGCTACTGAGACATGGAGACTCCTCCGTTGATTCTCCATCAGATGGCTGGGGGAGGGGGCCAGGGGGATGGGCAGGGGAGGGGCAAGTCTCAGATGAGTCTTCAGACAAACAACAGTGCAAGTTCGTGGGCATTTCTGAGCTCCCCAAGTGTCAAACCTAAAGTTGTGAGGGCTTTGACATTTTCTCAATTCAATCTAAAGCCTTGACTTAAAACTCCTTCTTAAACCAGGCACCTTATGAGAGGCCAAGAGAAATGTTATACTTCATTGCTTAAATAAACAGAAGCAGATCACTGGAGGGCAGGAACCACGCTGCACGGGTCTTAGAATATTTAGCACTCAAATCTTTCTTCACAGTTAGCTTCTAAAGCCCCAGAAAAGGAATCTCTAATGCCAGGGAAGACGTTTAAACTGTGGGGGAGGGAGAGGTGTCTAGATAGGCCACCCCTACCAGTTCCACTGAAGGCGTCTGAGCAGCTGCTGCTAGTATTATACATAGCTAATGTACATGATGGACAGGGAGGCCTGGCGTGCTGCAATTCATGGGGTCGCAAAGAGTCGGACACGACTGAGCGACTGAACTGAACTGAACCGAATGTACATGAGGGCTTCCCAGATGACTCAGCAGTGAAGAATCCGCCTGCCAGTGCAGGAGATGCAAGAGACTCGGGTTCGATACCTGGATTGGGCAGATCCCCTGGAGTAGGAAATGGCAACCTGCTCCAGTATTCTTGCCTGGAAAATTCCATGGACAAAGGAGCCTGGTGGGCTACAGTCCAAGGGTCACAACGAGTCAGACACAACTGAGCAAATGAGCACACACACAGCACACAATTTATAGAATCATCACCTCAATAGGAACTTAATAATTCTCCTTATAATCTGAGAACTTTCTATACACCCACTGATTGCTGTTTATTAGAACATGCATATCAATGGCCTTTTTATATTATGGCCTCTTGAGGTCATTGTGTGATGTTCATTCTGTATCTCCAGACCCTCCCAGTACAGGGCCTGTCACATATCAGATGCTCAATAAACTTTCATTAAACAAGTAAATGAAGTTGCTGATGCCCTTTTAAAAATTTTCAAATGGGAAAATAATGGTTGGCTATACTACTGACAGATTTTTCATTTTAAGAGTAAGTATCAAGGTTTTGATGAATGGATATTGTTCCCTTGTTTTAGAGACTAAATATAGACTTCGATCACTAGATAACTCATAATTGTACTAAACTAGCCACTCATGTTCTTTCTCTCTAAACAAAGTCTCATAGAATGTTTTCGTTAATTTTTTTTTTTAAGTTTTTAGCTTAAAATTGTAAGCTTGGACAAGGAGATAGTTCCCAGCAATTTGGATCCTGATGGGATATGTATTCCACTGCTTCCAGCTGTGTGCATGCCAGTGTCCTCCACGCGTGTGTGCATGCGTGCATGCTAAATCACTTCAGTTGTGTCCAACTCTGTGGGACCCCATGGATTGTAGCCCACCAGGCTCCTCTGTCCATGAGATTCTCCAGGCAAGTCCCACCCAAATGGAAGGGGCAGCTCTACCCACTAGCTACAGACAAATCCCAGCAAAGACTAACCCCAATCTTTCTGGTACAAGTTTTATAAGGACCAACCTGAGTTATAGCCAGTTTGCTATAGTTATTAGCTCATCTGGTAATTCAGGGTCAAGGGAAAATACGATCAGGGGACAAAAAAAAAAAAAAAAAAAAAGATGGACTAGTAAGACAGACTAGAGTAACTGAGAGAAAGACTTCTTTTCAAAACCCAAGTTGTGTCTTTGTCCTTTGAAGGACAGGAGATACCCCCAAACAGCAAGACAACAGGAATAAACCCCACATAAATCACTGGGGCATCTACTTTCTTTTTACAAGAAAGAGCTCCAGTCCATATTTTCTATTTTTATATTCATGAGAAAAAACAAGTAGATTATAAGAAAATATGGATCTCAGCATTAACAGATGAACAGATAAAGGAATCTAAACAGTTTAACTAAAAAATTATGATCACAATGAGATACCATTTTACCCCCATTAGGTTGCTGCTGCTGCTGGTAAGTCCCTTCAGTCATGTCCAATTCTTAGCGACCTCATGGACTGTAGCCTACCAGGCTCCTCTGTCCATGGGATTCTCCAGGCAAGAGTACTGGAGTGGGTTGTCATTTTTGCTTTTAATCCAAAAACTGGAAAATCAGAAGTGTTGGAGAGAAACTAGAACCTTTGTGCACTGCTTATGGGAATGTAAAATGGTCCAGCCACTGTGGTAAAGAGCTGGGCAGTTCTTTCAAAAGTTATACATAGAATTAGCATATGACTCAGCAATTCCACTGTTAGGTATACATCAAAACAAATTAAAAGTAAGGACTGATATAGTTATTCCTACACTAGTGTTCACAGCAGCATTATTCTCAACAGCCAAAAAGTGGCAACAACCCCAAGTTCATTACAAATGAGTGGATAAACAAAACATTTATCATACAATTCAATCTTAGAAGGGAATGAAAATTTGATATGTGCTACAACATGGATGAACTTTGAAAACAGTAAATAAAATAAGGCAAACACAAAGGGCAAATATAAATATGATTACACTTACATGGAGTTATCTACAGTAGTGAAATTTGTAGAGCCAGAAAAAAGAATATAGGTTACCAGAGGTGAAGGAGAGGGGACAGTTATTTTTTAGTGGGTACAAAGTTTCTGTTTGGAATGATGTAAAGGTTTTGGAAATGAATAGTGGTGAGGTTGTGCAACATTACGAATATACTTAATACCACTAAACTGCATACTTAAAATGGTTTAAATGGCCATTTTTAGGCTACATATATCTTACCACAATAAAAAAGAATATATTGTGTGCCCCGTGACTATATTAATTATCTTCACCTTATTACACAAATGTCACCACTAAGATGCTGCCACCTCCCTCAGAATAGGCGTCTCATAGCACAGAGACAGGGAAATGGGATCTGCTGATGTTCACTGACTGCTTGGCTGGCCTAGGATAGTTTTCCTACCTCAGGAACTGGGGAGAAATCAAAGCTGCCCCATGGCTTCTACATCCACTGCAACAGCTCTTGCATAACACAGGGCTGTGGAGAGAAGGAGAGACTGTGCTCATGGCTACGCCACCCAACTCCTCCCTAGAGGGCAAAGGTTTGGGTAGGGGAATTGGCTCTACTGCCGGGCCACCCACCCAGGTTAAGTCTTCTGCCCGGAGCTGGGTAGATGGGAACTGCCACTTAGCTCTCAAACCCATGGCGCCAACATGGATCTCAGCAGGAGGGGTAGGTGCACCCACGCCTTCCACTGTTCCTACTGAGTTTCTGTAGATTTTGTTGAATAGACATTTCTTCTCTCTCTTTTTAAAAATGTTTTGGCTGCACCGTGCGGCATGTGGGATCTTAGTTCCATGACCAGGATTGAATTCATACCCTCTGCAGGGGAAGCTCGGGGTCTTAACCACTGGACTGCTAGAGAAGTCTATGATTTCTTAAATTGTAAGGTTTTGGGTTAATTTCCAGAGTTTTTTGAATGGTTATGTTTGCTAATTTTTACCAGTTGAATAAATGTCTCTCTAGGAGTGAGGTTTCACTGGGATCCTCACACTGCTCTCCTGGGAGCCCCGTCCTACTCCACAGAGTTTTAAGCATAATGGAAAGATGCATGTTTTTGAAGAGTAGCATTTTGTACAGATCCTCCTGAAGGATCTTCCTGGTAAGTTCAGGTGCTAATTTTATACCCTTCTTACAGTAGTTCAAGGAGAAGCAGAGATGGTGGCCGCACGAAGTCTCAAGTCTGTCTAAAAAACTGCTGGAGGTGGTGCAGGGGTGGCCAAGCCCTTGGCTCAGAGAGCAAACAGCCGGAATAAGGAGCGTGTTTGATTAGATAAGCCTGAGATCAAAGGTGTAGTGTCCCTGCGGGAAGGTAAAAGGATCAGCATCACAGAGGCACACACAGCTTTTGGGAATACAGGTCCTTTGAAATCCACAAAATCACCTGTGTTCTTCCGGTAGGCACTCAGAGTGACTTCTTGCTTGCAGTGCTTGCTTCCCAGATGCATAGTCATATTTGGTGAACATTTATCGAATGTCCCTGGGAGGGTGACATTGTCAATTAAGGCTCTGAATAATCTTGTTTTGCTTTTTCTTCCTGTAAAGATGTGGTTATTGCTGAGGATTTCATATTTCTTTTATTTTCAGGTGGTTTTTAAGGAGTGAGAAGAGGTAGTTGACTCAAGCTTCAGTATATCCAGTTTTGCAAAACCACCACTGAGGATATTAAATATTACTCTGACTTGGATAATCTGCCACTCTAAGTGACGCTGTTTTCCTCACGAGGCTTGCTACAGGTTGCAAGGGAAAACTGCCCTTCAACAATGCAAATGCTCAGCCATTGTGTCTGCAAGTCCAGAATGATTGATAAGTTTTACCTCATCTATTCCCTCATCTGACACAGGCTGGAGACCAGTTTCATTATGACTACTTTCTAGAAGAAGAAACAAAACGTTTGGCAGCATGCTCAAAGTGATAAATTGTGAAAATGAATGAAATGCCCTTGTAATGTCTTTGGATGTCTCTTAATGTATCTCTCCATTTTTCTTCCAAAGGCCATTTGTTTGTTAAGATCTTCCCAGGGAAGAGACTTGCAATGCATACTTCAAACATCAGTTTGAAATGATTCTTCAGGTGCGATGCCAGCAACTTTCATACGCCCCCCTTCACATGGGCTCTGTGATCTCTGGCATGTCCTCTTTTTCCCCTCCCTGCCCACGTGCATTCTGAATAACAAGGACTTCTGGCTGGACTTACTGTTTGGGTCAAGTTCAGAGAGTGTTCTTGTGTTTCTTTCATCATCTAATAAAGATGGAAGGCGGAGGTCAGGGGAAGCACGTCTTGGAGATGAAGGGCAAATTGAGATCTTTGATTCAAAGAGTGTGGCTCCATCACTTTCTCTTGCACAGAAATTGTATTCATCCCACACTTCCTACTGCAAATCACTCTGGTGCGACGCGACAATGCAGCAGATACACAAGGACGTTCCCATATCGCACTACAAACACAGACACCCTCTCTGGGGACCCTAACAGAAACTCTTGGGCTTCCACTTCCCCTCCATTTGTTTGAAGGATCAAGAGAACACAGTTCCATTTTCAACAAAAATGAAAAAGGAAAATCATGAAAAGAGCCAACCTCCTTTTTTTCTCTCTTAATATATTGTTGCATCCAGGGAAGCGGAAACAGTGAGCGCCACTGATACTGGGTCCCCGGGGACTCTATAAGGGTCACTCCCCAGCTCTCAAATGAGCTCGTCTTCCTCCGCTTGCACAGCGAGCTCATAATGGGACTGGAAGTTACTCTTGGCTCAGGTCTGCTATGCAGAAAATGAAGCACCCTGGTGCTTCAGGGAACCAGGCTGTCTTCCCACCTGGGCTTTTACAGGGAGGTCAGTTTTTAGCTTTAAATCTTTGGAGGTTTGAAGTAAGGACCTTTGAACGGCCCTGAGCTGTGTTCCTGCCAGCCTCCACAGGCCTGTGGGCACTGTGTGCTCCTTAAGGGCAGGGGCAGTCTCCTGCTACACGTTTCTGTTTTTTATTTCTTCTTTAGGTGCTTTCTGTGGTGCCATGGACCAATTCACTTTGGGACTTAAAATGTGACGACATCTTATTTATTCTGTACTGTCGCAAAGTAATGTGTGCACTGGATAAAACCTTCCAGACAACTGGACTGTCACCCTTTGAGAATTGAATAGTTTAAAATGAAAATGTATTTGGAGTGCATTGAGTTAATAAATATGGTAGAGATGATGAACTGTTCTTTGACCGTCCAAGTCCATTATCAGGAGCATGTACTATTTTACTGGCTGGATCAGAGACGGCCCCAGGGCCTGTGGAGATGAGAAGAGCTTCTTGAGCCTCCCCTTGGGGTCCTGGGGCTCCCCTCGTGCCCTCGATTTGCTGGGCTCCAACTCTGTGCCCTTTTGTCTTCACTGGTACCGTTTCTTCCCAGGGTCCGTGTCTGAGAAGCTTCACTCAGTCTTCACTATTTCCTTCTTCACTGATCATAACCCAGAATAAAATTGAGAGAAACCAGATGGACTTACTTTTACATATACTATTTGGCAAGTAGGTTCTCTTGCTAATCGAGTAAAGAGCGTGGGTTTTATGATAGCTATGAAAATTTAATTCACTCTTTCCATATTATGTGAGGAGATGAACTTTATATCAAGTGGCATTTTATTTTTTACTTGGAAAAAGGTATGTTTACCTATTAAAATTAAAATTTGCTTTCAGTAGAACAAGCCATTTGGACCTCCAAATAGATGTGTGTGTGTGTTAGCCACTCAGTCTTGTCCGACTCTTTGCAACCCATGGACTGCAGCCTGCCAGGCTCCTCTGTCCATGGGGCTTCTCCAGGCAAAAATACTGCAGTGGATTGCCATATCTTCCTCCAGGGGATCTTCCTGACTCAGCGATCGAACCCAAGTCTCTCATGTCTCCTACCCTGGCAGGCAGGGTCTTTACCACTAGCACCACCTGGGAAGCCCCCAGACAGAACCATCCATTCCTAACTTCCTCTCTGCTATCTTTTTAATCCAGGCCAGTATTATCTTGCACAGACTATTAAAACCGCCCTTTAATGGTCTCCCAGCATCATCCTGGCTTCCTTCCAACCTACGCTCCACACAATAGTCAGAATGAGCTTTAGAAAATGCAAATCTCATTATTTCATCCCCACGCTCCGGAGGCTCTCCGCACCAGCCTCACCTCGCATCATGCTCCCTCTCCTGCTGTGCCCTCCACTCTGTCCTTTCCTTGGCCATGTTCCCGTCAGTCAAAGACCTTTGCACATACTGTCTGCTCTGCCTGAAATGCTCTTCCCCTATCTTTTCCACGGCTGGCCCCTTCTATCCTTCAGTTCTCAAATTAGATGTCATTCTCTGACCACTCTAATTAAAGTAGATATTCACTATTATTGTCTATTAGAGTCGAGTTGAGTGGACAGATATATGGGAGTGAACACAGAGTATGAGAGTCTTTGTATCACATGCTAACACCCATCAGACAGCATTCACCACGAAAGGACATTAAAGTCAGGCAGAGATTAAGTCAGGCAGATAAGTGACCTTGCTAGTTGACTTCAACCCTCTGTCAACAGCTAGTCCAGTGCTATAACAAAGCACATATAAAGTGGCCAACGTGGCACAGATGGAAGCTGCACACGAGTGCAACAGCAGGAACTCCATCTACCAAGGCTTACCTATTGCTGAATATCCAACATACCAGCCACAAAGAATGGTGCCGAGCTTCCAACATGGCAGCATTACTCGAGAAGCACAATTAGTCACTTGGTGAGAAGCTGACTATATTGAGTCCCTTTTGATTTGAAAGGACTTTTTCACAGGAATAGATACATACTTCATATGTAGGTCTGCCCTTCCTGCTGGTAGGACCTCAGCCAGCATGCTTATGCAAGTGGTATGGTTATGGAGTGTTTGTTTTATGGACACAGAATCTTAGATAGTGTAACATCAGACCACAGCATTCACATTACAGCAAATGAGGTGAGGGGTGGGCCCGTGACCATAGGAGCTACAGGTTGTATCACATACACACCACCCAGAAGGGGCCAGCTGCCCAGAGCTCTTCTTGGAGGAAAATATTCCACAAGGATGGAGTGTCATCCTCCAGCATATGCACTGAATCAAAGACTTTTATATGGTCCTATACTCTCAATAGGAAGAATGCATGGATCCGGGGCCAAGGGCAGAAGCAGGAGAGGCCCTGCTTGGTCTCACTTGTAGTGACATGGTGGGGGACTCCGTATTTCTCACCGCTCTGACTCTGGGCTCTGGAGGTTAGAAGTGCTCCTACTCAAAGAGAGTACACTTCCACCTGTGGCATAGCAAGAGGACCATTTAATGATAAGCCATGAGAAGGCACTGGCACCCCACTCCAGTACTCTCGCCTGGAGAATCCCAGGGATGGAGGAGCCTGGTAGGCTGCAGTCCATGGGGTCCCTAGGAGTCAGACACGACTGAGAGACTTCACTTTCCCTTTTCACTTTCATCCACTGGAGAAGGAAATGGCAACCCACTCCAGTGTTCCTGCCTGGAGAGTCCCAGGGACGGGGGAGCCTGGTGGGCTGCCGTCTGTGGGGTCGCACAGAGTCAGACACGACTGAAGCGACTTAGCAGCAGCAGCAGCAGTGTGTCTGTCACCTGGGCACTTTTTATTCTGTGTCTCCAGGGACCTGCAGACAAGCATAGGAGTCACCATCTTGGCAGAGGGGAAACACCTGATAATCAGGAGAGAGAAGAGCTGTTGTCACGTTAAGGAGTCAGGAAGGAATATGCGTGGAACCCACCTGGGGTTCTCTTGGTGTTTCCTTCTCCGCCCATGACTGTAAATGAACAAACACAGTAACCCCATTCTGAGAAGAGCATCTATCTTAGTCCATCTGGGCTGCTATAACAAAATATCACAGACCGACAGACTACCACAGCAAACATTGATTTCTCACAGTTCTGAAGGTTGGGAAGTCCAAGATCATGTGCCCGCAGCTCCTGTGTCTGGTGAGGACCCTGCTCCTCGTTTGCAGACAGCCGCTTCCTTGCTGCATCCTTGCAGTGCAGAGAGAGAGAAGACTCTGGTCTTAGCACTAGTCTCATCATGCAGTTCTAGCCTCATGCCCTATCTAAGCCCAGTTATCTCCCCAGGGCCCTGCCTCCAGATAGCATCACACGAGGGCTAAGGCTCCAGCACATAAGTCTGAAGGGTAGACCAAGGCGCTCAGTCTGCAGCAACACGATGGCCAAGGTCAGGCCCTTTGGAGATGAGCGCCTGGGCCACGCTGCATGGAAAGCCCCTGACCGGGCAGAGGTGGCATCTGATAGTGAGATGGATCTAGACAGGTAATGGAGGAAGGAGGAGATGAGCGTCAGTGTGTCTCTGAGACTGATTGTGGCAGCGGGGCTGAAGTTTATTCCACAAATCTCCCTCTTCTTAGTTGTCCCTCAGGCAGAGAGGCCCACTGGAATCCCGGAGGCAGTGTTCTGTGATTGCACATGAGGAAGTGGATTGGAGTGATCCAAGCGGTAGGCTGTGGCAGACGCAGAGTCACCCAGTCTGTCTTCAAAGAGGGCCTCGCGCTGAGCTGTGGAGTGGAGGCAGCAGACGCCTCTAGCCACTCTAGACTCTCTCAGGGTCTGCCCCTGTGCAGTCACACCTTCCTGAGGTCAGGCTCCTCCTGGGAGCGCAGCTTCTGTTGACAGGGCAAGGGGTGGGGGTGGGGGGCCTGAATGCCTCTGCCCGGCGTGGCGCCACTCAGATGGGTGGACCTTGCCCCCTCGCCATGTCGGATGGGAGCAGCACAGCCCTGCTTCTGTCTTCCTTGGTGCTCTTTCCTCATGCTTAACTGGTGCTCATCCCTAATAAACACCTTGCACCCTAATCTGTCTTAGCACGTGCTTCCAGGGAGCCTGCTACAGGCCGTACGCTTGGCGGGCAAAGGAAGAACTTGCTGATGAAGCTGTTCAGAGCAAGTTGCTTCCCTCTCCTGAACCTCCATTTCCTCATCGGTAAAGTGGAGACGACCACCTCTGCCTCTCAGGGTTGTGTGAGGTTTAAATGAGGTTGAGCGTGCAAAGCACCTGGCACATCGCTTGGCACATAACAGCATAGCGTTTAAAAGGGAAGCTTCCTCGGAAACGGACAGCTTCCCATGCTGACACAGCTCTGGGGTGCTCTGCTGAAGAGGGGGAGCTGAGTGTCCCGTTTCCTGGCTGCTTCACTGAGGTGAATAACAACAGCTAAGTCTTACGAGGCATACACTGCGAGCCATGCACACGAGGGTCTTCATGTATTACCTCGTTTAACCCACAAAGTGACGTGGTGAGGAAGGCGCTGTTCCTGGTCCCATTTTACAGATGAGGAGGCTAAAGCACAGAGAGAAGTTCACAAACTGGCCTCAGGACCCAAAGACTAGAAGTGGGAGAGCTGGGCGCTGAAGCCAGGAACCTGGCACCAGAGTCCGTGCTCTTGCCCACACAGCATATACTGTACAAAGCGCTTGACACAGAGCAACCTAGTGCCGCCTCTAACCTTCCGCTCTCCCATGACACCCTTCCAGAACTAGCTCTTCTGAACAGGAGAGAAGAGGATGCAGGATATGCCACCTGCCTGCCGATGGGCTGAGGTTCACTCATCTGTTTCTGAAGGCTTGGAGCGAGAATCCATCACCACACCTCCCTGGGGCTGAGACGCACCCTGGTAGGAACCGCTCTGCGGGGAAGTCTCAGGGCAGGAGAGAGACACCGAGAAAGGCAGCTTCCTTGTAAAATTTCAGGTGTCACAAATGATTAACTCAGTTTTTTTCTAACATGTCTTTATTTGCTTAAATTAACAAAATATAGGTTACAGGCTATTTTCAGGTGAACTGCTTTTTCTCTGAAGCAGAAAGCAATATTCACAACTTGGGTTGTTACATACTTCAAGTTTTAGTTTTAAATAGCAAGCCAGAATTCTGTACAAAATCAACATTTGGTGTAATATTGTCCAACTATGTGAAGGATTTTAAATGTTAGCTCTGTTACATTTTGTTCCAGCAAAGCAAAGATCATAATTCAAAACACGATGTTAATATTTTATTAAATGCCTTCAGGGCTTAATAAATACAGTGTGCACGTTGGGCTGTCTCACGCAACTACTCATATACAAACATACCAGATACCCTTGTGAGATCATGGAAGGTCAGCCTCAGTCTCATGGCCAATGGGAAGGCAAATTTTTAAAAAGAGAGAATGAGTTGAAAGGCAACAAAAGGTGGTAATCATAGGCTGGAATAAAAAGATTAACAGAAAATATGCCACTTGGATGGGTCAGTTGGTTGGTTCAAAGACAGCGGTCAAAAGCCTGGGAAGCATCTGGTAGGGACCTATTTTCATGGTGTCACAACATGATAAACGTCACGCTGTCCCGGCCGGGGAAGTGCTGATGACCTTGGATGGTTTCACCCCTTAGTTCCCTGAGAAAGGTCTTATGGCTTCTCTTTCAGGCTTGCGTTCTGGCTCATTATTAACAGCTCTAGGCAAGGCTGGCCATCCCTTCCCTTAGCTCTGTTCTCTGTACTTATGCATAGGGTGCCCATATAATTCATCACCCAAACTGAAACATTTTTGAGAGTTAAGGTGACACTCTTAGTGACTACGTGGGAACAAGAGGTATAAACCTGGGTTGTCCCAGGCAAATCAGGACGTTGGTCACACACAAAACCAAGGTTTGGTTCTCAGAAGGTCAGGGTGTATTAATCAGCAGGTTATAGCTAATTATATCTAAGTCTCTCACAGCCACAGTCAAGAATGAAAAACAGGCTTTAGAATACATTTCATAAAGATTTTTTTTACTTTTCCTAGACCCTTTTTTCTTCCTTCAAACACAATTTTACTTGGAAATCTAACAAATAAAACAGATGGAATTGGAGCTGCTCTGAGTGAAGTGGGGATGAAGGCTGAGAATTTCTCCTCCTCTAGCAGCTCTAGAAGGCCTAAGAGGACCTCTTGCTTCTCAACACAGTGTGGAAACCACCATTCTGGACCATGCTCTTTCCATCTCAACATTAACTTGTTCCTCAAACACTCCCACCTGACTCATTTTGGGTAGAAAAGTCTATAAACTTGCTATTCAAGATCTCCTAGTTCCTATTCCAGTTTGACACACCCAGAATAAACTGAAATCTGCAGCCTTTATGGCAGGTGCTTAATACCTGGCTGCTGAAAGAATGAATATGTAACAGGCCCCTGGGAGTTGGAGGCTTCAGAGACACTCTGCCAGCCTCCGAGTGACGTCATTGGAGGCACTGATGAGCTATATTAAAAATGATGAACAGAAAGCAAATGGCCCCTCGGAAGGATAGGTTTTGATCCTTTGGGTCCTACCCTTTGGGTAGGTACTTGACTCAGAGTTGTTCTGGTAACTGCAGAAACCCACAATCCTCCCTTTACCATCCCCTTTGCAGGTGCCCTGACCCCGAGCTAAGCAAGGATGGCTGCAGGGAACTCAAGCGGCTTTGGCAAGCTGTGGTGGAAATGCTGGAGGAAGGAACCTTAAGTAAAGTGGCAGAAGCAGTTGCATCAGGGGCTGGCAAAGTGCATGCGTGACTGATGAGGACTAAGTGAGGCTGATGGGGAAGCACCTTGACCAAGAGAAAAAAAACGGCATCCCACAGTCAGAGATGGGTCAGACTGTCTAATGAGATGTACTGGGAATTTTCGGAGGAGAAGAAGCAAAAAATAAACAGTACCTAGCTCTACAAATAAGAGTTGAAACTACCAAGAAGCAGTTTTTACATAAACACAGACACAGTACCAGAGGGTCACTGCTTATGGGCAGTCACATGTATGTGACATCTTGTCAGCACTGCTTTGTCAGAATCCAGTGCCTAAGGAAAGCCCACCTGCTGGGCTCAAACCACACTTCACAGTCACCAGCACTCACTGGAATCATGATTCACAAATCTAGGAAGAAATAATTAGCCACTGTAGGCTGACTATGTATTTTTAAACATATTAAGTGATCATAAACATCACAGGCATCATCTCCTATTAAAAAAAAACTGTGTGTTTATACAGTGTGTGTGTGTGTGTGTGTGTGTGTGTGTGTGTGTCTCCTCTCGTGAGGCTCTGACAGAACAGGCAAGAAGGCCTAAGTCAGCAAAATGATCTCAAGGTCTCCTGCTTTCTATCTTAATGAGTAAAGCCAGAAGCAGAAATATTGATGGAATCTTGTGAGGGGGTCTTGGGAGCCACTATTTTATCCTAGTCGATCTTTCTCAACTCTCGCTACACATAGGAGTCATTTGGGGCAATTTGGAAAATAACCAATACCAGAGCTCCACTCTAGACCAATTAAATCAGGGCCTCAGGGGCTCAGGCCCCAGCATTAGTATTTTTTTTTAAAGGCTCCCTGAGATGATTCTGGGACTTCCCTATAGCTCAGATGGTAAAGAATACACCTGTAATGCAGGAGACCTGGGTTTGATTTCTGCGTCAGGAAAACCCTCTGGAGAAGAAAATGGCAACCCACTCCAGTACTCTTGCCTGGAGAATCCCAGGGACAGGAGTTTGGCTGGCTATGGTCCATGGGGTCGCAAAGAGTTGGACACGACTGAGCAGCTAACACTTCTACTCCTGAGATGATTCTCATGTGCAGGCAGCACTGAGAACACAGCCCCGCAACCGCTTTCCTAGCGATGGTTATTCCAATACTCTAAAAAAGTTAGAGCTGAAATTTCAGGGAAAATTCCTCCCCCAACCCTGCAGCTCCAGCACTGACGAGAAAGCCACTGCTCACAGGGTGCCAACTCTCCCTGCAGCTGCTTTACAGGGCATGAGGCCTTGGAGCAAGGTCTCCAGGAGGGAGCCCTGCTCAGGACTCAGGGTTAGCCTGCAGACACTGAGCACTGCTGGGCCATCAGAAAAGACGCTCCTATGCCACATCTGATGAAGGTAGTGGGAGCTGAACAAGGCAGACCCAGGCAGGAATCTAAGCACTGCTGGTTTTTCCTTAATGAAAATTAATCACATTCTCTTGAAATTTTATCTTATATCTGCAGCAACTACTCAAGAACATCCTCTTTAAAAACTCACCCTCCTGTCATTTCTATTTTTTGATTATTTAATAAAATGATTTTAAAAATATATACCACTACTACTATTTTCATCTATCTGGAAAAATATAACTTTCACAAATTCAACTAAAGACTTATTAATAAAGTAACATGTCAAGCACCATATTTTTGCAACTAGAAAGAAATTTACCATGTTAGTCAATGGAAAACAGAATTTCTAAAAGCACCTCAGCATCAGCTTACAATTAGATGTCTAGAACAGTATGTACAGTTAATTGTACTGGAGATCCATGAAACAACATGGAAGAAGGCCCTCCATGTGTGTTAAAATCAAGGGCCCAAATGCAAGATCTGAGAAGCATTGCTTCTGTGCTCATCTAGTCTGCGCCCTTTGTCAAGATTCGCGCCCTTCTCGTCTCCAGCAAATGAGAGCTCATGCGGAAAGCTGTATCTGCACCGCCTAGCTCTCATTTCCAAGTGTAATTCTTAAACCGTCCACTTAGATCCCCAAAAGCACTGCTTGTTTTTCCATTTTCCTCTCCAGTAATTCTTTTAAACTCTCATCTCTGTGCTTGAAGTACAAGTAATCAGAAAAGGCTGGGCCCCTCCGAGTGCTCGGCAGGACCCGGAGGCCAGGCCGCTCGTCTCTGCGGGCGAACTCTCGCTCCGGGCCGCCCTCGGGCCCCAGGCTGTCGCGGCTCTTCAGCGGGCGGGCCCCCGGAGGCGAGGCCTCCTCGGCGGGCGCCTCCTCCCCAGGGCCCGGCTCCGGCTTGGCAGACAGGTCCTGCGGCGCGCAGAGCGGCGGGCCGCGGGGCCCGAGGCCCGGGCTGTCCGGCTCCACCTCGTAGCAGTTGTCTTCGTCCTCCTCCTCGTGGCAGGAGCTGCCCCGGGCGCTCTCCCCGTCCGACTGGAAGGCTGGCCCCTTGGCCTGGCGCTTCTGGGACAGGTCGAAGGGCTCCTCCTGCTCCAGGCTCCGCAGGGCCCCCGCCGTCGGTGCCAGCGCAATTCTCCCCCTTCCAAAACCTGCCAGGAGCAAAGGCACGTTCAGGCCGCTGGAGGGGTCGCTGGGTGGAACCCAGGGCTGGTTAGCATAACTTAATTTTGCATTTTAAAACTAGATAAATCCCCAGAAGGCTGTAGAGAGGCGGGCCTTGTCACAGCTGGAATCGATATCCATGTGACTCCTTTCAGGGGACTGTGGCAACATGCACGAAAAACTTTAAAAATATGCACGCGTTCGTGTAAAAAAAAAAAAAATGCACGCCTTTGACTTAGCCAATCACACGACTGAAAACTTAAACTATGAAAATAGTCTGGCAGATGCAAAAACTGTATAAGGATGGGTGAAAACAACGTGTCCATGTAAGGACAGAGGTGTGTTTCCATAAACAGTAGTACTTGCATGGGGCTTCCCTGGTGCCTCAGACCATAAAGAACAGTCAAGGTAGTCTGTGTGCAGAAGGTATTTCTATGTGTCAATACCTCTTAGTGCTCATAAAAGGTATTCTCTATATACTTGAAGTAAAAATATATATATTTATTGTGTAGACTATTGTATCTATCAAAAAATGTCTGGAAGGATATACATCAAAATCTCAAAAATGGGTAACTATGAGGTGATTTTTACATTTTTCTTTTCACTTCGAATATATTTCTTTTTACTTTTAACAGTGAACACATATTTTACCATAAGGAAAAAATAACAAAGATATTTTCATTGTGAAAAAAAAAAAAAAAAACCCAGATACTGCACTTGGGTCCAGGGCTCCCCAAGCACAGACAGAGCTGGAAGGGCAGAGGAAGGTGCACTGCGGTGTTTGAAGCCCCCGGCCCAACCACAGGTGTCCTTGCTGCTGGACACGGGGAGGTAGGCGGCCTCACTTGCAGGGATGGGCTTTCAGCAGCCAACAGACACGTGGGAGGCGCGACCCGTCCCTGGTGGGCCAGCGGGCAGGCCTGGAGGAACAGATGGGGATGACGGAGGAGGAGGACAGCAGGGAGGGCCTGGGGGTGGCCAGACCCTGGTGCCCAGGGAGAAGCAGGCTGCTGAGGTGGGGACACACCAAGGAAGCCGATCTCCAGTGCTGCCTGCTTTATGGTGTTGTCAGGCGATGAAGCTATCTGTAGCTTTAATCTTGTCAGGGACAGAGGGAGGATCTTTTTAATCTGGGTCATGATTCTTGAGCTATTTCAAAAACTAGAGTGAAGAAATGCCAAAACCTTTTGTACATGAAAGCATTAACATTGTTGGAAGTCTGTTATAAACTTTCAAAGCAACTCTCTGATAATATAGTGATGCTCTTGATTTTTCCAGAAGAATGACAGTCTTTAGGTGCCTGTTAGGATGTGAGCATCCACGTGAGCTAAGTTCTGGTGACCGAATCAGACTGTCAGATGGAACACTGTCTCCTCATTGCCTTCTGTCTCCAGCTGTGGTGGCTGAGCAAACTTCACCTAATTCTGGAAAAATCCAGAATAGCTGGATGCAAAGAATGATTCAGGAAAAGAACATCTTCAAGGAAAAAAAATGCTTTTGTTTTTAACGAGCATTTTTTCATGGCTTTTATACAAACTCCAGGCCTTGTTTTAGGATGATCAATTTCCTGTCACCCAGGAGTCATCATAAACTCAGTGGGCGTCTCAGAAATCTGAAAGCTACAATCATTTTGCTTCATGCTGCGTGTGCATGCATGCATTTGACTTATGAATATGGGTTCCTAGTTGACCACATCTTTTGTAAAGGGTGGGGAGAAGCAGCAAATATGAACAAACCACCCATGTTTTCACCCAGTGCAGTGAGCACTGGCTGGAGCCAGAAACTCCTGAGGTAGAATCTCAGCTCTGCGTTCAACTTGCTGTTTGACCTTGAGCAGTTTCTATAACACCTCCTGGCCATGGGCTCCTCTTACATAAAATGAGAATAACACAGTCTACTTCGTGGGATATTGGGGACAAGCAATAACATCTAAGTGCATTGCTCTGTGCTTGGATCATCAGCCCAGTTAACATGCTACTGCAGGTTACATATGTGTGTCTTCTCTCTGCACACAGACCTCCCAGAGGGCGAACAAAGGCGATTCAGTTCCCCTTGCATCTGCCAGGGCATGGAGCATACCACACTGGACAGAGCATTTACAGCCCGTTTACTGAAGGACAGCCTACTGAATTCAGTACTTCTGGAAATTAACTCTTTCCTGCAAAGAAAGGGACTGAGAAGATAACAGGAGGCAGGAACTTTCCATCAGTTCAGTTAAGACTCAGTGGGGGAGACAGAAGCCCCTGCTCAGCCTGTGGCCAACCGGCCCTTCCAAGCAGGAAAACTGTCCTCGTGAGTTGCTGATTGTGAGCAGGTGGATGACACCGCGCCTGCTATCCTGCTAGACCTAGACTAGACACACTTGAGCTATCAGAACTTGCAGGCCTGCCCCTTAACAGCAGTGTGATAAAGAGGATACAGTATGGCTTGAGAGTCATAAAGGTCTGCGTTCAAATTCTCAGTCAGCCACTGTCCTGTTGAGTCAGGTGATTTCAAAGCCTCACCTTCCCCATCTGTAATATGGGGATAACAGAAGTTCCTCCAGCCTGGAGTTACTATAAATATTCACAGAGAGAGAGCTCTTGCTGCAGGGCCCGGGACACAGACGGCAGAGCGGTGCCGACCCGCACCGTTACGATGCTCTAATCTCCGTCCCTTTCACTCACAACCTCCAGATACTCACTCTGTGTTTGCTATAGTTATGTTGCCAGCCTGCTCCTGCTACTCTGCTGTAGTCTTGAAGACGATGCTCCCTTTTTTGAATGTAGGATTAACCCCCCAGAGTAGAGCCCCCTAAAGACAAGCTCAGCTCCCATTTCGTTGCTCGCTGGGCGCGGCCACCATGGGGTTCCTGGAAGGGTGATTACCTTGAGAGTGGAGGCCCCGCTCCATGACCCCGTGCTTCACTTTCATGTGGCGTGTCAGGTTCCCCTTCAGAGTGAACTTGCTGGGGCAGTAGAGGCACTTGAAGGGTTTGCTGTCAGAGTGCAGGTGCATGTGGCCCATGAGGTTGTGCATCCGGTTGAATTCCTTCCCACAAAGCTGTCGAGACAGTGACGAGGAGAACACAGCTTACTCGCGGGTGGGACCCTTGCCCAGATAACCACGCTCAGGCCTGGGTGAGGATGGACGAGCTGCTACTTTGTTTGAATCTTGGCAGTTTTAAACTGCCTCCAAATAAAGTGTCCCAAGGAAGTCAGAGAGTGGCTGCCTTGAGCCCAGGCTCAGAGGTGGAGCAGAGAGGGATGGATTCATGAGATTTTATTCCTGTTGTACAGTGATTTTTAAACTCAAGGTAAAAACTGCAAAGCTATTGAAGCTTCTTTTGAACACAACCTTTCGAAAAGGAGAAAATCTTCTCTGAAAAGCAATTGCTCAAAGTATGCTTCACTGTAATAATAAGGATAAGATAACTTGGTTAGTATTTATGGAGTATTTACAATATGGAAAGTGCTATCCCAAGTCTGCCACGGACTATTTGGATGGACAAACTGAGGGGTTAAGATGAAATGTTGGCCAAGGCACACACCGCTTATGGGTGCTGCAGCTAGGATAATGAACTCAGATCCTTGGACACCAGTGACCATATCATCAGTCACCATGTATCCCAGCTCCCCCCAACATAACTCTTCCGTTAGACTGTATCAACAATGCTTCTCTAATTTTTTTAATTTGCTAACTGTAGCGAGTTAAAAGGAACAGTGTATAAAGGAAGGACTGTGTCCTTTCTCTGGGTAGAGATTTGAAGTACTGAAAATATCATCCTAGGTATACAAAAGCAAACCTATTTTAGTCACTTCTTTTCTTCTCATTCCTATTTCCATCAGATTGCAAACACATGATGGACCACACCAGCAGTTCCCTAGCTCCCATGGGAACAGCCGAACTGCCTGTTTGAAGGCAGGACGTGGAGATGCTGAGGGTGGGAGACAGGAGCAGCTGTTGCGCATGCTCCCCTTGCTTCTCTTGTCCCCAGGCTTCACCAGAGTGGGGTTTGGAAGCTCAGCCCTTGCTTGGCTGTGCTGTGAGGAATGCCGAGAAGGACTCTGTGTCTGTGCTGGGACTCCAGGTTCATGCGAGGAACACTCTCCTTCCCTCCTCCCTTCCCACCCTCCGAGGCCCATATCAGAGGGTAGAGAAACAGAGTGAGCGGGGCCTGCAGAGAGGGCGTGGAGTGCGGTGTCCACTGAAGCAGACGCCGGTTTTCCTTTCTCACTGAGATATGGTGCCGGCGCCAGTGAGGAGACTCTGGGTGGAACTTTTATTAATGCAGACCGTATTGTCTTCAGGTGGCCATGGCGGTGAGAGTTGAGCTTGCCATCAGCTGTGACCTCGGGCACTCAGACTAACAGAACGCTGGGCAGTAAGAAGCAATCCTGGGACTGCAGATTTTTCACAGATAATCTACGCATGGGCAATGAATGGCTGGTTCTATATGTTCAGATGATTCGCATTTGGGGGTTTTAAGTGCTTTTCCCCTTTTCACTTCCTTACTGGCAAGAATGAGTGCAGCATGCTGGTGCCCCACACCCAGTAGTCAGAGCATCCTCACCACATTCGTCTGGAAAAGGCGACCCAAGAGGGGAGATGCTGAGAGAGTAGGTCTAATTTAAGAAAAAGCATGCATACTTGCTTTCTTTTTATCCTCAACAGAGACAGTTCATAAAGATATATCAGCCTGTGGCTCAATTTTGCTCACATGTGAATGTTCTGATAGAGTTCTCTTTATAAGCTTAGTTTATTCAGTTCTCTGCCCTGGCTAAGAAGAAAAATGTATCTAGAGATTCTACACTAGGTATTTCCAGTCATGGGTCATTTTAGAAAAGATGTCTCTCATTTGGTTCACAGCGTAGTTCCTGACTATTTGGAACAATGCTGCTGTTGAAGTTGCTGAGCTGAACAGCCCTTCATTAGACAGAGGCATCTCTAAAGGCTCTGCCTGCCTTTTTGTTATAATCCCTGCCTAGCACCAGGCTTGACACACGCTAGGTCCTTAGTAAGCCTCTGCTGAGTGAGTGAAGGGGTGAGGCACATTAAGCAGACCTGAAAAGAGCAAGAGCCAGGGGGAGATAAGCACAAGAGATGCAGGGAGGGAGGAGCTAGGTCTGAAAGATCAGTTAAGCTACTGCACTTGTCCAAGCCTGGATGGGTCTGGTGGTATTATACGCAAGACAGACAGAGAGAACGGAGGGAATAAATGGGTGCCTTCTTCCTTCAATGGCTTCATGGAGGGTGATATTCCACTTTTAGTTATTATCTCTGGTGCTGAGGTATTAGAAGCTGGAATGGTCTGAAAAGGCTTTATAAAGGAGACAAAATTTGAACCTAACCTTGAAGAATATGTGGAGTACCTTTTGTTTTTGTTGTGGCCCAAGAATAGTCTCTTCATTATCTTCAGACATTTCATCAGCCTTAACACTATAGACAAGGTAACTACTACTATTGTGATAACGCTGCTGCTGCTGCTGCTAAGTCGCTTCAGTCGTGTCCGACTCTGTGCGACCCCATGGACAGCAGCCAACCAGGCTCCCCTGTCCCCGGGATTCTCCAGGCATGAACACTGGAGTGGGTTGCCATTTCCTTCTCCAATGCATGAAAGTGAAAAGTGAAAGTGAAGTCACTCAGTCGTGTCTGACTCTTAGCGACCCCATGGACTGCAGCCCACCAGGCTCTGCTGTCCATAGGATTTTCCAGGCAAGAGTACTGGGGTGGGGTGCCATTGCCTTCTCCCATTGTGATAATGATCCACAGCTTATTGCTACTGCAACTGCTGTGACTTTGGAGTAATTCACCTGCCTGCGGCCACAGCCCCTTTGCCCCTCATATGATAGCCCACCTCTATTCAACACACACAGGTGTGCACACAGCCATGAGGGCTACTGCCAGGGATTTTCCAGATTCTTCCTCAGTTTTGGACAAACAACCTCTTATGATCATCATAGCTGAGGGCGTATTTTCTATTCTCATGTTTTTCTAGATCAATTCATTCAGTTCTGAACTTTCTGGGTCATTTTAGTGGTACATGGGGACAATAGGATGTTTTATCATTTTAATAAATGATATTGTCTCCAATCATCCAAAAAGCAAGAGAGTTCCAGAAAAACATCTATTTCTGCTTTATTGACTATGCCAAAGCCTTTCACTGTGTGGATCACAATAAACTGGGGAAAATTCTGAATACCAGACCACCTGACCTGCCTCTTGAGAAACCTATATGCAGGTCAGGAAGCAACAGTTAGAACTGGACATGGAACAACAGACTGGTTCCAAATAGGAAAAAGCGTCCATTCAGGCACATATTGTCACCCTGCTTATTTAACTTATATGCAGAGTACATCATGAGAAATGCTAGGATGGATGAAGCACAAGCTGGAATCAAGATTGCCGGAAGAAATATCAATAACCTCAGATATGCAGATGACACCACCCTTATGGCAGAAAGTGAAGAAGACCTAAAAAGCCTCTTGATGAAAGTGAAAGAGGAGAGTGAAAAAGTTGGCTTAAAGCTCAACATTCAGAAAACGAAGATCATGGCATCTGGTCCCATCACTTCATGGGAAATAGATGGGGAGACAGTGGAAACAGTGTCAGACTTTATTTTTTGGGGCTCCAAAATCACTGCAGATGGTGACTGCAGCCATGAAATTAGAAGACGCTTACTCCTTGGAAGAAAAGTTATGACCAATCTAGATAGTATACTCAAAAGCAGAGGCATTACTTTGCCGACTAAGGTCCATCTAGTCAAGGCTATGGTTTTTCCTGTGGTCACGTACGGATGTGAGAGTTGGACTGTGAAAAAAGCTGAGCGCCGAAGAATTGATGCTTTTGAACTGTGGTATTGGAGAAGACTCTTGAGAGTCCCTTGGATTGCAAGGAGATCCAACTAGTCTATCATAAAGGAGATCAGTCCTGGGTGTTCATTGGAAGGACTGATGTTGAAGCTGAAACTCCAATACTTTGTGAACAGCTGACTCATTTGAAAAGACCCTGATGCTGGGAAAGATTGAGGGCAGGAGGAGAAGGGGACAACAGAAGATAAGATGGTTGGATGACATCACCAACTCAAAGGACATGAGTTTGGGTAAATTCTGGGAGTTGGTGATGGACAGAGAGGCCTGGTGTGCTGTGGTTCACGGGGTTACAAAGAGTTGGACATGACTGAGCGACTGAACTGAACTGATTGTCTTCTGAAGCCAAGGTATAGACTAAGGGAAGAAGATCCACTGTAGGACATGAGTGATCAGCTATACATTCTTATGTGTGATTGGTAACTGCTACTGCTAAGTCACTTCAGTCGTGTCCGACTCTGTGTGACCCCATACACAGCAGCCCACCAGGCTCGCCCGTCCNGTGATCAGCTATACATTCTTATGTGTGATTGGTAACTGCTACTGCTAAGTCACTTCAGTCGTGTCCGACTCTGTGTGACCCCATACACAGCAGCCCACCAGGCTCGCCCGTCCCTGGGATTCTCCAGGCAAGAACACTGGAGTGGGATTTTGTTGTTGTTGATAAAACTTAATTTTTATACACCATGGTTTATAAAATTTTTATATTTTCAATATACCATTTTTTATGGTTTATGACAGCCGATTGGCAGCCAGTGAAGAGCTTTCCCAGGGATAAGAAATAATGTGTTAGCCCTGAAAATTCTGAGGACACTAAAAGTGTCCCAGGTAGTATTCAGAAATGTAGCCACCTTCTTCTCTGTGTGGCCAACACCAGTATTCAGCACAAGGCTACATATATAATAACATTTAATGAATGTCTAAGTGTATGGTTAGGAAATAAACAACCAAGTCACGGAAAATATGACTTCCTCATGCAAAAGTTCCACAAAGCAGCCATCACCAACTCTTTCCCACTAAAGCTATTCACACTAGTTTGCAAACCACAATCCTCAGTGGCAGAAAGATAGAAGCCATTAACTCAGGACCTGAAGTGCCTGGACACCATTCCCATCTCAGGGTAGGGACCCATAGCTTCTTCCTCTCAGCTTCTGGCCCTTCCACGGAGCCCTTGGGTTCTTATCCACAACGCCTGGCCTTGTCATCCTTCATAGAGGATCGTCCTCACATGACTGCGCAAAAATGAATGGAGATTTTCTGTGTCTGTGAAGGCTGGAGAGGCCTTTCAGTCACCATTAGTGAAGAGAGGCCAGAGAAAGCGGACTGGGGCAATTAAAGATGGTGCCTTCAGGTGGGGTTTGGTGTGAGCTCTAAGCAGAATCACTGTAGTGGAGGAGAGGAGCTGGGTGGAAAGGGAGAAGGGTTGTGGGGGAGCATCAGAACTCTATCTTCTCCTGGGAAAGCAGTCATCTACACAGCCCCCTTAAATCATGAGACATGAGGTGCAGAGCCTGCCCAAGTCAACACTTGCTGAATCGCCTCCTGCCAAGGTCTGTGGAAATTAAAGCCAGGATAGGTGTTGATGCAGAAGCTGCTGGAGTGATGAGGAGTCAGATTTCATCTCGCAGGTGGTCATCTCAACCAGTCCAGCCCTCCTTAACTCTCAGTTGCTCTAATGAGCAGTATTAGTGTGCCTCTGACACTAAATATCAGCTTTTCCACCTATACCCACCTTTAAACCTACTTTTAAAAAGGGAAGTGGATATCAAAGTGTAATTGACAGTTGGGACAAATGTTTTGAACTGTCCTTTAAAAATGGGTTGCATGGATCATTAGACTTTGAGATGGCAGAGAGACAATAGTGAAACCCCAGAGCAATACAGAACTTGCTTTATTTTTTCTTCTGTAAAACGTCCACGGTAATCACAGTTTCCCATGCGAGTTTCTGGTCCAGGTAAAGGGCTGAGCAAAATGTAAGTGCTCAATAAATATTAGGTCATTACTGCCACTATCAGGTACATGTCACATTCCAGAAATGGTTAAGTTCTTTGAGGATGAGGGTGCTGTCTTTTTAAACCAAATGATGTGGAAGGCATACTAAGGAAGAACAAGCGAAGAATCCTTCGAGTAAACACCTGCCAGTTACTTGAGGCATCATAGAAATGGAAGCAGGTGTGGCTCACGCAGCCCTGGGAAAATGTGGATGGGGAGAGAAGATTCACCTTAGATTGCAGGCTCTGGGGAGCCTATTACCTGGCTCTCTGGCCCTCCATCAGCCCTTTAAACAGCGGGCAGGTGCCCTGTCCCCTTCTCTGCAGAGAAGCTCCTAACTCTGCCTCCTGGCGCCCAGTCGCTCCTTGGTCCAGGCAACTCCCCACGAGTCCCAGTGACAGTGCTGCCAGCCAGAGGCACGGAGAAGCCCCTGCACATGCGGCAGGGCGCTGGCAGCGGGCAGCCACTGGGCCGGCCGCCAGAGGCCCAGCAGACAAGCAGAGGCACACAGCCGAGACTGCGATGCTCCAGGAAGCCTGTCCCCCTGCTCCGAGAGGAAAGGTCGAAGAGCCGCAGCCTGCAGCCCCAGAGAACGGCCTCCGTTGCGATGCCCTTGCCCTACATCCTTCTCTCTCTCTCTCTTTTAATAAGAAGGGTGTTCCTTTCCTCAAAGGGAGAGAGAGGGAGGGAGGGAGAGAGAGACTGTAAACTGTCCAAAAGGACCGTGAGAAAACAGGAAGCTTTGAAAAGTACAAGAGAAAGCAAGATGAAATCTATTTGCAGGCGGGCCCCTGGGGACATGCGAGGCATTGTTAAGCAGGCAGTTCATACAGCTATATCCTTCCTTCTGCTGAGGAGGGCTTTGCTGCCAAAAGGCTGCTATCTGGTCACTGCCTTAACCCCCTCAACGCCAGCCTGAGAACCCTGATCCCAAGCACCGGGTGCCTACAAGTCCCCACCAGGTTGAAGCATCTGAGAGCTTGAGGGGGAGATGGAGCCAAGTTGGCAGAGGCAGTAGGGACCCTTTTCAGGGAGACCTCATCCTTTTCTATCTGTTCTTCCCTCAGCCTTCAGCCCTCTGCTTCGGGCAGGCTGCAGATGACCTGGTGATTCATAACATAGGCAGCTCCCGGCTTCACCCATCTCAAAGGAGAATTTGTCCCGGAAATTCTGGATGACTGCTTTTCCTGGACAGGTTTCCCAAAGACGGCAGCTGGTTCTTTGCTATTATGGAGCGTGGCCGCTACAAGGATAGCATCCAAATCAAGCCCTTCGTGCTTACGCAGAATCTGGGAAGCATATTTCTGAAACATGGCTTAAGTCTACAGGCACAGGTCTCTGGAGAAGCTCCAGCTGGCTCCAAGAAGCAAGGAGTCCAGAAGTTGAGCCAGCAGCAAAAGAACCCAGAAGGGCAGTAACTTTTCATAAGAAGAAAAAAAAAGAAACTAAATGGAAACCTTTCCTCTCCTCCAATTTTCCATCCTATTGTTAATGCTTAATCTTGCACTAAACGAACGTTTCTGTTTGCTGTGGACAGCTGTTTCCACTGAGCCAGAGCCAGGGAGAATCAGTTCATGTGACCACAGTAGGAGGGATTGACGTTAGGAAGGACTTTTATTGGTAAGAATCCCAGGAAATTAGAATCTGTTACTTAAAGACTCTTCCCTGCACCTTTTTTTGCAAGTTTTGGGATAAAGGAGATGGAGTCAGGGCTTTCCCAGGTGGCTCAGTGGTAAAGAATCTGCCTTCCAAAGCAGGAGATGCAGGTTCGATCCCTGGGTCGGGAAGATCCCCTGGAGGAGAGCATGGCAACCCACTCCAGTATTCTTGCCTGGGAAATCCCATGGACAGAGGAGCCTGGGGGCTACAGTCTATGGGGTCACAGAGTCAGACACGACCGAGCGACTGAGCAACGATAGGTAAGAGTTAACTCCGGGAGCATGGCTGGAGCAAGGTCTGCCTCTTCTCTTCCAGCCATGTCAGTCACGGAAAGGGAATACCCTTCCCCATGATAAAGGTCAGGTTTAGTTGTCCAGGCCTGTTCTCCAGCATCACCATGCAGCCAGCCAGCCAGCCGCTCCTCTCTGAGGTATGTGACTTGCATGGCAATGAGCAAATGGCTTTCTATTCCTCCCCCAACTCCCAGACCCGAACAAACCCCACCCAGGACCAGCTTTCCAAGAAGCCAGCATGACATGAATAAGAAGCAAAGTCACAGGACACCATCTGGAGATGGCCCATCCCAGAGTGGTGTCTGGAACCAGTTTATAAACACACAGACATGCCCTCATTACATAATCTGTACATTCAGACATGCTCTGAAATTCCTTGGAAATGAAAAAGAGTGAAGGTTTGAAGACACCAAGCGCTTGGCAGGGAGGCACGGACAGAGCGAGGGAGAGGCTGGCAGTGCCTCTGCCCTTGTCGGGAGACGCGTGCTCTAGATGAGGCGACTGACGCCCCATCTTGCGTCAGAAATGTCCAAGAACAGAGAAGGGCCACCTAAGTTGGACAAACATACACTGACGTCCAGGCCTTTCTGTTTAAATGACTGACACTCCCTTCCAGGCAGCCTCCAACCTCCTGTGGTCTCCTTGGAGGACCTGCTCACCAGGAAGACGTGACCTTTGCAGATGGCCAAGCCCACCTCCCACTGGAAAGTTCTACTGCCTCTTAGAGGAACTGGCACTTCATGCTTCAAGCCCCTCTCTTATGGGATTTTATCATGTAGATATCTGGAGCAGATATCTGGAGCCTTATCCACCGTCAAGGAGAGGTCTGATTGGGTTTCTGCAGTTGACCAGCTGGTACCCTGTGAAGCATGCATGGCGCTCTATTATCAGGGTGAGTGGAGGCCTGGCTCACTGCATCACTGGCCCCATCGAGTCCAGTCTTCTGTGCCCTGGTACCAGGGAGAACCTTCTGAATTCTCAGGAACCCTTGGTCCAAGATCCTCTGCACCCCTCTGAGGCCCTTGAGGTACAGAAACAGATCTGCCTCTGTGCCTCCAAATCACACACAGCCTGCAAGCCCTTTTCCTGAATTGGCTCTGCTTTATCATATCCCTCCATGTCAGAGATGTTTGCTACCTGGTTTAACCGCTACAGCTGGCCCTGAATTGGTGAAGTGGGAAGGGGTTGGGCTGGATTTTTAGGGGACTGCAAACCATGCAATATTTCAACAACTTTGTGTGCTCCGCCACCAGCAGATACAAATACAGTTTGTCCTTGAAGCTCAAGAGTAAACTCAACACAAGGAATGAAGAGGGGCAATGAGCCCCTCATGGCACACCTCTTCTGTAGCAGACAGTAAACCCTAGGAGGGTGGGAACAGCTCTGGGAAAAGTGAAGGGTTTGGGAGTTCCTTGGTGGTCCAGTGGTTAAGACTCCACACTTCCAATGCTGGGACTAGGGGTTCTATCCCTGATCAGGGAACTAAGATCCCACATGCTGCATGGCATGACTAGAGAAAAAAATTTTTTAACAAAAAAAAAAAAATGAAGGGTTCAAGAGACTCAGTGAGGTGGGAAGGAAACCCAAGGCATGTCTACCTGGTCTGTGGCATCCACAGGCTCATGCAGCTGGGCCTGGCTTCCTGTGTGTACCCCGTGTGATCACATGGGGCCCTGAATTCAGAAGGGTCCTGGGTCTGGTGTAATGCTCTGCTTTCGTCATCTTGAAAATGTGAATAACATCTGAACTAGGGGCCT
The DNA here is from genome assembly GCA_006410675.1 of Oreotragus oreotragus. Taxonomy (NCBI): domain Eukaryota; kingdom Metazoa; phylum Chordata; class Mammalia; order Artiodactyla; family Bovidae; genus Oreotragus; species Oreotragus oreotragus. The sequence continues at coordinate 361,013 of SJYX01014700.1, forward strand.
CCATCTTCACTTTATACCAGGCCCTGCAAACTATGTACATCATCCTGAATACAGCTTCCTCCCCCTTCAGCTCAGATCACTCCAGATGGACATAAACTGACTTTCAAACCACTGGGAACTTGAAGGAGAGCAGGGGAAACACAAGTGGGTGGCAGGAAAAGGGCTGGAGGGAGACCCCTCCCTCCCCTACCTCCGGAGAATGCCCACCAGGTCTAGGGAAGCTCTGGCTCCTGACCCCTCTCACCCCATCCAGGAGGGGCCAGCACAGGAAAGAAGTCAGCTTCACAGGGGGTTCCTTCAAGTGGAGGGACATACTGTGGAGGGATAAAGGCAGCAACAGCCCCTGGAAGCAGGGAACCCTACTCCAGAAACAGGGATCGACAGAGAATGTCACTGGGACTCTGTCAGACGCGCAGCACAGACAGAAGGAACAGCCACTTCAAGCAGAAAGACTCTAATGATATCTGAACTCAGTGATTTCCCTCTGCTCCCCTCTCAACCCTCCCTTCATGGCTGTGGGGTCATTTGTTGGTACCTTCATTGAGCTAAACTATCTGACCCTAAGCAAGATTTCTCCTGCTGAGGAGTGGGAACAGCATGGGGAGAGGGGGCAGCCTGGACACCCCGAGTGCTCTGAGCAGTGCCCACCCGTGCCTTAGGCTTGACAGTCTCCAGCCCACACTTTATCTCAGCGCAGGAAATAAAAACCCCCCAAGCCAATGTGACACAGAGACGGTGACAAAGATGCTCCATGGTACTCAGGAATAAACAAGAAACACTTCAGTTGTTCCTCTGCCCAAGCAAGCATTTCCGAGGTCACAGGAGGGGTTAACCTTTAAATCTCTTTCATCCCCGCCAGGAGACCTGCCCTCAAATTACACTGCTCAGTCCAAGTGTCAGGAGGCCAGGAGTGGGGGTAGCGTGGGGGAAGGGAAGCAGAGAGGGCGGGAAGCTTCTCTGACTTCTCTGTGTTGTCTCTGGCTTGTCAGGGGAAGAGGGCTGCACCTGGTTACTGCCTTCTAGAACAGGAGCCCTCTGCATCACCTTCATCCTGTAAAGACCTCAATCTCCATGTGGACCTTCCACCCTCAGCTCTCCCGGGACTGGCTGTTTCCAGGCCCTGCACACTGACCAATTCCACAGGGAGACAAGCAGGGCAACTCCTGGGGCACAGCTGAGCACAGCTGTGGTGGAGACACAGCAGATGGCCTGAGTCTGGCCGCAGATGTACGCTGAGCCGCAGAGGCCCTTATGAGGACAAGGTTCCCTGGAGACTTCCCCCCCCCCCCGGCATCTGCAGAGCCCTCTGAGCTCTCCTGGGACTGCCAAGTGGCTCAGGGGTAAAGAATCCGCCTGCCAATGCAGGAGACTCAGGAGATGTAGGTGTGATCCCTGGGTGAGGAAGATCCCCCGGAGTAGGAAATGGCAACCTGCTCCAGTATTCTTGCCTGAAAAATTCCACGGACAGAGGAGCCTGACGGGCTGCAGGGCCCAGGGTCGCAAAGAGCCGAACACCACTGACCACGCACACGTGCTGAGCCCTTCCTCTCCGCATCCCTCAGGCCCACCGCTCACCTTGCATTTGAAGGGCTTCACGTCCGAGTGGACAATCATGTGTGCCTTGAGGGTCTGTTTCTGCACAAAGCTCTTGTAGCAGAGGTGACACTGGTAGGCGCGGATGTTGGTGTGGATCAGCACATGTCTCTTCATGTTGGCCAGCAGCGTGAACTCCCGCCCGCAGATCCCACATTTGTGCTCCTTCACGCCCTGGAAGCAGGCAAGATTCAAAAGAACCGTGGTGAGCAGGTACGGACTGCCATCAGGACAGCAGTCTTTGCTTCTCTCTCTGACACATAAATCCACCAAGAACTTGGTGACAGTTGTTGAGTTCCAAACAGTATGGCTGTAGCCTTGTCAAACAACAATTTTCTTAAAAAGTGTTGATTACATAATCTTTTATTTTCTTCTGAAAACCATAAACTAGCCAGACGGTTAGAGGAAAAGACAGCTATTGCTTCTGTTGTTCCTGCTGCCTGCTTGGGGTTAATTCTGCAGTAACAGCTCTCGTGGATTAATAGGATTTGGGTAAGAGCACTGCAATGTTAGGTAAAATGAGTCTCTAATCCAGCTTTCATGATAATGAAAAAACAAAACCTCCTAAACTTATAATATCATTTCCTGTATGAAAACCAACGTTCTCTTCAGTTCTCATTAATGGACTTGAAAATTCAAAAACAATCAGATCCATACTTCAAAAAAATCACAGCTTGATAATCACCTCTTGAGAGGGTACCCTGGGTTCCCGCAGGCCATGGTGGCCTCGGTGTGATTTGACTATGAAGCTCTTCCAAGCCAGTTTCTGTCCAACAGAGAGATTTGGCAGAGGATAGCTTTCTCGATTAGAAAACAGGAAAGATTTTCTAGTTTCCCTGCTGTTGGTGGAGAAGTGTTTGAATACTTAAGTGTCAACGCCCTCAACTGAAAGCATGTCTAGGGACTCACTCACGGCCCGAGTAGAATATTACCTAATCCTGGCCAACCAGTGCTTCCCTTAAACGGCTGCTGCAAGAAATTTTGACCCAGAATGACTTTTGGGGAGGAAAACGTAGAGATCCATGGTAATAAAACTAGGGTTATTACAGGTTTAGACAAGTCTTTAGCTAACAACTGTACCTTATAAAACCCATACGGCCTGGTATTCATTCATAGGGACTAGGGCGGGGCGTTGTTCCAAGGTTCTCTCTGCCTATACTTCCATTTCTTTAATTTGGGACATGGTACAAGAAAGTACGTTCAATACATGGTACATTCAGAAAACGAAGATCATGGCGTCTCTGGTCCAATCACTTCATGGCAAATAGATGGGGAAACAGTGGAATCAGTGTCAGACTTTATTTTTTTTGGCTCCAAAATCACTGCAGATGGTGACTGCAGCCATGAAATTAAAAGACGCTTACTCCTTGGAAGAAAAGTTATGACCAATCTAGATAGCATATTCAAANGATGACACCACCCTTATGGCAGAAAGTGAAGAGGAGCTAAAAAGCCTCTTGATGAAAGTGAAAGAGGAGAGTGAAAAAGTTGGCTGAAAGCTCAACATTCAGAAAACTAAGATCATGTCATCTGGTCCCATCATTTCATGGCAAATAGATGGGGAAACAGTGGAAACAGTGTCAGCTTTTATTTTGGGGGGCTCCAAAATCACTGCAGATCACAGATGGTGATTGCAACCATGAAATTAAAAGATGCTTACTCCTTGGAAGGAAAGTTATGACCAACCTAGATAGCATATTGAAAAGCAGAGATATTACTTTACCAACAAAGGTCCATCCAGTCAAGGCTACGGTTTTTCCAGTGGTCATGTATGGATGTGAGAGTTGGACTGTGAAGAAAGCTGAGTACCGAAGAATTGATGCTTTTGAACTGTGGTGTTGGAGAAGACTCTTGAGAGTCCCTTGGACTGCAAGGAGATCCAACCAGTCCATTCTAAAGGAGATCAGTCCTGGGTGTTCATTGGAAGGACTGATGTTGAAGCTGAAACTCCAATACTTTGGCCACCTCATGCGAAGAGTTGACTCATTGGAAAAGACCCTGATGCTGGGAGGGACTGTGGACAGGAGGAGAAGGGATGACAGAGGATGAGATGGCTGGATGGCATCACTGACTCGATGGATATGAGTTTGAGTGAACTCTAGGAGTTGGTGATGGACAGGGAGGCCTGGCGTACTGTGATTCATGACATCGCAAAGAGTCAGACATGACTGAGTGACTGAACTGAACTTTGATATTTAGAAAGATTTGTATTTTTGTTCTAACAGTCGCCTTTACAAGTATCAGTTCAGTTGTTCAGTCAGATCTGACTCTTTGCTANCTCTAGGAGTTGGTGATGGACAGGGAGGCCTGGCGTACTGTGATTCATGACATCGCAAAGAGTCAGACATGACTGAGTGACTGAACTGAACTTTGATATTTAGAAAGATTTGTATTTTTGTTCTAACAGTCGCCTTTACAAGTATCAGTTCAGTTGTTCAGTCAGATCTGACTCTTTGCTACCCCATGGACTGCAACACGCCAGGCTTCCCTGTCCATCACCAACTCCTGGAGCTTGCTCAAACTCATGTCCGTCGAGTCGGTGATGACATGCAACCATGTCATCCTCTGTGGTCCCCTTCTCCTCCTGCCTTCAATCTTTTCCAGCATCTGGGTCTTCTCCAGTTAGGCAGTTCTTCGCATCAGGTGGCCAAAGTGCTGGAGTTTCAGCTTCAGCATCAGGTCTTCCAAAGAATATTCAGGACTGATTTCCTTTAGGATTGACTGGTTGGATCTCCTTGCAGTCCAAGGGACTCTCAAAANGGGTCTTCTCCAGTTAGGCAGTTCTTCGCATCAGGTGGCCAAAGTGCTGGAGTTTCAGCTTCAGCATCAGGTCTTCCAAAGAATATTCAGGACTGATTTCCTTTAGGATTGACTGGTTGGATCTCCTTGCAGTCCAAGGGACTCTCAAAAGTCTTCTCCAACACCACAAGTATAATACCATTTTAATGCCCTTAGCTCTCTATCCCCTTAGTTAGTTCTTTGAAGTGAAATTGCTCAGTCGTGTTCGACTTTTTGTGACCCCGTGGACTGTAGCCCATCAGGCTCCTCCGTCCATGGGATTTTCCAAGCAAGAATACTAGAATGGGTTGCCATTTCCTTCTCCAGCTTTACCACAAGCAATAATGGAATGATTGTATTTTCTTTCCTTCCCTTGTCATATTTCTTAGTTTCCTACATAGCTCATAGATGAGGCCACCAGTGATAATCAATAAACATTGATTAACTGCTACACTTTTCTAAAAACAAAACCCAACAAAACACACACTCAATGTCTGGAAAAAAATCTTCTCTTTCATCCTCCGCCTGAATATCTTATGCTGGGTTGTCTAGAACCAGCCACCAGTCCTGTTTGAAAACATTTTCCCTGGACCTAAAGACAGGAACCTGGACCTTGAAAGTGAGAATTGCTGTATGTAGGTGCACCTGTCACACCCATGCTCTCCTCTTTGATCCAGCTCCTGATTTCTCCATTGCCCAAGCTCTGGGCAATTAGAGCAGCAGTAAAACCAGCAATCAGTGTGAGTCACCAGGACTGGATCTCAGAACTGTTCTGAGGACCTGGCCTTATCAAGTACAAGGGTTACAAGATTGAAAGGACTTGAGGTACAAGTCAGGAAATAGAAGTACATTTTAGAGACACACCTGATTACCAGAATGAGTCCACAAACAATAAATGCTGGAGAAGGTGCAGAGAAAAGGGAACCCCTCTACACTGTTGGTGGGAATGTAAATTGGTACAACTACAACCACTATGGAGAACAGTATGGAGGTTCCTTAAAAAACTAAAAATAGAGTTGAAAATATGATCCAACAATCCCACTTTTTGGCATATGTCTGGAGAAAACCATAATTTGAAAACATACATGTACCTCAACGTTCACAGTAGCAATCTTTACAATAGCCAAGATGTGGAAGCAACCTAAATGTCTGTTGACAGAGGAATGGATAAAGACTATGTGGTACACATATACAACGGAGTATTACTCAGTCATAGAAGAATAAAATAATGCCATTTGCGGCAACATGGATGGATCTATAAATAGAAGTTACCATATTAAGTGAAGTCGGACAGAAAAAGACTAATATCATATCACTTATATGTCAAATCTAATAAAAAATGATACAAATGAACTTATTTACAAAATAGAAAAAGACTTCCACACTTTGAAAACAAACTTATGGTTACCAGGGTGGAAAGGTGTCATGTCAATGTAGGGCAAAACCAATACAGTATTGTAAAGTAAAAAAAAAAAAAAAAAACAAAGTGGAAAAGTGGAGGAGAGGGAGTTTGGGATTAACATAAACACACTACTGTATAGCACGTGAAACTCTACTTAATATTCTGTAATAATCTAAATGAGAAAAGAATTTGAAAAGGAGTGGACACGTGTGTATATATATATATATATATATATATAACTGAATCATTTTGTTGTACACCTGAAACTAATACAACATTATGAATCAACTACCCTCCAATATAAAATCAAAATTAAAAAAGAATGGGTCCAAAGGCTTACATGACCTACTGCACCTGCCTTACCTACCTGTAGGGTGACCACTGGTCTTGATGAACAGTTTTGCTTTGTGCCTGTTGAGCCAAAGGATTTCAGGCTGGATAACAAATTATAGACTCAGCTCATCCCAAAACCATGTGTGTGATTGACAAAGGTGCCAGGTAGCCTTGGTCTTCGTTTTCATCATAACTGAAAAGCATACATGATCTGCCATGGACTAGCTGTCTTTCTGGCTAAGGTAAGAGTCCTAATCCATAAAATAAAGACAAAAAGAGAGTGAGTTTATTGAGCTCAAGAGTCTCTTTTGTTAGTACATCAGAAGTGTAGTTTTACTCAGCTTTATCATTTTTTTCATTAAGATCAAATTATTTAGGTCATGGCTATTTTAAGAGTCAGAATCAAAATGGACAAAAAAGCAATCAGTTGTGTGATTATATGCAGACAACAAGCACCATTATTACTGCAAGAGCCTTTCTGGCACTTTCCTTTAAAAAAAAAAAAGAAAGAGAATTAAGCATTCTATTGATTTTTAGAGTTAGGTTCATAGAAAGGTCTTTTCCACCAACGCAGTGATGTGTACAAGGTATGCGGTGTCCCTGAGGACAGCAGGTCCTGCTTGACAGGAGCTAGGATTTGAGAGGCATGGTTCATGTGCTCACAAAAATCTCCGGCGTAAGAGTTTCAGGCAAAAGCCAATATGTGGGAGGCTCTGAGGGCCTTAATTAAAAGGTCAATCAATTTTTTCCAAGGTAATTTTATAGTGTGCATTAAAAGAATTTGTGATCTGTTCTCTCTGTTTGGGTGGAGTTCAAACCTACTGGAGCTCATGGTCCTGTGTCTAAGGAACAAGTAACAACAGATACTCATTAGACAAAGTTGCATCAACCCGACAGACACTGCAGTCCACCCCCACTTCCAGCTTCTTTTAGAATCCATCTTTAAGGGGAAAAGTCTCTCGATAAGACTCAGAGCTTTGGACTCTCCCATTTGGGAAAACTTTTCAAAGTATCTCAGTATACATCCCTTCTCTCGAAAGAGTTGGTTATTTGCCTAACTCTTCTCTAGACGCTGCCACCCCTCCAGACCAAGAGTCAGCAAACTTTTTCTGTAAAGGGCCAGGTAGCAAATATTTCAGGTTTAGCAAGCTATATGATCTCTGTAGTAACTGTTCAACTCTGCAGTTGGAGCCATCAGTTCAGCTCAGCTCAGTCGCTCAGTTGTGTCCGACTCTTTGTGACCCCATGAATCGCAGCACGCCAGACCTCCCTGTCCATCACCATCTCCCGGAGTTCACTCAGACTCACGTCCATCGAGTCCATGATGCCATCCAGCCATCTCATCCTCTGTCGTCCCCTTCTCCTCCTGCCCCCAATCACACTCAGCATCAGTCTTTTCCAGTAGATAATACCTAAACAAATGGGCATGGCTGTGTTTTAATATAATTGTATTTATGAACACTAAGCTGGAATTTGAATTTCTTACAATTTTTATGGGTCATGAAATGTTATTGTTTTGATTTTCTTTCAACCAGTTGACAATATAACAATTGCTGTTAGCTGACAGGTTGTACAAGAACGGTGAACCAAAGTGGGCCCATGGGCCATAGCTTGCCAACTTCTCTTCTGTATCACGAGCAACTTAAGGACTGGGACTCAGTCATAATCATCTTACTGTCTCCTAGGATTTCACTCAGGATCTGACACGTTTGAGGCATCCAAAACGGTGGAGGAAGAAGTGAGCAATGGAGACCATGAAAAAGACAGCAGATGCATCTATCGCACTCTAAAACAAGCCCTTCACATTGTTCTGTGTATGGGTATTGGAAGGGAGGATGTGTGAGGGCTAATAGCATCACTTTGGAGTCAGAAAGACCTGGGTTTTATTCTCAGGTCCACCATTTTCTGGCTTAGGCCAGGCAAGCAAGTGAATATCTGGATGCATTTTTTGTGTGTGTAAATAATAGAAAAGCAACCAATGGTAGTTTGAGCATAGCAGATATTCATTGTCTTGCTTATCAAGAAGCCTAGACACAGTGGTTCCAAGGCTTGTTTGGTGGCTCAACAACGTCACTGAAGTCACACAGTTTATATTCTGACATCCTGAGCCATTGGCTTTTCATCTATATGTGTGTCACCTATGGTCACAAATAGCAGTCCCAGTTTTCAGCATAATTGCATGTTCAAGCCAGGAATATGAGGAAGTGCCAGCTCGGTCTCCTCTCATCCTGCTATCAGGAGGCCATTGTCTTATCTAGAACAGTCCAAGCAGGTATCCTTTACGTTCTCTGTGTGCAGACCTGGGCTGTGCGGCAAAGGAGGCGAGCCTTTACTGCGGGAAGCAAGGGAAGATGGAATTGGGAATGGTTTGGGGAGACCCTTAACTGTGTCCATCTCACAGTCTGTTGTGAGGACAAATGAGGCGATGTGTGAGAAGCACTGGCACGTGAGTACTCAGCCAGCCGCGGCTACCATTATCAGTAGGACTAACAATAGTTTCAAAATCCTAAAATACAATCCCTACAGTGTCAGTATGAAAACTGTAATATGTCAGATGAAGTTAGAAAGCCTCCATACTCTCATTTCACTGTAACTACATATAGTTAAAATTAATGAATATTGAGTTGGAAGAGAGAGAATGTGTATGTGTGTGTTGGGTTATTGATTTATTTCATACTATATATGTACATGGAGCTATATATACACATATATGCGCATTAAAATTAAATGGGAAAAACCTGGTGATGCCAGTATGCTCCACATCCTGCTTGTGGAATTAGATAACTCAGTCACTTTCCCCGGGCTTAAAATCTGAGTCATCCTTCCCTCTCTCTTTGCCTTCCCTGGCCAGTCAATGAGCCCTATAGATTTCTCACTGCAATATGCCTCACATTTGTTCTCTATTTTCCAGAACCCAAGCACAAGCTTTATCACCTCTTGTCCAGATGACTGCAGTAGACTGCTAAGTATTCTTCTGTCCCTCCAGCTGCTCTATCTGCTAGCCCACTCCCTCCAGCTGCTCTATCTGCTAGCCCACTCCCTCCTTCTTCCCAGAGTTATCTTCCGGAAGCAAAGCTCTGACCATGCCATTTTCTTGCTCCAGTCTTTCAGTGGTTTACCAGTGCCTTCAGATTTCAGACTCCTCACGTTATTCAAGGTGTTCCTGACCTGTCCCCAGCCTCCTTTCTTGTCCTCTCTTCTCCTCACTCACAGGCACAGTACAGCTCACTTAGAACCTGTCTTCTGTTCTCTGAACCATCCCCTCCCCCACCCCCATGCATCGTTGCTCACACTGCTCCATCTCTGCTTTTCCAGATAGAGGAATGATGGGTAGTTTCCATTTTAAGTTACAATGAAAATGTGCTTGTGGGTGACTACAAGAAATTCAGAATTTTATGGACTATGATTTGTGTAAAACTCTCTGATTAAATCAATAAACAGTCAATCATTGCCTCTGATGTTTTTCTAGTCCAGGGACAGTCAAATGTACTGACAATCTACAACTTAAAATTGAAATGCCCTATCCATCAAATGAGTTAGGAAGGAGACACCTGATTCAGGCCAGCAGGCTCAGCATCTGGACATTGCAGCAAGCTGGTTGGAGCTCAGCTTGGTTCTCCCTTTATAGAGATATCAGAAGGCTTTTGTATGGCAGAGGGTTGGAGTTTTCTGTGCTGGTCCAGGTGGTGTAGTGGTAAAGAATCGTCCTGCCAGTGCAGGAGACGTAAGAGACGTGGGTTCAGTCCCTGGGTTGGGAAGATCCCCTGGAGAAGCAAATGGCAACAAGCTCCAGTATTCTTGCCTGGAGAATCCCAATGGACAGAGGAGCCTGGTGGGGTACAGCCGATGGGGTCACAAAGAGCCAGCAATGACCCAGTGACTAAGCAAGTGCGCGCGCACACACACACACACACACACACACATCAGGAAGGTGGCCACTGCATTTGGTGCCAGATGCTGTGACAAATGCGCCATTCTGTTGTCTAGTTAACTCTCCCAACAGCTCTGTGAGGTAGGCATTCTTATTATCTCTGTTTTCTAGTGGAGATGAAAGATTCAAAGATGAGTAAATTCTTAAGGTCACAATGCTGGGGTGTAAAACCAAGTCTGTCTGACTCCAGCATTTTCTGTACATGTTCTTGTGTATCCAAGATTACACAGCAGGTAAGTGACTAAATTTGGATCAGCTTCCATCAAGGATGCCACAGAATGCATTTGTACAGAGGACAAGAAACTGGGCCAGATGAATTTGGGAAATCTCTCCCAGTAAGGGGATTCTAAGCGTCCATGCTCATGGAATGGGCTATCAGAAAAGGACTCCTCCCCATTTCAGCTGCTGGAGGACTTTTCTTCATTCAGGTCTGATATGAAATTCAAGCAGAAGAGCTCAGCCATCACTCTTCACATGACTTCAGTTTCAATGTAGTTACTTTCAGCATCAACCTCACTCCCATATTTTAGCATTTTGCTATTCAGTCACTCAGCTGTGTCTGACTCTTTTACAACTCCATGGACTGCAGCACGCCAGGCTTCCCTGTCTTTCATTATCTCTCAAAGTTTGTTCAAACTCATGTCTGTTGAGTCGATGATGCCATCCAGCCATCTCATCCCCTATCACCTCCTTCTCCTTCTGCTCTCAATCTTTCCCAGCATCAAGGTCTTTTCCAGTGAGCAATGCCACTCCCCACGATATATTGTTTCATGTTTGTATGATGACATGAAGTTGCTCAGTCATTTCTGACTCTTTGTGATCCAATGGACTGCAGCCTGCCAGGCTCCTCCGTTCATGGAATTTTCCAGGCAAGAGTACTGGAGTGGGTTACCACTTCCTTCTCCAACGTTTGTATGACTAATCCTTAAAACCAGATCACAAAAACTAGACAGTAGTAATCAGTTCTTTTCCTCTTTGTGAGCAAGTGTAACTCCAGCTTTTCCTGTTTTACATAATTACTATCACATAATTTATCAGGCTAGAGATTGTCTGAAGTTTGGTTGATCTAGACTAAGTTCAATTAGGCTTGACTCCAGGCCATGAATTAGGTCTGTTTCACATAGTTCGTATTACTCTGAGGCCAGCCCCTGGGGCATGTCTTCCTTATGGCAACGAGGAAGCGCAAAGGAGGGTAAAAACCCAGTCACCCAAGACATTTCAAGCCTCTTCCTGAATCACATCCTCTTATTTCCCAATGGCCAAAAAGTTATGTGGGGACTCCCCTGGTGGTCCAGTGGTTAAGAATACGCCCACCAGAGCAGGGGACAGGGTTCCATCCCTTGTCTGGGAAGATCCCACATGCCACAGGGCAACTAAGCCTGCGTGCCACAACTACTGAAGCCCGTACACCTAGGGCCATGCTCTGCAACATGGGAAGCCACCGCAGCGAGAAGCCCGCGCCCTGCAACTGGAGAGAAGCCCTCTTGCCACAACAAGGGGCAATCCATGAGCAGCAAGGAAAACCCAGTGCAGCCAAAAAATAAGCAACTAACTAACTAAATAAAAATTTTAAACTTGTCAGTGTGTACACGCACATACAATATACACAGATATGTGTGTATAAACACACATACATGTATGGGAATGTGTGTCTATACGTGCGTGGGTACTTATATGTACATATGTACCCAAATTGGCACACAGCTGCTGCGGTCACTGCAGCCACAGACCGCACTCTATCTCAAGCCACACTGACTGCTCAGGAGCTGTGGGCTTCTTCACACTCTTACGTGTTCTTTTTGGAAACAGATAAAAGAGGTCACTCACAACCTGTGGTCAAATATGAGCCTCTCCTCTAGGCTGACTCCCTTCACTTGACATCCAAGACCCCAGAATCAGCTCCAGGAATGTGGCCAGAGAATTCAATCGTGCAGCTTCAAACAGAAGAGACAGACTTTGGGGGTTTGATCCACCAGCCAAAAATATAAGACATGAAGGAGGGGGCATATCTTCAGCCCTTGAGCTGTCTGTTCTAACTACTGTTTACAATCTGTCGTCTCTCTCTGCTGTCTGCAGGGAAGGGTTGGGGTCTCGATCTCTCCCTCTCACCCTCAACTCTTCTATGGCTGCTTCCCTGAGTGCAAAATGCCTACTCCCTTACATCATTTCAATTCTTCATCTTCTTTTTCATTTCCTCCCATTTCTTCCTGTCTCTGCTGCTGCTGCTAAGTTGCTTCAGTCGTGTCCAACCCTGTGCAACCCCATAGACGGCAGCCCACCAGGCTCCCCCGTCCCTGGGATTCTCCAGGCAAGAACACTGGAGTGGGTTGCCATTTCCTGCTCCAATGCATGACAGTGAAAAGTGAAAGTGAAGTCACTCAGTCATCTCCAATTCTTCACGATCCCATGAACCACAGCCCACCATGTTGCTCCGTCCATGGGATTTTCCAGGCAAGAGTACTGGAGTGGGGTGCCATCGCTTTCTCCGTGGTCTGGAGCAGGTTGGGGCAAATTATAGCCCATGGGATTTTGCAAATCAAGTTTTGTTGGGACACAGCCACATCCCTTTGCTTGTGTATTGTCCATGGTGGCTTTCAAGCCACAGTGCCAGAACTGAGCACTAGCAATAAAGATCATACGGTCTGCAAAGCCTACAATAGCTACTATCCAGTCACAGTCTAGACACTGGACAGTTGGCTGCCAGCCGTCTGAAGAATCTCACCACTTCTCGTGGCATTCACTGCAAACATTGCTGTTGCTGCTGTTTAGTGACTAAGTCGTGCCTGACTCTGGTGACTCCTGAATCTGGCAGCTCTCTTTGGACCTCTCTCCCAAGTCCCAGAGTTACATTTGCAACACTTTTTAGACAGCTCTACATGCCACCCAAACATTCTACTGACTCAAGCCCAGGCTCCCCATGTGAACCTCTCTTCTCATGGTGTCACCACCAACAGATCCTGGGTTTCGATCACCTGAGACACCCCTGGATCTTCCCTGTCCCTCAGCTGCACATGTAACCACCACTACTGCGTTTATGTATCTCCAGATCTGTCCCCCTTATGTCATCCTTGCCGCCACACTCCCTTGGTTTCCTGCCTACACCAGAACAGACGTTTCCCCTCTCCACCCCTGGGCTCATCTCAGACCCGAAGCTGAGGACCGACCAAACTGAGGCGCAAAAGAAGCACACGATACGTAACTTTTCATACGATTTGGGAGAACAACCCTTATACTTTGAAAATAATAAGAATCACCACTTACAGAGCACTTACTATGCTTCAGGTGCAGTTTTATGTAATTTGTGTCGTTCAACACTTTTGATTCTCATAATAGTTGTACGAGTTAGACACTCTTACTAGAACATCACCAACTCAATGGACGTAAATTTGAGCAAACTCTGGGAAACAGTGTCCATGGGGCCACAAAGAGTTGGACATGACTTAGCTACTGAACAACAAAAAACAACAACTGTCCCATACCCATTTGACAGATGGAGACATTGAGGCTTGATGACATTGAATAACTTGCATAAAGTTACAGGGAAACAAGGAGAGCAGCCAAGATGAGAAAGAAGGGCTCCAGAGTTCATGCTCTTAACCACTGTGCTACACTGCCTCTGCTGAGCCCAGAGCTTTATTTATTGTGCCGGGGTCACCAACATGGAACCACTAGTCAGTCTGGGTGACGGCTTCTTTACAGCCTGGATGACTCCTAAGAAAAATGTAGATTATTCGGATCCAAAGGACCTTATACTGGTACTCCAGGAGAGGGGCTGCCCAAACCCCAGGCCTCTCCTTCTGGTGGAGAAGTGGGGCCCAGGGGCTCAAGACAAAGATGAAACCCAGAAACCCCAGAGCTTCATTTGTGAGAGAACAGCATCTCAGAATGTGGCTAGAATAGTTAGGACAATTATAACCCTTAAGCAGACTTTCTCCTGCATTTGTCTGCAATAAAATCCATTACCAAGATGTCTTTCTGCTCCCCGATCTGTCACTCTTCAAGCTTTTATCATGAATAGCAACACTTAAATATTCAGCAAGTGCCCTGCAGAGCACTAAATACGAAAAGAACACATAAAGGTCATGGTCTCAAAGCCCTCCCTACTCCCGGGAATTTACAGTTTAAGAGGCAAGACCCCAAAGCTGAACCTCATACGACGTGGCCTAAATACGTAGAAAGAAATTATTTCTTGCCACGTTTTTTTCAATTTTGACTTTCTTCTGTCTTTGTTGGGTATTGCCAAGAGGAAAAGGCTTCTCCACCCCTGGGCTCATCTCAGACCCGAAGCTGAGGACCGACCAAACTGAGGCGCAAAAGAAGCACACGATACGTAACTTTTCATATGATTTGGGAGAACAACCCTTATACTTTGAAAATAATAAGAATCACCACTTACAGAGCACTTACTATGCTTCAGGTGCAGTTTTATGTAATTTGTGTCGTTCAACACTTTTGATTCTCATAATAGTTGTACGAGTTAGACACTCTTACTAGAACATCACCAACTCAATGGACGTAAATTTGAGCAAACTCTGGGAAACAGTGTCCATGGGGCCACAAAGAGTTGGACATGACTTAGCTACTGAACAACAAAAAACAACAACTGTCCCATACCCATTTGACAGATGGAGACATTGAGGCTTGATGACATTGAATAACTTGCATAAAGTTACAGGGAAACAAGGAGAGCAGCCAAGATGAGAAAGAAGGGCTCCAGAGTTCATGCTCTTAACCACTGTGCTACACTGCCTCTGCTGAGCCCAGAGCTTTATTTATTGTGCCGGGGTCACCAACATGGAACCACTAGTCAGTCTGGGTGACGGCTTCTTTACAGCCTGGATGACTCCTAAGAAAAATGTAGATTATTCGGATCCAAAGGACCTTATACTGGTACTCCAGGAGAGGGGCTGCCCAAACCCCAGGCCTCTCCTTCTGGTGGAGAAGTGGGGCCCAGGGGCTCAAGACAAAGATGAAACCCAGAAACCCCAGAGCTTCATTTGTGAGAGAACAGCATCTCAGAATGTGGCTAGAATAGTTAGGACAATTATAACCCTTAAGCAGACTTTCTCCTGCATTTGTCTGCAATAAAATCCATTACCAAGATGTCTTTCTGCTCCCCGATCTGTCACTCTTCAAGCTTTTATCATGAATAGCAACACTTAAATATTCAGCAAGTGCCCTGCAGAGCACTAAATACGAAAAGAACACATAAAGGTCATGGTCTCAAAGCCCTCCCTACTCCCGGGAATTTACAGTTTAAGAGGCAAGACCCCAAAGCTGAACCTCATACGACGTGGCCTAAATACGTAGAAAGAAATTATTTCTTGCCACGTTTTTTTCAATTTTGACTTTCTTCTGTCTTTGTTGGGTATTGCCAAGAGGAAAAGGCAGGTAAAGTGACATATTTAATTCATCTGAACAAAACTTATTAAGAATCTACTCTGTCCAAAGCTTTATGCTTGGTACAGAAAGTAACAGGAGTGCCAAATAATTCCTAACTTCAAGAAGTTTCTATTGAGCAGAGAGGTGAGTTACATATCTACGTAAATAATAGTACCATATTATTGCCCCCAAAAGTATACACAAGGAAAATAATAATAAAAGCCACTCATTGAGTCCCTGCTATATGTCAGGAACTTTATGTTCAGTGTTGCAAGCCTTCTGACATCTCAAAAGATCTTTACAACAGCTCTGCAAGGCTGGGGTATTATTAGCCCCATTTTACAAATGAGGAAACTGAGGCTAAGAGAAGTTGAGTACCCTGCCCTACAAGTGGAAGAGCTGGGATTTAGATCCAAGTCATTTGGACTCTGGGCTTCCCAGGTGGCGCTAGTGGTAAAGAACCCACTGGCCAATGGAGGAGAGATAAGAGATGTAGGTTCAGTCCCTGGGTTGGGAAGATCCCCTGGAGGTCATGGAAGCCCACTCCAGTATTCCTGCCTGGAGAATCCCCATGGACAGAGGAGCCTGGCAGGCTACAATCCATAGGGTTGCACAGAGTCAGACACAACTGAAGCGACTTAGAAAGCATGCACGTGCATTCAAATGCCAAAGCCCATAGCAGATACACTGTCTGAGTTCCTTTTTGTCCCAAAAAGTGAATAGAATATTAATAAGGATGAAATGGGCCAGTCAGTACATCCCAAGCAGAGGGAAGAGCCTGAGGGTGAGCTGGGGGCACAGAAGACTGTGAGGGGTGTGCCTTGGGTGGAAAGGTGAGGGAACGTGGTGGATGTAAGTCATAAAAGCAGGTTGGGGTTTTGACTGGATATTATGGAGGGTCTATTGTTTGATGGCTGCTGGCCAACCAGAATGGTAGCTTCTCCAGAGGACATTGAATTTGGGGACATAAAAACAGCCTCAGAAAGCTCTGACTTTTTCTGATTTTAAGCCAAATCATGTTCATCTCCCTCAGCACTGCTCCTATAACCTTTTTTAGCACAACCACATCTTCAGCAATTTGGGGCCAAGCAAACATGGTCATTCGGGACGGGTCACTTGTCCTTGCAAGGGGCCTTCATGCTCTGGTGACAGAGATAGCTGGCACGCGGCTTCCCTCCAGCTAACCACTTCGTCCTCTGAGAAGAGTGGTTATTGCCTTGCATCTCTGCCTCATAAAAGGGGAATGGAATTGGCTGTGGGCAGTCTGTTGGGATTGGTCTGTGGCATGTTGCATTAGTGTTTGAAGTATGGCCTTCAGAAAGTATGTTTCCATTTGTTGTACTTGACCATGATCAGAGAGTTGGCTTCAAACAAAAGAAAGAACAGAGTTTGAACTCTACTTATTGGATGAAAAGAAGGAGATAAGCAGGGGTAGGGCAGGAAGCAAATTGTGGAAGAGACTCAATCTGTATTTTCAATAACAATGGCCATTTAAACACTGCTCAGATTATGTCTGATGTGCAGGAAGACTCCGGGTCACTGGAGGAAGGAGGATGAATCCAGAAGACAAATCTCCACACAATAGCAACCTCAAAGGTCAAAAGAGGTCAGATTTGATCGTAGCTGGAAGGAGCAATGGAGATTAGCCCCTCAACTTTTAATATTTTATTCATTTTTCATATTAGAGGATAATTACTTTACAATATTGTGATGGTTTCTGCCAGGCATCAACAAGAATCGGCATAATGTGTATCTATGTCCCTTTCCTTTTGAACCTCCCTCCCACCTCCCTTCCCATCCCATCCCTCTAGGTTGTCACAGAGAACTGGCTTTGGGTTCTTTTAAAGCTGGAACAGCTAAAGCCCAGGGGGTGCAAAGACTTAGTCGAGGCCACACAGATGGTGAGCAATGGGACAAGGTTTGAAGTATCTTGCTTTCCAGTCTTGGGTTTGTTTGACATCAAGCTGCCCTCTAGGAGAATGTGACTGTGAGCAAACAGTAAATGTTTTAAGATGTCAGAAACCTGAGTGTGGGTGTAAAAGGCCAAGGATGGCTTCAAGGAAGGACATGGAGCGATGCGAAATAGGTGGAGAGCAGAGGGCATTATAGCTAAAGGGGGAATGCCCTCTACCTGCTCAGAATGTGCCAAACCTGGCATCTCAGTATCAGGAAAAGAAGCAAGCAGATTCTTGTGGCCAAAATAAATTGCTACAGCAGTAAAATTAAATCCCCTTTCCGGAAGAAATGGAAACCTTTGTAAGAGATGAGAAATCTAAACCTTTGCGCCCCAGCTTAACTGATTTAAGAAACCAACAGTTCCTTGCAAGGTTGAAGAGAGAAGGAGGAAAATACTAGGCTTGCCTCCTCACTGAAAGGAAGAGGATTTTCCTGCTGGAAGCTACACACATCTATGAGGCACCCCAAGGGCTGCATCCCCAGTAGGATAGCCAGAGCAGAGACGACTCCCCCCAAAACCTCGAGGGGCCGGGTTCAGCTTCCCCTGAGCCTGACTTATTCACCAGTTGGTGACAGGCGCTCAAGAGACTTGAGTCACCCTTGCTAATCACTTCATTTCATTGGCCCATAACAAATCTCCCTCAGCCAGAATGGGATGCAACCTCTAATAAAATAATGCAGGTGAGATAGCAGCTACCATGGAGAAGCATTTATATGATGAGTCTGGATGAAAAGTGTAACCCGTGCCGAAGGCAGGATGACAACAGCTATGTACACTGTACACAAGGAGGAATTAGGACTGAAAAGAAATATTAACGCCATGGTGTTCAGTTAGCAGGATTGTGGATGCTTGCATAAATCTTTTAAAATGATCTTTATTATTCTTTTAAAGTTTTATCTATTCACTTACGGCTGTGCCGGGCCTTGGTGCTGCACACATGCGTTCTCTGCCTGCAGTGCGAGGGCTTCTGGCTGTGCTGGCCTCTCTTGCTGCGGCACAGAGGCTCTGGAGTGCAGGCTTGGCAGCTGCGGTGCACGGGCTTAGTTGCCTGTGGACTCTTCCCAGGGCAGGGATCGAGCCTGTATCCCCTGCACTGGCAGGTGGATTTCTAACCACTGGACCACCAGGAAAGTCCTAAAACAATTTTTATTACAATTACATGTGATTTAAAGAAAGATAAATACATTTTGCAATACTTTTAGCAACTGTGCTTACTTCTCTCTGCAAGCCACTCCCAGCATACATGGAGCCAGTTAAAGAAATAGGCAATTATTTTCTTCAGCACTCACTCCCCTCCCCCAATGCCCTCTCTTTAATAT
Source organism: Oreotragus oreotragus (assembly GCA_006410675.1). NCBI lineage: Eukaryota > Metazoa > Chordata > Mammalia > Artiodactyla > Bovidae > Oreotragus > Oreotragus oreotragus. The sequence continues at coordinate 379,708 of SJYX01014700.1, forward strand.
CTTCATTTTATATCCTGTATTATCTCTCTCAGGCCTAATTCTGTAACCATTATCACAGATTCCTGACTTCCCCCTCTCCTTCTTCCTGCCCCCTACCTTACCAAAACATTTCCTAGTAGTGAAGCTGTCCCCACTGTTGAGCAGTGCAGCGGTTAACCTGGTGAAGGAAGGTGTTCATAGAGGTAGGTGGCTCTCCAGGATAATATTAATGTATTTGCTCAATACCTGGATAATCTCCAAAGACGGACACTGTCAGTTCCTCTGTCTTTGCACACATATGTTACTCCCTCTCCTTAGAACTGTGCTGGCCTTGGTGAACTGCTTGACCAATCAAATGACGTGGAAGTAACATTCTGGGTTTCTGAGTCCAGGTCATAAGAAATCTTGCAGCTTCCTCCGGGCTCTCTTGGAACACTCACTCTTAGGATACTCTTTTCCGGCAGTCAGCTGCCATGTGATGAGAAGTCCAAGCCACAGGAAGAGACTAAGTATAGATGGTCTAGTCTAGTCAACAAGCATAGAAAGTGCAACAGCTGACATCAACCGTTAGACATGAGTGCAACATTTTGGACATGCAGCCCAGTCGAGCCTTCAGGTGACTGCAGCTTCTGCGTGCATAGGATTAAAACTGCATGAGACCTCAAGTGAAAGGCACCCAGCCAGCTCATTCAGTCCACATAACCAACAAAAATAACAGCTTGATGTTTTCAGACACCAAGTGTCAGGGCGGTTTTTTTTAATGTATCAGTAGACAGGAGAACATTTCATTTTTTTAAATGCTTTTTTTAGGTAGAATGACAAAACTTCAGTTTCTATGGTCCTTAATTTGGTGGAAGATTCTGAGAAGGACTGCTTTTCTGCTCAGTCATTTCTTTAATCATTCATTCATTCACCTAACGTACACATCGTGAAGAACACGTCATATAAGGCACTCTGCCAGATGCCAGGTAGTACAGCAAAGGATCAGAAATAGCCCACGCAAAACCTGTATTTCATCAAAGGTATTGACATGTTATGTAAAAGTGTTATAGTTACTTGAATTTGGATGGGCCAGGTGGACAAGATCTGAGTATATATGCATGTTTGGGTGCAAAGACATTGAAGAAAATGAGAATAATATGATGATGACAAATCTCCTGAATTAAGACAGCAGCGAGTAAGCAAGGGAAGCAAGAGAAAGCCCTCTAGTTTGATTAGAAGGTAAGGAGCCCTAAGGAGGATGGTGGTCAATAGGGCTGGCTGGGAAAGTGGGAAACTGGCCCTTGAGCAGGTCTCACAGGATGGTCACCCTCTGAACCACATGATCAATATGTCCCTGAAGGCTAAGTTCAATGTGATCTATGTTCTCTGCCACAGACCAGTCACTGATTGCTTTGCTGAGAGACTACAGACTAAAGAATGCAAGAATCAAGTCTAAATAAATCCCCAAGGAATTCAAAGTGCCCATCTTCCTGTGTATAAATTATGGCTCTCAATGTATTTATGAGCTGTGGCAAAATCTACCACCCATTAATATTGATGATGGGCCCATGAAGACGCTATTAGGTGGGAAAACATGGTTATAGCTCAGAGTTAATGGGTGAATGAATCAATCCCACTAAACTCGGAAAGTGCTGAAGTTGGAGCTGGATAAGGGCTATAGGCATGGCTTCCAAAATATAAGCTGACTTAGATCCTAACACTGCTGGTAAATGCAGTGGGAACTTGCAAAAGTCACTCTCCCTCACTGACACTCAGTTTCTCCACTTGCACAAGGCAGAGTATCTCTGAGGTTGCTTTAAGCTCTGATATTTCATGATCCTAAGGGACAGTTCAGTTCAGTTCAGTTCAGTCGCTCAGTCATGTCCGACTCTTTGCGACCCCATGAATCGCAGCACACCAGGCCTCCCTATCCATCACCATCTCCCGGAGTTCACTCAGACTCACGTCCATCGAGTCCGTGATGCCATCCAGCCATCTCATCCTCGGTCGTCCCCTTCTCCTTGTGCCCCCAATCCCTCCCAGCATCAGAGTCTTCTCCAATGAATCAAGTCTTTGCATGGGGTGGCCAAAGTACTGGAGTTTCAGCTTTAGCATCATTCCTTCCAAAGAAATCCCAGGACTGATCTCCTTCAGAATGGACTGGTTGGATCTCCTTGCAGTCCAAGGGACTCTCAAGAGTCTTCTCCAACACCACAGTTCAAAAGCATCGATTCTTTGGCGCTCAGCTTTCTTCACAGTCCAACTCTCACATCCATACATGACCACAGGAAAAACCATAGCCTTGACTAGGCGGACCTTAGTCGGCAAAGTAATGTGAAAGCTACACACATCTATGAGGCACCCCAAGGGCTGCATCACCAGTTATGACTGCATCCAGGTTGGTCATAACTTTTCTTCCAAGGAGTAAGCGTCTTCTAATTTCATGGCTGCAGTCACCATCTGCAGTGATTTTGGAGCCCAAAAAAATAAAGTCTGACACTGTTTCCACTGTTTCCCATCTATTTCCCATAAAGTGATGGGACCAGATGCCATGATCTTAGTTTTTTGAATGTTGAGCTTTAAGCCAACTTTTTCGCTCTCCTCCTTCACTTTCATCAAGAGGCTTTTTAGTTCCTCTTCACTTTCTGCCATAAGGGTGATTCACCATCTGCAGTGATTTTGGAGCCCCCCAAAATAAAGTTTGTCACTGTTTCCACTGTTTCCCCATCTATTTCCCATGAAATGATGGGACCAGATGCCATGATTTTTGTGTTCTGAATGTTGAGCTTTAAGCCAACTTTTTCACTCTTGATTTTCACTTTCATCAAGAGGCTTTTTACTTCCTCTTCATTTTCTGCCATAAGGGTGGTGTCATCTGCATATCTGAAGTTACTGATATTTCTCCTGGCGATTGTGATTCCAGCTTGTGCTTCTTCCAGTCCAGCGTTTCTCATGATGTACTCTGCATATAAGCAGGGTGACAATATACAGCCTTGAAATACTCCTTTTCCTATTTGGAACCAGTCTGTTGTTCCATGTCCAGTTGTAACTCTTGCTTCTTGACCTGCATACAGATTTCTCAAGAGGCAGGTCAGGTGGTCTGGTATTCCCATCTCTTGAACAGTTTTCCACAGTGTATTGTGATCCACACAGTCAAAGGCTTTGGCATAGTCAATAAAGCAGAAATAGATGTTTTTCTGGAACTGTCTTGCTTTTTTGATGATCCAGCGGATGTTGGCAATTTGATCTCTGGTTCATTTGCCTTTTCTAAAACCAGCTTGAACATCTGGAAGTTCACGGTTCATGTATTGCTGAAGCCTGGCTTGGAGAATTTTGAGCATTACTTTACCAGCGTGTGAGATGAGTGCAGTTGTGCGGTAGTTTGAGCATTGTTTGTCATTGCCTTCTTTGGGATTGGAATGAAAATGGACCTTTTCCAGTCCTTTGGCCACTGGTGAGTTTTCCAAATTTGCTGGCATATTGAGTACAGCACTTTCACAGCATCATCTTTGAGGATTTGAAACAACTCAACTGGAATTCCATCACCTCCACTAGCTTTGTCCGTAGCGATGCTTACATTAACTTGAGGCAGATAATTAAAGTTATATTTTTATATCAAAGTCATCACCTCTTAAAACCCTCAAATATTCAAGCATTATTATAATTAGAATTTTAGAAGTTAGAAGGGAAATTCATCATGCTGTCATATAATTTTTGTGAGTTAGTTTTGGATGTGGCTGATTCCGCATAATTTCTTTGTCAATAGACACTGCCGTATGTGTTTGTGTGCATGTGTACACACACGTAAAATATAAAATGAAAATTATATATTTATTCATATACAGAAAATATATAATGAAAATTATTTGTGAAGGGATTTTTAAGTTTTATGGTGCGTAATGGAGTAGTACTGTGTCTAATTGAGAAATACACTTTGTAGTAATTATCAGCTACTTCAATTTCTAGGGCCTCTTCAGTGAAAGTTACCTTATGTACCAGCCACTGAGATAGGCACTAGGATATATAATGGAGAGCAAGACTAGGCCTCTGCCCTTCAGTTGCTTACATTTTTTATGAGATACAGATAAAATACATATAAATCAAGTGCAGGTCTTAATTAGTTCTATGAATGAAATAATGTGTTTCAGTATAGAATGATGAAGACTTAACTTTAGGTAGAGTAACCAGTAAATGTCTCTTTGAAGAGATGGCAGCTCAAACTGAGAACTGAAAAGTAAGAAAGAGTTGGTCATGCAAAGAACTAGTGAAAGAGCACTGCAAACAGAGGAAACAGCAAAATATCTGTGAATTGGGGGAAACAAGGTCTTTTGAGGAACTGATCAAAATCTGAGTGATTGGAGCCTATTGAGACCAAATGGAAGAAAAATGTGAGATGAAGCTCATAAGGTAGACATTGAGATTTGTTAAGGTTTTACAAACTGGGGAACAGAGCTGATATTGTGTTACAGGAGCAGTGGGAAGCCATTAAAAGGCTAAAGGAATGACCCTGATGTTTTAATAAGATCTTTCTGCTGTGGTGGAAAGAGGCATGGGCAAAGGAAGTGGAGATCTGGTATAATGTTTTGTTCACGTTAGCTACACAGGAATTTATTAAATTAATGAAACTAAAATTAAGCAGAGGAGTCTTGTTTCTAGCTGTTTCCAGTGAGGTTGTTTCCATTTGGTGACTATTAGTAAAATGCATGGTCATATTTTGATTTCCCATGGGTAAATTTCTAATAGTAGAATTCCTGGAAGATATGGGTAAATGTGTGTTTAAGATTATTAGAAACTTGATCAATTGTTTTCCAAAGGTTCCACACAAGAAACAAGGGAGTTCTAAATGTTCCATATTCTCTTCAACTCTTTGTATAGTCAGTCTTTTTTATTTGAATCCAGTGTGTTCATAGTGGTTACTTACTGTGGGTTTAATTTGCATTTTCTTAATGACAAATGATGTCGAACATCATTTTTTGTGCTTATAGGACATTCATTTTATAACTACTTAAAAATATGTTCAGATCCTTTGCTTACTGAAAAAATGAGTTTTTATTATCATGAGAGCTGTTTATAAATTCTGGTATAGGTCTTTTTATCAGATAAATGATTTCCTGTTCTCTAAACAGTAAATTAATTTTGCAGAATTCTCAGTTAGCAATATATCTTATGTAGCTTGTCCTTTTGTTCCCTGTTTAAAAATATCTGCCTCAGTTCAGTTCAGTTGAGTTGCTCAGTCGTGTCCGACTCTGCGACCCTATGAATGGCAGCATGCCAGGCCTCCCTGTCCATCACCAACTCCCAGAGTTCACTCAAACTCACGTCCATCGAGTTAGTGATGCCATCCAGCCATCTCATCCTCTGTCGTCCCCTTCTCCTCCTGCCCCCAATCCCTCTCAGCATCAGAGTCTTTTCCAATGAGTCAACACTTCGCATGAGGTGGCCAAAGTACTGGAGTTTCAGCTTTAGCATCATTCCTTCAAAAGAAATCCCAGGACTTATCTCCTATAGAATGGACTGGTTGGATCTCCTTGCAGTCCAAGGGACTCTCAAGAGTTTTCTCCAACACCACAGTTCAAAAGCATCAATTCTTCAGCACTCAGCCTTCTTCACAGTCCAACTCTCACATCCATACATGACCACAGGAAAAACCATAGCCTTGACTAGACGGACCTTTGTTGGTAAAGTAATGTCTCTGCTTTTGAATATGCAATCTCGGTTGGTCATAACTTTTCTTCCAAAGAGTAAGCGTCTTTTAATTTCATGGCTGCAATCACCATCTGCAGTGATTTTGGAGCCCCCCAAAATAAAGTTTGTCACTGTTTCCACTGTTTCCCCATGTATTTCCTATGAAGTGATGGGACCAGATGCCATGATCTTCGTTTTCTGAATGTTGATCTTTCAGCCAACTTTTTCATTCTAATGCCAAAGAGTATCTACCTAATTTAAAGGCAGTGCCAAAGAATGTTCAACCTACTGCATAATCGCTGTCATCTCACATGCTATCAAAGTAATGCTCAAAATTCTGCAAGCGAGGCTTCAATAGTATGTGAACCAAAAGCTTCCAAGTGTTCAAGATAGATTTAGAAAAGGCAGAGGAACCAGAGATCAAACTACTGACATCTGGTGAAAAATAGAGAAAGCAAGAGAGTTCCAGAAATAACATCTGCTTTATTGACTACTCCAAAGCCTTGAACTGTATGGATCCCAACAAACTGTGGAAAATTCTTCAAGAGATGCGAATACCAGACCACTTTACCTGCTTCCTGAGACATCTGTATGTTCGTCAAGAAGCAACATTTAGAACTGGACATGGAAGAAAAGACTGGTTCCAAGTTGGGAAGGGAGTACTTCAGGGCTGTGTGTTGTCACCCTGCTTATTTAACTTATATGCTGAGTACATCATGAGAAATGGTGGGTTAGATGAAACACAAGCTGGAGTCAAGATTGAAGGGAGAACCATCAATAACTTCAGATATGCAGATGATACCACCTTTATGGCAAAAGTAAAGAGGAATTGAAGAACCTCTTGATGAAAGTAAAAGAGGACAGTGAAAAAAGCTGGCTTAAAACTCAACATTCAAAAAACGAAGATCATGGAATCTGGTCCCATCACTTCATGGCAAATAGATGGGCAAGCAGTGGCAGACTTTATTTTCATGGGCTGCAAAATCACTGCAGATGGTGAAATCATTGCAGCCATGAAATTAAAAGACACTTGCTCCTTGGAAGAAAAGCTAAAACCAACCTAGACAGCATATTAAAAAACAGAGAAATTACTTTGCCAACAACAGTCCTTCTAGTGAAAGCTACGTTTTTTCCAGTAGTCAGGTATGGATGTGAGAGTTGGACTATAAAGAAAGCTGAATATTCCTTGGAAGTACTGATGCTGAAACTGAAGCTCCCATATATGGCCACCTGATGTGAAGAACTGAGGCACTGGAAAATACCCTGATGCTGGGAAAGAATGAAGGCTGGAGGCAAAGGGATTGACAGAGGATGAGATAGTTGGATGGCATCACCCACTCAATGGACATGAGTTTAAGCAAGCTCTGGGAGTTGCTGATGGGCAGGGAAGCCTGGCGTGCTGCAGTCCATGGGGTCACAAAGAATTGGACACAACTGAGCAACTGAACTAAACTGATTCTAAAGTAGTAAAAGAGAGATTTTTCTAGATGTCTTATAGACTTAACTCCTATCATTGTGAATAGTGTAAAGTATAAGTCAAGGTTCATTTATTGGCATATGGATGTCCAGTTTTTCCTGTTAATAATGATCATCTATCATTGTTTATCTTGTTTTTTTGTCAGCTGATCATCCACTGATATGATTTGTGTGTGTCTATTTCTGGACTTCCTGTAATGTTCTATTAATTCAGATGTTAATTCTTGTGGCAATACCATGTTGTCTTCCTTTTTGTTCAGTTCAGTTCAGTTCAGTTGCTCAGTCATGTCCAACTCTTCGCGACCCCATGAATCACAGCACTCCAGGCCTCCCTGTCCACCACCAACTCTCGGAGTTCACTCAGATTCATGTTGATCGAGTCAGTGATGCCATCCAGCCATCTCATCCTCTGTTGTCCCCTTCTCCTCTTGCCCCCAATCCCTTTTTGTTACTTTGTCATAAAATTTAGTAATTTAGGACCTCTCAAGTTTGTTCTGCATTGGATTTATTTGGTCTGTTAAGCGTGTGTGCTAAGTTGCTTCAGTTGTGTCTGACTTTTTGTGATCCTAGGGACTTTAGACCGCCAGACTCCTCTGTCCATGGGATTCTCCAGACAAGAATACTGGAGTGGGTTGCCTCCTCCAAGGGATCTTCCCAACCTAAGGGTCGAACCCGGGGCCCTTAAGTCTCCTGTATTGCAGATAGCTTGCTTACCACAAGGGCCACCTGGGAAGCCCTTGGGCTATTATAATCCCCTTTAATTTCCATGTGCATTCTAGTATCAGCTTATGAATTTCTGACAAAAAGTCACAATTTTGATTTGGAGTATGTAAAAACTGGGGTGGGATTAAAAAATGATGCATTTCTATGTCTAGGTTTTAGTTCTCTCTTTTGATAAAAATCTTAGGAATGTTTTCTAGTTTTAAATGTGTAGACTTTGCAAATATTTAGATAAACTTATGAGTATTTTATGCTATTTTAAAAAATTATTTTTTTCTTAATTTTTAAAATTAACTAATTATATATTTCTCAAATGTGTATATCTCTCCTTTTCTCCTTTTCCTTTAGCTTCTCTTCTTTTGTCAACTGTCTGTAAGGCCTCCTCACACAACCATTTTGCCTTTTTGCTTTTCTTTCTTTTGAGTTTGATCTTGATCACTGCCTCCTATACAGTGTCATGAACCTCCATCCATAGTTCATCAGGCACTCTTTTCTATCAGATCTAATCCCTTGAATCTGTTTGTCACTTCCACTGTATAATCATAAAGGATTTGCTTTAGGTCATGCTTGAATGGTCTAGTGGTTTTCCCTACTTCCTTCAATTTAATTCTGAATTTGGCATAAGGAGTTCATGATCTGAGCCACATTCAGCTCCTAGTCTTGTTTTTGCTGACCATATAGAGTGTCTCCTTCTTTGGCTGCAAAGAATATAATCAGTCTGATTTCGGTATTGACCATCTGATGATGTCCATGTCTAGAGTCTACTCTTGTGTTGTTAGAAGAGGGTGTTTGCTCTGACCATCACCTTCTCTTGGCAAAACTCTGTTAGCCTTTGGCTTGCCTTTTTTTTGTACTCCAAGGCCAAATTTGCCTATTACTGCAGGTATCTCTTGACTTCTTTTGCATTCTAGTCCTCTAGGATGAAAAGGACATCTCTTTTGGGTGTTAGTTCTAGAAGGTCTTGTAGGTCTTCATAGAACCATTCAACATCAACTTTTTCATCATTACTGTTTGGGGCATAGACTTGGATCACTGTGATATTGAATGGTTTTGTCTTGGAAACAAACAGAGATCATTCTGTTGTTTTTGAGATTGCCTCCGAATACTACATTTCGGACTCTTTTGTTGACTGTGACAGCTATTCCATTTCTTCTAAAGAATTCTTGCCCACAGTAATAGATATAATGGTCATCTGAGTTACATTCACCCATTCGAGTCCATTTTAGCTCACTGATCCCTAAAATGTTGGTGTTCACTCTTGCCATCTCCTGTTTGACCACTTCCAATTTACCGTGATTCATGGACCTAACATTCCAGGTTCCTTTGCAATATTGTTCTTTACAGCGTTGAACTTTACTTCCATCACCAGTCACATCCACAACTGGGTGTTGTTTTTCCTTTAACTGTGTCTCTTCATTCTTTCTGGAGTTCTTTCTCCTCTTTTCTCCAGTAGCATATTTGGCACCTACTGACCTGAGGAGTTCATCTTTCAGTGTCATATCTTTTTGCCTTTTCATACGGTTCATAGGGTTCTCAAGGCAAGAACACTAAAGTGGCTTGCCATTCCCTTCTCCAGTGGACCATGTTTTATCAGACCTCTCCATCATGACCCGTCGATCTTGGCTGGCCCTACATGACATGGCTCATAGTTTCATTAAGTTAGACAAGGCTTTGGTCCATGTGATCAGTTTGGTTAGTTTTCTGTGATTTTGGTTTTTATTCTGTCTGCTTTCTAATGGATAAGGATAAGAAGCCTATGGAAGTTTCCTGATAGGAGAAACTGAGGGGAAAACTGGGTCTTGTTCTGATAGCAGGGCCATGCTCAGTAAATCTTTAATCGAATTTTCTGTTCGTGGTCGGGGCTGTGTTCCCTCCCTGTTGTTTTACCTGAGGCCAAACTGTGATGGAGGTAGTGAAGATTATGGTGACCTCCTTCAAAAGGTCCCATGCAAGTACTGCTTTTCTTAGTGCCTATGTAGCTGCTGCAAGCCACTGCCAACCCACACTCCTGGATGCTCTTGGGCAAGTCTGGGTCAATCTCTTGTGGTGTCACTGCTCATTTCTCCTGGGTCCTGGTAGGCACAAAGTTTTCTTTGTGCCCTCCAAGATTCTGTTTCCCAGTCCTGTGTAAGCTCTGGTGGCTCTATGGTGGGGTTAATGGTGACCTCCTCCAAGAGGGTTTATGCCATACCCGGGTCTGCTGCACCCAAAACCCTGCTTCTGCGGCACACCACCGCTGACCCATATGTATGCAGGAGATACTGAAACACTCAAAGGCAGGTCTGGTCAGTCTGTGGGGTCTCCTGGTGTGCACAAGGTTTTGTTTGAGCCCTCTGAGCATCTCTGGCGGGTATGGGATTTGATTTTAAACATGACTTCACCCCTCCTACCATCTTCCTGGGGCTTCTCCTTTGCCCTTGGATGTAAGATATCTTTTTTTTGGTGGGATCCAACATTCTCCTATTGATGGTTGTTCAGCAGAAAGTTTTAATTTTGGTGTTCTCACAGGAGAAGATGAGCGCAGGTCCTTCTACTCAACCATCTATATACCCATTTGAATGCAGAGTTACAAACAATTGCAAGGAGAGATAAGACAGCTTTCCTTAGTGATTAATAAAAAGAAATAGAGGGAAACAATAAAATGGGAAAGACTAGAGATCTCTTCAAGACAATCAGAGATATGAAGGGAACATTTCATGCAAAGACGGGCACAGTAAAGGACAGAAATGGTAAGGCCCTAATAGAAGCAGAAGATACTATACAGAGGTAGCAAGAATACACAGAAGAACTATACAGAAAAGATCTTCATGACCCAGACAACCATGCTGGAGTGATCACTCACCTAAAGCCAGACATCTTGGAATGCGAAGTCAAGTGGGCCTTTGGAAGTATCACTACAAACAAAGCTAGTGGAGATGATGGAATTCTTGTTGAGCTACTTCAAGTCCTGAAAGACGATGCAGTGAACGTGCAGCACTCAATATGCCAGCATATTTGGAAAACTTCAGTACTGGGAAGGTCAGTTTTCATTCCAATCCCAAAGAAAGGCAATGCCAAAGAATGTTCAAACTACCCCACATTTGTATTCATCTCACACACTAGTAATGTTCAAATTCTCCAAGCTAGGCTTCAATAGTATGTGAACTGAGAACTTCCAGATGTTCAAGCTGGTTTTAGAAAAGGCAGAGGAACCAGAAATCAAATTGCTAGCATCTGTTGGATCATTGAAAAAGCAAGAGAATTCCAGAAATACATCTACTTCTCATTTATTGACTGCCAAAGCCTTTGACTATGTGGATCACAACAAACTGTGGATAGTTCTTGAAGAGATGGGAATACTAGACCACCTTACCTGCCTCTTGAGAAATCTGTATGCAGGTCAGGAAGCAACAGTTAGAAGTGGACATGGAACAACAGACTGGTTCCAAAACTGGAAATGTGTATGTCAAGGCTTTATATTGTCACACTGCTTATTTAACGTCTATGCAGAGTACATCATGAGAAATGCTCTACTGGATGAAGCACACATTGGAATCAAGACTGCTGGGAGAAATATCAATCACCTCAGATGTGCAGATGACACTACCCTTAATGGCAGAAAGCGAAGAACTAAAGAGCCTCTTAATGAAAGTGAAAGAGGAAAGTGAAAATATTGGCCTAAAAGTCAACATTTAGAATACTAAGATCATGGCATCTGGTCCCATCACTTCATGGCAAATAGATGGGGAAACAATGGAAAGAGTGCAAGACTCTTTTTTGGGGCTCCCAAATCATTGCAGATGGTGACTGTAGCCATGACATCAAAAGATGCTTACTCCTCGGAAGAAAAGTTATAACCAACCTAGACAGCATATTAAAAAGCAGAGGTTTTACTTTGCCAGCAAAGGTCTGTCTAGTCAAGGCTATGTTTTTTCCAGTAGTCAGGTATGGATGTGAGAGTTGGACTATAAAGAAAGTTGAGTGCCGAAGAATTGATGCTTTTGAATTGTGGTGTTGGAGAAGACTCTTGAGAGTCCCTTGGACTGCAAGGAGGTCCAAGCAGTCCATCCTAAAGGAAATTAGTCCTGAATAGTCACTGGAAGGACTGATGCTGAGGCTGAAACTCCAATACTTTGTCCACCTGATGCAAAGAACTGACTCCTTAGTAAAGACCCTGATGCTGGGAAAGATTGAAGGCGGGAGGAGAAGGGGATGACAAAGCCTGAGATGGTTGGATGGCATCACCAACTAGATGGACATGAGTTTTGAGTAAGCTCTGGGAGTTGGTGATGGATAGGGAAACTTCACATGCTGCAGTCCGTGGGGTCATAAAGAGTTGGACACGGACTGAGTGATTGAACTGAACTGAACTGAACTGAATTATACATTTTCAGCCACTCTGGGTCTTCATTTCTCTATTTGAGGCAAGCAGGGGCTGCTCTCTATTTGTGATGCTTGTTCTTCTCATTGCTGTGGCTTCTCTTGTTGTGGAGCACAGACCATTGGTGTGCAGGCTTCAGTCTTTGTGGTGCTTAGAGCTGGTTGCTCCGAAGCATGTAGTATCCTCCTAAACCAGAGATCGAACCAGTGTCCCTTGCATTGCAAGGCAGATTCTTAACCACTAGACCACAAGGGAAACCCCTGCTTTATGCTTTTTCAAGTGATCTTCCTTTTGAATTTAAATTATTGTTCTAATTATTCTTTGCCTATATAAAAAATACAAAGATTTTTCTTGAGAATTTAGAAAAATTTTTATTAATTTGGAAGTTTTAGAATAGATTCCTTAGGATTGTCCATGGAGACTGGTACAAGATTTGTACATGTATTTTTTCTTTTACAATTTATATGTCTGTTATGTATCTGTTTTTCTTATCATTTTGCATTGGCTTGGGCATCCAGTATAACGCTAAATAGAAGTGTTTTGAGAGGAAATCTTGCCTTATTCTTAAAAAGTGCATATTTATTCACCATTAAGTATGGTGTTTACTGTAGATGTGTCATAGATGCCTTTTATCAGTTTAAGTTCCTTTATACGCCTATTGCTAAAAGTTTTTTTAATGAATAGTTTTGGATGTTGTCAAATGCTTTTCCTATAATGATAATGGGACTTTTGTTCTTTATCTGTGAATCTATTGAATTACAGTGTTTCATTTTTTCATTGGTAAAACCTACTTCTTTTCCTGGGATAAAATGTACGAGGACATGAATTTTTTTTTATTTTTGTAACGTGCTGCTGGATTTGACTTGCTGTGTTTTGTTAAGACTTTTTTGAGTGTATATGTTCGTTAAGGGTTATTTCGCTATAGTTTTTTGTTGTTCTTCCTGACATGGTTTTCTATTTTTATTATCATGATATTGTTGGCCCATAAAGTGAGTTTGGAATTGTTCCTTTTTTTTTAATTTCAGGAAACTATTGTGCAAAAATGATGGTAAGTCTATGTAATTGATAGAGTTCATCTGTGAAATGTAAATTTCCATGTTACTCTCTCCATACACCTCACCCTCTCCCCCCTCCCCTACCCTCATGTCCATAGGTCTTTTCTCTAGGTCTGTTTTTCCATTGCTGCCCTGAAATTAAATTCATCAATACCATCTTTTTCGATTTCATATATATGTGTCCATATGCAATATTTATATTTCTCTTTCTGACTTATTTCACTCTGTATAATAGGCTCTAGGTTCTTCCACCTCATTAGAATTGACTCAAATGTGTTCCTTTTTATGGCTGAGTAGTAGTCCATTTTATATATATATACCACAGCTTCTTTATCCAGTCATCTGTTGATGGACATCTAGGTTGCTTTCATGTTCTAGTTATTGTAAATAGTACTGCAATGAACATTGGGGGTGAATGTGTCTTTTTCAATTCTGTTTTTCTAATTTTTTAATGTAGAAGCAGAAGTGATTAATTTGAAATCTCACACCAACAGTAAAGAATCTGCCTGCAGTGTGGGTGACCTGGGTTTGATCCCTGGGTTGGGAAGATCCTCTGGAGGAGGGCATGGCAACACACTCCAGTGTTCTTGCCTAGAGAACCCCATGTACAGAGGAGCCTGGAAGGCTATAGTCCACAGGGTTGCAAAGGATCAGACATCATTGCACACAGAGATGTGGGTTCAAATACAATTTCCCCTTCCCCCTTAGTAACATAAGCATTTAATGCTATATATTTTCCTAAAGCACTCTTTGAAGAAAGCTGAGCTCCGAAGAATTGATGCTTTTAAACTGTGGTGTTGGAGAAGACTCTTGAGAGTCCCTTGGACTGCAAGGAGATCCAGCCAGTCCACCCTAAAGGAGATCAGTCCTGGATGTTCATTGGAAGGACTAATGCTGAATCTGAAACTCCAATACTTTAGCCACTTCACGCAAAGAGTTGACTCATTGGAAAAGACCCTGATGCTGGGAGGGACTGGGGACAGGAGGAGAAGGGGACGACAGAGGATGAGATGGCTGGATGGCATCACCGACTCAATGGACATGAGTTTGAGTGAACTCCGGGAGTTGGTGATGGACAGGGAGGCCTGGCGAGCTGTGATTCATGGGGTCGCAAAGAATCAGACACGACTGAGCGACTGAACTAAGCTGAAAGCACTCTTTTACTATATCCCATAAATTTTGAGATGTTATGTTTTCCTATTTATAGAGATAAAAAGTAATTTTCCCTGTGACTCCTTGTTTGACCCACAGTTTACTTAGAATAGGGACTTCCCTGGTGGCTCAGATGGTAAAGCATCTGTCTACAATGCAGAAGACCCAGGTTCAATCCCTGGGTTGGGAAGATCCCCTGGAGAAATAAATGGCAATCCACTCCAGTACTATTGCCTGGAAAGTCCCATGGACAGAGGATCCTGGTAGGCTACAGCCCATAGGTTTGCAAAGAGTCAGACACGACTGAGCAACTTCACTTTCACTTTTACTTAGAATAACGTTCCAGATATTTTGTTAATTTTTTCCTGTTATGTATTTTTATTGATTTTTTATTTAATTCTACTGTGTTCTAAATTTTAAACTTTATTGAGAATTCACTTATAGCCCATGATATTCTCATTCTGATGAATTTTTGATGTGTTTTTGAAATGTGTTGCTTGATAGAGTGATTTATTTGCCTCTGTAACAATTAAATTGTGCTTAGTCACTCAGCTGTGTCTGACTCGTTGAGACCCCATGGACTATAGCCCATCATGCTCCTCTGTCCATGGGATTCTCCAGGCAAGAATACTGGAGTGGGTTGCCATGCCCTTCTCCAGGGGATCTTCCCAATCCAGGGACTGAACCTAGGTCTCCCACACTGAAGGAAAACTCTTTGCCATCTGAACCAGCAGGGAAGCCCAACAATTAAAGTAAGTTGATTGATAATGAGGGATTGATTCTGGATACCAAAATTTGAGGATGCTCAAGTCACATAGTTGGCTCTCTGTATCCAGGTCACCTGCTTTCAAGGATTCAACCAATTGAGAGGATCTTGTAATACTGTAGTATTTATTGGGGGAAAAAATCCATGTCTTCCTTCAGGGGGTGGCTGTTAAGGTTCTAGTATTTATTTTCTTTTCACATTTAGTGTTTTCTCTAGAGTTTACAATATGCATTCTTAACTTATCACTCTGTACCTTGAAATAATATACTACTTCAAGTATAGGGTATGAGTATCTTTTAAAAGTGTACTTACATTTCTCCTTTCTTGTCATTTGTAATCTTTCTGTCATTGGTTTTATTTTCATGGGTTATAAATTCCTTAATGCATTATTCCTTTTTTCTTTAGATAATTTTCTTTTAAAGAGTTTTCAAAATGAGAAAAAAGAATGTCTTTTGTATTTAACAACAGTCTTAACAATTCTGCCTCTCTTTGGTTTTTCTGTGACATTTCATATTTCCACTTGGTATTGTTTTCCTTTGGTTGAAAGAACTTACCTTAACATTTTTTATAGTAAAAGTCTGTGGGCAACAGACTCTCTCAGCTTTTATCTGTCTGCAGAAGTCTTTACTTTGTTTTTTATTTGTGAAATACATTAGTGTTTTCAGTGTTTGGCTGAGAATTAGAATTTAAAAGCATATTGTAGTTTGGCAGTTAACAGATTTAGTTTTCCTTCAGACATCAACTGGCTCCTTACTAGCTCAATGTATTTATTATCTTCACTTGTGTAGTCTTATAAAAACAATTATTAAAAAATGGTTATACTGCTATTAATAAAGTGCATGTTGTTTAATAGATACCTTATAGAAGGCACTTACTATGTGATAGTCATTCCCTTTGTTTTTTCCTCCCTTCTCTAGAGTTTTTATGTATGGTATTTGTAGCAGCAATTGTTGTATTCTTGGGTATAGTTATTTCTATACCACAGAAAGATCGTCAATATAAACTACTTCTAGAGAGGCCTGGTGGGAAAGAAACAGGACAAAACAACTTTTTTTTCTATTTTTCTTGCCTTGGTTTGTTGGGTATAGGATCATTAATTTTTATTGTGTTCATGTCCAAATTATAAAATGCTTTTCTATTATTTACTGAACATTTTCCTAAAAGTCATTTATTATACATGTTAATGTGTAGCACCATATCTGGAAGGGTAGATGACTGGTGGAAATACATATTTATGTCTTGTGGATGATCTGTCTGGTAATGATTTACTTCTTAATTCTTTATTATATTGAAAAGAGAATTCTGATGCTGACACTGGCTTAGGGACCTTGGGAAGCTTACTTAACTCATGCTCACCTCAGTTTCCTTATTTAAGTTTCTCATTAGAGTTATTAGAATAAATGAGGCTATATGCTTTAATTACTCAAGACATAACATGTTCACAAAATGGTGGTTCTTCATTATCTTATTTTTCACTTCTTTGTTTCTTTGTAAAATTATAGACATGTATGAGGCTTCCTAGGTAGCTCAGTGGTAAATAATTCACCTGCCTATGCAGGAGATGCAGGTTCATTCCCTGAACCTGCATGGAAAGATCCCTTGCAGGAGTAAATGGAAGCCCACTCTACTGTTCTTGACTGAAAAATCTCATGGACAGAAGGAGCCTGGTGGGCTACAGACCATGAGGTCACAGAATCAAACGTGACTGAAGGAACTGAGCATAGCTTTATACTGAAGATCAGTTCTTTAGAAAACATTAATTCAAGAGCTTTATAATTTCTAAAAGTAATTTGATTGGCTAAGAGTAGAAGACATCTGTATACTAATAGAAAACAAAGCATAAGCTGAAAGACAGAAGAGAGGATGGAGATAAGATACAGGTAGTTATCAGATTTTGAAGAGAAAATTATTTTTTTTCTTTTGATAGGCCATTCTTTCCTGTCACTTCGTGTGTCTCATAAATTTTTTTTGAAAATTGGACATTTTGAATATTGTTAAGTGGAAACTGAAAATTGAATTCTTTTCCTTACTCTCTCGTGTTTGTAGTTAATATTGTGGGTTGTTAGTGCTATTAAGAAAAAGACAATTTTCTTCCTTTTATTTTGCTCTGTGCTGGAGATTTCTTCAATACTTAGGCTGTTTACATCTCTGCCATAGCTTTTACTTCTGCTAGTGTAGAACCTAAAGGTCAGCTACAAATGAAATCTTAAAGTCTTTGTAAGCCTTTTCTGAATGTGTGACCTGCTCTGGGCATACATGTGGCTTTCTGGATTACTCAGTATACACCGTATACCCACAATTGCCTTCTTGCCCCATATCTTCCTTCCCAGGCTTCTAGATCTGTCTATTGCTTGTGTCAAGTGTTGTCTTGCTCCAGACTGCTGCAGGTACTACGTGTGACTTTAAATGCTTTTAGCAAAAGTATCCTAACTCTTGAGACATTATGAGTTGGGTAAAGCAAAGAGAATTCTTTGGGTCTATCCTTGAGGGAGCTGCCAGTCAGGTTTAGACTCACAGTTCTTTGAGAATAAGGTCCTTAGTGCTCCCTTTGGAACTAGCAACTCTCACCATGATGTAAGCTGGAGTCCTTGTAACTACGGGAGTCTGGGCTGTGGAGGATTGAAGGTGGGATAGTGCTTTTCACCACAAAACAACAACTTCTTTTTAACCAAGTCTTCCTGTGGTTATTGTACATTTTTTACTTTATTTCAGAAATTTTCATAAGTTAATGTGCCAATTTTTCCAGATCATTAGTATGTTTGTTTCTTTCTGTCTCTTGTTTCTTTTTTAGGAGCATATACTGCCCAGTCTGCTGTTTTTTGGTGACATCATTTCCAACATTCTTTTTCAAAGGAAGATGTTGTAACTGATTTCAATTGAAAATAGAATCTGGAAGTGAAAACATATTTAAGCCTGATTTTAATAACTAAAAATTGTGTGTTGAATACTTAGCCTCTTACTTAGACAATAATGTCTCCTGAATTTTGCCTGCGAAACCTTACATATTTTCTAAGTGATAAAAGAAGAAAAAATAAGGCAACCAAGGGATATAAACAAGAAGGAGGAAACACTTTCTTTGACTTTGTGATCATCTCTGGAATATTAAAAGTTATATAGCATTAAGAGCAATTCATTGCCCAAAGAGAAAAGTGGATTATGGTAGTAGTAAGTCTGGCTTACAACCTGATGATGGACCATGAATTTGTGAAGTCCTCCTGCCAGCCTTCTTCCTTCCCTCTTCCTCTCATCCGGCCATCTTTTCATTCCGTGTTATATATTGAATAATTTGCATAGGTTTGTCAGTGTGCCAGTAATCCGGATAAGGCTGATAGATAAGAAATAGTCTTTACCCTTACAAAGCTTACTGTAAAGTGAGGGTTAGAAAGAAATTTGTAAACATCTGGGATATACTGAAATGATTGTGGTGATGTGGATAGGTTGTAATGAGAATTCAGGGAAAGGCTCTGTTTGTAGTTAGTAGGAGGACTTTCTGCATTAAGTTGTATTTAAACTAATATTTGGAGGCTTCAGTTCTGTTCAGTTCAGTCGCTCAGTCATGTCCGACTCTTTGCGACCCCATGGAACACAGCACACCAGGCTTCCCTGTCTATCACCAACTCTCGGAGCTTAGTCAAGCTTATGTCCATTGAGTCCGTGATGCTATCCAACCATCTGTCTCATCCTCTTTCATCTCCTTCTCCTCCTGCCTTCAATCTTTTCCAGCATCAGGGTCTTTTCTAAGGAGTCAGTTCTTCACATCAGGTGGCCAAAGTATTGGAGTTTCAGTGTTTCAGTTTCAACATCAGTCCTTCCAATGAATATTCAGGACTGATTTCCTTTAGGATTGACTCCAACACTCACATCCGTACATGACTACTGGAAAAAGCATAGCTTTGACTAGACAGACCTTTGTTGGCAAAGTAATGTCTCTGCTTTTGAATATGCTCTCTAGGTTGGTCATTTGGAGGCTTAATGGAAGTTAAAATTAGAAATTGGGAGAAAGCCCTATCTCATGCATAGGGAATAACATTATAGTTTTAAAGGACTTCCCTGGTGGTCCGGTATTTAAGAATCTGCCTTGTAATGCAGGGGACATGGTTTCTTTCAATCCCTGGTTGGGGAACTAAGATACCACATGTAATGGGGCAGTTAAGCCCACCTGCCACAACTGGAGCACCCATGCGCTGCAACTAAGACCAAATACAAGCCAAATAAATAAGTATTTGTTTTAAAAAGAGTTTTAGGTGAAATGAGAAATGGTATTACAGAAATGTTCTTTATGATAGTAGCTAGGGACTGGGAAGTAGAGGAAGCCGAATGTGGGTTGCTGATTTGGGGCTTTATAAGCAACAGGACTGGAAAAGATCAGTTTTCATTCCAATCCCAAGAAAGGCAATGCCAAAGAATGCTCAAACTACCTCACAGTTGTACTCATCTCACATGCTACTCAAAATTCTCCAAGCCAGGCTTCAGCAATACGTGAACCGTGAACTTCAGATGTTCAAGCTGGTTTTAGAAAAGGCAGAGGAACCAGAGATCAAATTGCCAACATCTGCTGGATCATGGAAAAAGCAAGAGAGTTCCAGAAAAACATCTATTTCTGCTTTATTGACTATGCCAAAGCCTTTGACTGTGTGGATCACAATAAACTGTGGAAAATTCTGAAAGAGATGGGAATACCAGACCACCTGACCTGTCTCTTGAGAAACCTGTATGCAGTTCAGGAAGCAACAGTTAGAACTGGACATGGAAAAAGTCTGGTTCCAAATAGGAAAAGTAGTACGTCAAGCCTGTTTATTGTCACCCTGCTTATTTAACTTCTGTGCAGAGTACATCATGGGAAATGCTGGGCTGGATGAAGCACAATCTGGAATCACGATTGCGGGCAGAAATATCAATAACCTCAGATATGCAGATGACACCACCCTTATGGCAGAAAGTGAAGAAGAACTAAAGAGCCTCTTGATGAAAGTGAAAGAGTAGAGTGAAGAAGTTGGCTTAAAGCTAACGTTCAGAAAACTAAGACCATGGCATCTGGTCCCATCACTTCATGGCAAGTAGATGGGGAAACAGTGGAAACAGTGGCTGACTATAGTTTGGGGGGCTCCAGAATCACTGCAGATGGTGATTGCAGCCATGAAATTAAAAGATGCTTACTCCTTGGAAGGAAAGTTATGACCAACCTAGACAGCATATTAAAAAGCAGACATTACTTTGTCAACGAAGGTCCGTCTAGTCAAGGCTATGTTTTTTCCAGTGGTCATGTGTGGATGTGAGAGTTGGAGTATAAAGAAAGGTGAGCATTGAAGAATTGATGGTTTTGAACTGTGGTGTTGGAGAAGACTCTTGAGAGTCCCTTGGAGTGCAAGGAGATTCAGCCCATCCATCCTAAAGGAGATCAGTCCTGGGTGTTCACTGGAAGGATTAATGTTGAAGCTGAAACTCCTAATACTTTGGCCACCTGATGTGAAGAACTGACTCCTTAGAAATGACCCTGATGCTGGGACAGATTGAGGGCAGGAGGAGAAGGGGACAACAGAGGATGAGGTTGGATGGCATCACCAACACAATGGACATGAGATTGGGTAGACTCCAGGAGTTGGTGATGGTCAGGGAGGCCTGGTGTGCTGCAGGGTCGCAAAGAGTCGGTCAAGACTGA
Organism: Oreotragus oreotragus; assembly: GCA_006410675.1. NCBI lineage: Eukaryota > Metazoa > Chordata > Mammalia > Artiodactyla > Bovidae > Oreotragus > Oreotragus oreotragus. The sequence goes on from SJYX01014700.1 coordinate 400,542, forward strand.
GGGACTGAACTGAAACAATGTTATCTAGTTTAGAGTTAATCCACAGAGTTGCAAAGAAATCCAACAGGTTAATGATTATCCAGTTTTATCTAATTAATGTAAACAGAATTATTCTTTATGATCCTAACTATCTTTCTAAATAAAGATATTTAAAACTCGACACTTAAAAAATAAAAGATACTTGAATCACTAGTAATTATAAACCATAGAACTTTCAGAAGATAGTACATTTCCAGGCCAGGATTTTATATTCTAAATTTTTGTACAATAATTCAGTTTTATCTAATTAATGTAAACAGAATTATTCTTTATGATCCTAACTATCTTTCTAAATAAAGATATTTAAAACTCGACACTTAAAAAATAAAAGATACTTGAATCACTAGTAATTATAAACCATAGAACTTTCAGAAGATAGTACATTTCCAGGCCAGGATTTTATATTCTAAATTTTTGTACAATAATTTTTATGCTTTAATGTAAATACAATTTAGTTAACTAAAAAAGAATTTTTTTTTCTTTTTCTTTTTTTTTCTATTGCCAGTTTTCGTGTAATTGGGCCTTCAGTTTTCTTTACTGTGATTTGCTGTCTCTGAATGTTTCATTTCTTACCCCCAGAAATCATTTTGTTCTTCCTCATTTTACCCATACACTGTTCTTAAGGCACTGATTTTTTTTTCATAGAGCTACTATGACATGTCCCAGCTCGATTTTTAAAGTGTTTATACCCTTGACTTCATAACAAGGCATTTCATTACATTTTTTAGTCTAGATTAGAAGTTTGGATCTGCCACTTAACTCATGTGTGACTTTGGTTATATTGCTTACCCTCATTTATCTTCAGTTTCCGTTTCTGAAGGCAACTATGTCTTTTCCTCATAGTGTTGTTAAAGAATTGTTTAAATAATGAAGACTGATTGTTTCTACTTTTTCTTGTATGCTTTGTTTGATAAATACTGAACTATTCATTACAAGGGAAGAGTAAATATCTCCCTAATGATGGAATGATAGTTATAAGCAATTAGCCTCCTTAATACTAATGTGTTAACACTAATGTGTTAAAAATTAATATGGTTAGAAAGACCATGTGAAAGCATAGGCCCATTCTGTTATAACACATATAATAAATTTTGTTACAGTTTCTGGCAGTGAAATCAAGGAGCTGTAACTGTGTTTTGTTTTGTTTTGTTTTTGTAATTAAGTGATGTATAGAAAGGGGCATTGTTTTCTAATTGTGTAACATGGAAACTTAAGCTTCACATAATAACCTGATTGTTAGAATTAAACATTATAATTGTTCATTCCTTTAAAATCAGAGGTTTTTTTTTTTTTTACCACTGAGCCTATTTCTGCTACTTACACATTTAATAATGTTTCTTGATTATACTAGATTCTGTTTAAGCATTTACAACTAATTAAGGAGATCAGTCTGAAGAATTTGTCAGTGTTCTTCCATTTTAGTGTATGCTAATTTTACATAGATTTATTCTGAGGCTCACATAATTAAACTTTGGGATCTACTTTTTTTAGTTCAGTCAGTAAGTAGTCCTCGTCATTCTTTTTCAACCTATTTTATTTCTCTGTATGGTTTGATTCTAGAGAACCTCTTCTGAGTTACTAATCATAGGTCTACAAGATGACAGTAGTGACCCAATTCAGTTGGATATATAAATATGGATAAATAAGCAGTTCTTGGTTTGAAGATGGCATAGTTAAACTGTTGCTTGAGTTGGTTTTGCTAGATTGACAAGTAATATCTAAGGGAGTACACAGTTCATAATAATTTATCATTTACCAGAAATATAAAGGGTTACACTGGCTGTTTCTTTGTACTTTAGATGTGTGTGATCAGATGACTACTTTTTTTACCTCAAAGTTGGGGTTAGAGAACAAGTAATATCTAATTTTAACTCCATGATTGAATGCTCCTGACTTTGTTACTACATGCTTATAACCCAGCTACTTTATTTAATCTTCATAACAGCCTATTAGCTAAGAACTTTTATTCCTATATGTAGCATCATTAAGGGTCACATAGCAAATGAGTGGTACAGCAAAAATCAGCATACAGGAAATCTGAATTCAGAGCCAATCTTTTAACCTTCCTTATAGCTATTTTTGTTAATAAACCAGAAATATTAGGGGGAGTTGAAATTATTTACTATGTAGAAATAAAACCAAGGTTTAACCAGAGAAAATATTTAGTTCAGTAAAAGGTCAGAAGTCAGCATAAGGGTTGTAGTCTCTTATAAAATTGAATTTTGGAGCTGTTACAAAGAAAATATGTATACAGAATATAATATTTCACAATTTGAGAATACTTTGTTTTTAAACTCTTAAATTTTAGAAGACTTTTAAAATGTTCTTAAATGAGATTTTATTGCTTTTGTGAAGTTTTATAAAGAAAGACTTAGTGGATTTTGATCCTGGGTTCTCTATCTATTAGTTTTGTGAAATTTTTTCATGTTGCTTGAAATTTCTGTATCTGTGATTCCTTAACTGTAAAATGAAGATAATAGTAGGGTTCTTTGTTAAGCACTTAGAATAGTACTAAACGACATATGAAGTTCAGTTCAGTTCAGTCGCTCAGTTGTGTCCAACTCTTTGCAACCCCCTGAACGGCAGCATGCCAGGCTTCCCTGTCCATCACCAGCTCCCAGAGCTTACTCAAATTCATGTGCATTGAGTCATTGATGCCATCCAACCATCTCATCCTCTGTTGTCACCTTCTCCTGCCTTCAGTCTTTCCCAGCATGAGGGTCTTTTCCAGTGAGTCAGTTCTTTACAATCAGCTTCTGCATCAGTCCTTCCAGTGAATATTCAGGACTGATTTCCTTCAGGATGGACTGGTTGGATCTCCTTGCAGTCCAGGGAACTCTCAAGAGTCTTCTCCAACATCACAGTTCAAAAACATAAATTCTTTGGTGCTCAGCTTTCTTTATGGTCCATCTCTCCCATCCATACAATACATGACTAAATGGACCTTTGTCGGCAAAGTAATGTCTCTGCTTTTTAATATGCTGTCTAGGTTGGTCATAGCTTTTCTTCCAAGGAGCAAACATCTTTTAATTTCATGGCTGCAGTCACCATCTACAGTGATTTTGGAGCCCCAGAAAATAAAGTTTGTCACTATTTCCATTGTTTCCCCATCTATTTGCCATGAAGTGATTGGACTGGATGCCATGATCTTCATTTTTTGAATGAGTTTTAAGCCAGCTTTTTCATTCTCCTCTTTCACTTTCATCAAGAGGCTCTTTAGTTCTTTGCTTTCTAGCATAAGGGTGATGTCATTGGCATATCTGAGGTTATTGATATTTCTCCCGGCAATCTTGATTCCAGCTTGTGCTTCATCCAGTCCAGCATTTCTCATGTACTCTTCATATAAGTTAAATAAGGTTAAGTAGTGTTGTTATTATTGCAATTATTTTACCATCTATATTATATTATGGGCTCATCCATCTGTATTAATGAAAACCTTTCATGGATGGAAAATTAATTCCATTTCTTGAGTCTAATCTCTAGTCCCTAATCTTATCTTTCTTTATTTCCTCTTTCTCAGCTACTCACTATTTATGTCTTCTTTTATACTTTATATAATTTGTAAGCCAACTTCAACCTTTTTGAAATAAAAATAGAATATATGTAAACACAAATATACATTTTTATTTCTAGAATTTAGCACTGTTAGTGCATTGGCTTTTTGTATCCACAGATATACTTCTATTTCTTAGAACAGGAAGTTCTAGTCTTTAATAAATAAATATCTATTGAATATCTATTGAATAAGGAAATGAATGACTTCAAATTTGTCACATATTTTTTATATGCCTATTATCTTCTGCCTAAATTTCCTATTCTCTAGATCAAAAAGATATCCAAGTTGTTAATGTTTTTTTTAAAAATGGTACTGATTACTGAATAAACTAATTCATGTGTGATTTGACCAGTATAGAATTAAGAGGATCATATCTTTTATTCCATGTGTATTTGTCTGTCACAGTTCTTAAGGTAGCATTTAGGAGGGACAGCAGTACTTATGACTCACTTGGCGTAATGTCACAAGTCAAATACGTTGCCACCTTTCCCGGTTTACATGTTTTTTGTTTTTTAAGTACCACTGGATATTAGGTATTTATCTGTTAAACAATTTTACCATTAATTCTTTCAACATTTATTATAAGTTTGCTAATATAGTTTCTCATTTCTTCATATTCTATACATGGGTATTAGACCCAGTTATTCTTTTTTTGTTACATCTTTTTTGTCAGTCTAGTAATAGAAAAGAAAATGAATTTCCATGCCTTGACATTAATCTTTAGTGATCTGCATCTTCTAGTATTTATCCCTTTTCAGAGTCAGTACCTTTTTAAGAAGATTTGTCCCGGAACTTACCTCTTACTCATTTGTTCTACTTTGCTCTATTCTTCTAGATTTGAAATTGCCTTTTCCCATTTGAAAGAAAAAAAAAATTCTCTTAGTTTTATTTCTTACAGTGCCTTTCACTTATCTGTAGTGACTTTTTTTTTTAATCAAAATTAGTTTTTGACTAGAAGACTTGATATTTTTTAGACTCTTAATATGTTTATACTAGCTAAATATTTGTTTTGTTGTATATATAACCTCTCATATTATCATTAATGATTTTTTTCTGTTTCTTTTCAGCTGGTTGGTGGAGAATTTGACTTGGAGATGAACTTTATTATCCAAGATGCTGAGAGTATAACGTGCATGACAGAGCTTTTGGAACACTGTGATGTCACATGTCAAGCAGAAATATGGAGCATGTTTACAGCCATCCTACGAAAAAGTGTTCGGAATTTACAGACTAGTACAGAAGTTGGGCTCATTGAGCAAGTATTGCTGAAAATGAGTGCTGTAGATGACATGATAGCAGGTATGGGATTATCTGATAGGAAAGTATAATTTAAACGTTCATATACTTCTCTTATTCTCTAGTTTAATATAGGTTTGTTGAAGCTACCTTGTTTTAAAATAGATAAGTCAAGATGTATTGGAAATGTGCCATTTATATTAAGGAAAAACCTGAAGAATGAAAGATGATTTCTGTATTAGACCGATATAATTACTATTCTGGTTTTCCGGGTTTCAGAAAATCTGAGTAATGTGGAATAAGATCTATCAGAAAAAGAAACAGTACGTTTCAATGTAGAACTTAAACTTTTACATAATTAAAATATTACAATACATATTACATTTCTGTAAAATTGGTACTTTATTAAAAGTTCTCTGAACTCCATCTTCTTCAGTCTGACATTTATGGAACAGGAAATGCTAAAAGCCTTAGGACAAGCATGTTGTGATTTTTGAAAGTGTCACTCTTACTCTGCTATTTTTTGGAGGAACTTTTGTATTAAATGCAGACATTGTGGATTAGAATATACAATTTGCAGGAAATTTCAAGATAAAAGTTTTAATAATTTTGTGTTATATGTTATTTGAAATAATAATTTTGATATGTGTAATTCTTCATCATCAGTCCTTTACTCACATGCAAATCCATTTCCCTCTGTGGTTAGATGCATATAAGTAAAAATATTTTGAAAGATGGTCCCAGAGCACCAGCTATTTCCAGAAAATAAGGAGTTTGTGATGATTCTCTTAAGCCATGAGTCTTTAGCCTAACTTTCTTCTGACATGAAAAGGTTTCATAATTCTAAAAGTGCTAGTATCATTCCTCACAATATCTGATCATATCTGATCCTTAAAAATAATTCAAACACCAGAAAATCCTTATAATGTTTTGCTTTATGGATAATTAGTTTTAATATCAGTAGAACAAAATATTAAACAGGAAAGAAGGAATGAAGAATAAAGATCAATGCTTTTTAAAATTTAAACAATATTTCACAATTTTGTTTTTCTTATAGAATATATTTAAATCATTTGTAATTGCTTTCAAGATGGCATGTATCTCTATTTAGAATAATTTAGCATTCTCTGTCTTGGTTACTGATGGTTAGCTTGAAAAATAAGAATCAAAATTTAAAGGTATTTTTGATGGAGATATGGTACCATTTTGCTAAATTTTAGCATTAGCTGGAATTTATTTGTATAAACTTACAAGTACACATGTTGTATAGAACATCATTTGATCTTTAAATCCTCATATCTGAGTTTAAACTCTTAAAATTCTTTCCCTTTTCTTTCTTTTTTGTAAATAAAGTGCACTTTATAGAGTACACTTTAGAAAGTGAGCCACAGTTACTAACATACTGTACATAATTCATGAGTACTGAAGTAAGGTGATAGTAAGCTTGATATTACCGAGAAGCTCGTATCTTCACATTTTCTGTTATATAAAGCTTCTTAGTTCCCTTATCCCTTATTCTCATTAATAATATGGATAACACAAAATTTTCACTTTTTGTTATTTAAACATTAAAAAAGTATTAGAAAAATTTCCTCTACCTTACTTTTCAGTAGAGGAAATAGAATCTAGATAACATACTAATGAAGCCCCAGTAACCACCAAAAGGCTACTAAGTTTTCATTCTGAGTATTTTGTAACATGCTACATTAAAAGAGATTTTTTTCATGTAATAATGTTGAAGGTATCACTAGAAGGTGTTTAAACATCTATTATAAACTGATAGTATATTTTCATAGTATTTTTTCTCCTTTAAAAGTCTTATATGAGAAGAGTTTTTATAGTGAAATTAAAACTTGAGGTGCTTGTTTATATTATCTGTATAATAAATAAGAAATCTTAATAATTATGTAGTTAAATGCAAATTTAGTAGATCTTTTTCTGTGACATATGTAGGAGATGAGATAAAGATTAGGAAATACAATTCTTTTACTGTAGTATGTGTAGACATACCTGAACGAAATCTTCAATGAAGATTTTGCCATTTCAGCTAGTTGCTTTAAAATGCTTAATATTAACTTTTTATCTTAGAGGTTGCTTACTTACAGTGGTGTTATGAGTAAGTCAGTTTATTGATGACTTAACCATATTACATTTCTATTTTGAAATAGATACATAATAAATATTTTTAAAGTCTCAAAGTTCAGCTATTAATCTGTGATATTAAATAATGTATATATCAATAACTAATTATTTCAGTTTATGCTAACCTAAACTATTAATTGACGATAAGCTTCTTATAATGTTTATGTGTATTTATTATAACTTGTATAGTATCTGAGTTCTTAGTAAGTGCTTTAGAAATTGAGATATGTAGATTTAAATGTTTAATATCTTGCAAAGAATGACTCATAGAGGTACTATGACTCACACCGTCTAGAGATGAGAAAGTAATCAGAGACAAGAGATTAAATGTATATTTTTTTCTTATTATTAGTGAGCCGGTATATCTCTTATATGCACATAAATACATTGTCATAATGGATATCACTAGTCAGGGGTTGAAGTGGTGCTTCCATTTAGAGACTAGTGGGTAAAAATCAGAGCTCTGAAGACATATTGCCTAGGTTCGAATTTTAACTGTACCTCTTAGTAGAGTGTGTGCTTTGGCAATGGAATTAAGTTACCTGTGCCTCACTTCCTCATTTTTAGAAGAGGTTAATGATAATACTGAAGCTTGTTACAGGGATTTGTGAAGTTAATGCTTGTAAACCACTTGGAATGATGCCAGGCAAGGAGTGAGTACTCAGAATTGTTGCTGATGGGCCAGGGGATATTTCAAGAATATATTTTATTAAGAGTAGATAATTCTAAAACAAAATGTGGTCAAACATCAGTTTTTATTTGAAAATAACAAATTTACAATGTTAAATCATTGTACCTTTGCATATTTTTGCCTGCCTTTCCCTGCATATAGCAGATTAATGTGCATGTATGTATGTTCTGGGAATTTGTAAAATCAAATTTTTATGACTTTGCAGAGAGAACTTAATTGAAATCGTAATTCCGGGTGGGAAAAAAGTTTTTAAAGTATTTTTTTTCTTATATGATGATTGATAATTGTTAATTCAGATGGCTATTTATGAGGTCATTTGGCTATAATGGATACCAATATATATGTAGAAATGATGAGATAACTTTTGCTCTTTCTAAAAGTGTATTACCTTGACAGATGACAGCTTATGACTAGAGTTCAGAATAACTTTATTTTCCTTTGAAGATCTTCTAGTTGATATGTTGGGGGTTCTTGCCAGCTACAGCATCACTGTCAAGGAATTGAAGCTTTTGTTCAGCATGCTTCGAGGAGAAAGTGGAATCTGGGTAAGCTGTGGTCAAAGGGAAATGTATTCAATATCAGTGCATTAATACTTAATGTTCAACAATTTGTCTCTAGAGAGCTATGAACTTGAATTGGTAATAGAAATTATTCCTCCTAAATAGTTCAGTAAATGATTTAAAAATAATTTTCTCTCTAGTTAGAAAACAGTCTGATGGTAAAGGTGATACATTAGATAATTTTGTTAAATTTGTACAGTGACATTTCTCTTTTTTGTTTCCTTAGCCAAGACATGCAGTAAAATTATTATCCGTTCTTAATCAGATGCCACAAAGACATGGTCCTGATACTTTTTTCAATTTCCCTGGTTGTAGTGCTGCGGTAAGTTTTAAATACTTGTTTGTTTTTATTTACTTTAAGTCAGTTCTATTATGGCATAATTTACCCACAGTCAATTCAGCAGTTTAAAAAGTACAGTTTGATGAATTTTGAATAATCCCTTCACTGTCACCAGTCATGATTTAGAACAATTCCATCACTCACCAAAATTTCCTTGTCTCTTTGAAGCCAGTTCCCTCTCCCTGGTCCTCTCCTTTACAACTTTTGGTTTATTTTGTGTTTGTATAATTTTACCTTTTTAAAAATTTCGTATAGATCAAATCAAGTAGTATCTAAGTCTTTTTCTGTCAGCCTTCTTTTACTTAGCTTAATGCTTTTGAGATTATCCACTTTATAATAGATTATCAGTTTATTCTGTTCCTTTTATTCCAAGTAGTAGTAATTTTATGGATATATACTATAGCTTACTATTCACTAGTTGATGGACTTTTGGGTTTTCAGGTTTTGGTTATTATAAGTAAAACTATTAGGTCTTGAATGTAGATCTTCTGCAGGTATGTTTTCTTATCTCGAGTAAGTACATAAGAGTGGGATTGCTGGGTTTCTTATTAAGTGCATATTTCGTTTCATAATAAACAAGTAAACTGCTTTCTCTAGTGAAAAATTTTGCATTCTCATAAGCAGTATATGAAAATCCCAGTTAATCTTCATCCTGGACATTCATTTCATTCAGTTCAGTCTGTCTCTTTATTTTGAGACTTGTAAATGGTAGTATAAAGGTAAATCATTGTAGTTGTAATTTTGTGTTGCCCTTATGGGTGATATTGAGCATTTTTCTTGTATTTATTGGCCATTCTTAAATCTTCTGTGATGTTTGTGTTTAAATCTTCTGTTCACTTGAACAAAATGTGATTGTTTGTCTTGTTATCTCAAGAGTTCACTATATATCTGGGATATAAGTTAATTTGGAAATGCATTTGTCAAATATTTTCTCCCAATCTGATGCTTGTCTTTTTATTTTCTTAACAATATTTCTTGAAGTGCAAAAGATTTTAATTTTGATGAAGTTCAATTAAAATTTTCTTTCTTTTATTGCATATGCTTTCTGTAGTCTAAGAATTGGTATAAA